>CM031603.1:48212908-48215408 GCA_018398815.1 Conus ventricosus | reverse complement strand
GCAGTTTTGCTGGATTTCATCGTTTGGAATTCGAGTGGATTGCACTCTGTCAGACGAGGGCTGATGTAGATTGTCGACTTCAAGGAAACTGCAACTGATATACATTGTGCCCAAGTTCCTGATCGTTTGGCATGTGTTTGTATACCAACAGTAAGTATGTCGACAAAAAAAATGTCAATGATTCATAAATGCTAACAAAAAGATGGACTTTCAGATCTTATACTAATCATGTTCACCTTCCCGTGTGCTGGCCCATCTATTCATGATAAGCATGCGGCTTTTGTACTGCGATCATCGCAGAGTGAAATGAGTAGATAGCAAAAAAAAAACAAGCAAAAATGTTTGATTGGCTAAGTACCTGGAGGCCACACTGGTCAGTGATGTCGTAAACAATTTTTTAAAAAAATGTTGCCAGGCCGCTTGCCTCTAGCCGAATGTTTGGCGACGACACACGCGCGAGGTGTTGAGTTCACTGCAAAGAAAAACAGAAAAACAAAAAGCCACGATTGGTTTATGATAGAAGACCAAACCTGAAGAAAAGATCGTTTTCAGTTTGTCACCAAGAAACTATGAACAGGAATGAGTTATAAAAGATGTTAATTTTACAAATAAAGATTGTTTTAAATCGATGTAAAGATAAATGATTAGTTTTTTGTTTTCTGATCTTTCCAGAAACTTCTCCGCCTTTAGAATAGAGAAAAAGAAGGAAAGAAAGTAATGTTCCTTTTTTTCCCCAAGACGGACACTGCGTTGACTTTTAATTCGAAGTGATGTTTCTTCAAAATATATTTAAAAGATATTTCTGGGGCATTGTTTCAGTCAAAACTAAAAGTGAAATTGCTGTGTTAGTCCGTTAAGACCTTTTCCGCGGGTGTTTTTTTCGGGGTGGAGGGTGGGCGGGTAGGGTTGCATGGATCACTTGAAGTCATAAGTATTCCAGGTGAACAGTGTAAAACTGTAGTTGTATCCTTAAAAAAGAGAGTGAGTGTGTGTCTACGTCGCGTGGGCGTGAGCATGACAACAATGTTTCTCTAACACAGACTTCTGAAAATATACATTGTACGTGTGTCAGTTTACTGTGGACCCCTCGCTCAATGCTCGGCATCAAGGCAGTTAGCTCGTAAAAAAATAGTTTGTCGATTTTAAACCCATAAACCAACCTCTCCTGAAGATATGAAAATAATTTGAATAATAATTCGTTACTCGGATTTTTCTCCGAATTCTTTGATTCCAGTTTCAAAACGGAGTGACTGAGGGCGGAAAACGAATCAACATGTAGAAAGAGAGGGGGTTAGTTACCGCCAAAGACACAAAGTAAGTACAGGACAAAACACAATGCATTTCGACCTCTTGGGTCTTCTTCAGGCAACAACGGATAGCAAATAAAATTAAAGAAATAGTATTTGTTTTTGCCTGAAGAAGACCCAAGAGGTCAAAATGCATTGTGTTTTGTCCTGTACTTTGTTTGCCTGTGTCTTTGGCGATAACTAACCTCCCCCCTCCCCCCCTCCACCATAACTCTTAAATTTTTCTTTGATTCCAGTTCGGTTGATATCTACCTCTGATTCATGTTAATCAAAGTTGCTGGATTTTTTGTTCGGGTTGAGTTGTTTTTCGTTGTTTAAGTTATATCGAGGTTCAAGATCTTTTGATAAGCACTTCAGTTATCCTTCCGTATGTAGTACACCCCATACTCCGTCTTTCACCTTACATTCCTTTAATCCCCTGTGCTCCGGTTATCCTCCAAATCAACACACAGAAAAGTCTTCAAGGTAAACAACTATATCAGTAGCACATGAACATATACACACCCCAACCCTTAACAGCCTTAACAGCCTCACCCCCACCCCCACCCCACCCCCCTCCGCCACACTTAACATAACTTCCACTCGGCTACATGTACTTTTTTTCGTCTGACATCTTTCTGGTGAACAGACGTTAAAGTAAGTAACGCACGGAAACCAGAGAGAGAGAGAGAGAGAGAGAGAGAGAGAAAAGAAGAAAATGCTGGCTTATCGTACGCAGCCCAAAGAGGGCAGCACCGGTGTGTAAGGGGACATAATGCAGCCGTCTTCACAGCATGGGTCCATTGCTGTTCTTTGAGAATCTTGCTGCGGTGCAAGTTGGCCAAATTTGCCACGGACACGCAGAAAGCTGGGGGCCGGGGTTGATATCTCTTTCTTTCCTTCTTTCTTTCTCTGTAATTACCCTTTGACAAACCACACTTGACAGTTGACGCCTGCTGTTTGTTCTCTGGTAAAATCTGGACATTGTGATTGTTTTTTCTGTTATTCAACGAAAATGTTCAACTGAGCGCGCGCGGGAGCGCGCGCAAACACACACACACACACACACACACACACACACACACACACTAATGCGTGCGGACTCATGTACACAAGAACAAGAACAATATTTATTCCTTTTGCCCCTTTTGGGGTATGGAGGAAGGGCGAGTTTAGAGCAATAATAGGAAAAGGGAAACAAACAAGCCAAAATA
>CM031603.1:48207908-48210408 GCA_018398815.1 Conus ventricosus | reverse complement strand
AAAGAAAGAAAAAATAAGATATAAAGGAAAAGCAGAAGTACACAAACATACAAAACCACGGAGAAACTAGTCTTGATCTCCTTACCTCTCAGAAAAGCCAAAGTAAAAGTCGTAATAAGGACATACCCAAGTGCCAGAAAACTGCAGCCTGTGGAATAGAAATGCTGCTCTGCACACACACACACACACACACACACACGCGCGCACACACACACACACACACACACACACACACACACACACACACAATATATATATATATATATATATATATATATATATATATATATATTATATATATTGACTTCCCTAAAAAACGCGAAAACAAAACAAGCTGAAGGTTGGGGGTGAATTTTATTGGTCACAATTGTACAGAGTGGAAGCGATAATTCAACGTGATTTGATTCATTACACCGGTAATGTGTGAAAATGTCATCAGCAATATGTCTTTGTGTGGAAAATCCAAGGTCACGTGACAAACCAGCTTGAAGTCCTAATACCGTATGTGGCCACCATTTGCATGGACAACTGCTTGCCACCTGCGGCTCATTGAGTGGACCAGGTGGTTGATGCGTCCCCTTGGCACACCAGCCCACACATGGACGATGGCCTGGTGAAGTTGAGCCGCTGTTGCTGGTCGTGGACGCAGGAGGTCCAAGTTCATCCCAAAAATGTTCTATTGGGTTTAAATCGGGACCGAGGGCTGGCCAGGGCAGCACATTGACGTTGTTATGCTGAAGAAATTGCTGGGTGGCCCTGGCTGTGTGTGGTCTTGCATTGTCCTGTTGGAATGTCCAGTTTGGGTGTTGCGCAAAAAAAAGGAACGACATGGGGTCTGAGCACCTGGTGGATGTAGCGCTATGCATTGACACCCTGTCCGCGACCAGGACCAATGTTCTGAAAGATGACTGGTCCTATGGCGTGGTTAATGCCAATTGCACCCCATATCATAACGTTCGGGCCTCCCCAGGGGTTCCGCTCTAACACACAGGAGTCAGTTCACCAGGTCGACGCCATATTCTGACACGACCGTCAGCCATGTCAATACAAAAACGGCTCTCATCTGAGAACAGTATGCGTCCCCACTGCTGCCTGCGCCAGTTGATTCGGGCTTGTGCTCACTGCAGCCTGTCCTGCCGGTGTCTTGGTGTCAGTACCCGACCTCTGTGAGGACGCCTACATGCCAGCCCGTTCTCCTGAAGACGCCGCCGCACAGTGTTGAGGCTGATTCGTTGCTGGAGATTCCCAGGCACCTGTCGAGCAGTGTTAGCGGCTGTTTGCCGCCTGTCCCGCAGATGGGTTCGAACAAAATGGCGATCCTCTCTTGGTGTGGTGACCCGAGGACGGCCTGGCCGGGGACGATCATCAGTGGTACCAGTGACTCGCATGCGGTGCTGCAGACGATAGATGGTTGAGATGTGGACGTTAAAGATGTTGGCGACCTGCCTGGCATCCACACCAGCCTCCAGATGGCCTAGGGCACGATTGCGTTCCTCTGCTCCTAGTCTTGGCATCTCTGTAGCGCTCAGACGGCAAGTCGTTATCTGAACCTTGTAGCGCGGCTTTTTAAAGGCTGCATGCCTGCGTACTTGTCGCTGGTTAACTTCGCTCTGCATGGTGTGCACGTGCTTCACATGCAGCAACCAGTTTGCCATTTTTGTTGACCCTCCAATACCGGGAATGATGTGTTGCTCACACAATTTTTTCACTGCGCATGAGTCTTGGACCCAAACAACTTGCCACAATGGTTCAATATGTATATTCACCCCTTTTCACCCGAAAAATAGCCTTTCAAATTTTCGCGTTTTTTATGGAAGTCAGAAAATATGTGAAACTCTTACCTACATTTACAATTTATGCATTGATAAATGTCACTTCCCCGCTCAGTTCAGAGTTGCAAAAGTAATACTCATTTTCAAATCTAAGCCATCGAACTACAGACCGATATCCATTTTGCCAGTCTGTCCAAGCCCTTGGAAAAACACATAAATAAACATCTTTGCCACCATTTTGACTCCTCCAACCTTCTAAATAAAAATCAGTCGGGATTCAGGAAGAATCATTCTTGTCATGCAGCACTTACAAACCTAGTAGGTCAATGGCTAGCCAGTATTAATGAAAATAAATATTGTGGCGCACTGTTTGTTGATTTTGTAAAGGCTTTTGATCTAATTGACCACAAATTGTTATACAGGAAGCTTTTATCATATGATATAACAGGAAATACCTTACAACTAATCGCATCATTCCTAGAAGACCGTCAACAAATCGTTTGTGTCAACAACAATTTATCAGAGAAGCTACCTATCCAGCATGGCGTACCTCAGGGTTCTGTGTTAGGCCCGTTGCTGTTCTCAGTATATATAAATGATCTCCCTCTTTATATTAAGGATTCGTGTGAACTCTTTTGTGATGATACCACTGTCCATACAAGTAACTCCAGCGTGGAAGCTGTTTTCACTTCATTACAGAAGAATGCTGATATCTTAAGTAATTGGTG
>CM031603.1:48197908-48202908 GCA_018398815.1 Conus ventricosus | reverse complement strand
ACGTAAGTCTCATGGTAATCATCAGAGAGTGCGTAACAGGTGTGTGTCTTGAATTAGAATGAAACCACGTGGAAAAAATCTTTTGATGTGTTATAAAACTTGACGCAAACGTAATGATGTTGAGGACAGGTAAGTTTTGCATGTCAGGCCGCATACCTAGTATCGACATTTTTTTTCAAACCTTAAACTGTTCAGATAAAGAGGAAAGGACGTTCAGTGTTGGTTCGAGCAGCATTGGACATGTTTTAGACATTATCAAATAATGATGTTTATTGCCAGGTGCCAAACCGTGTGCTGATTTTCATAGCGAACTGTTTTGATTAGCTTCGGTAGTATCCAAAGACTTACAACGAAAGCAGGACCACCTGGGGAATTATTGTGACTCTAACGAGTGCTGCCTGCTCTGAATCGTTTTGGGATTTTCATTTGTCATAATGTCATTTTTTTAAGACATTTTTTTTGTCTCCACTGTGTTTTTATGAATTATCAAGAGAACAAAAGCAAGAGAAACGAATTATGAAATAGTACCGAGGAAACCATTGGTAACAGGAGCCCCAAGAAACGATCGTTATCGAACATTAATCATTTGATCTCCGGAATGCCACCGTTTTCATCTAAATTATTCAGTCTCCTGCTGGCAAGTTGAAATCGGCCAGCGCCGCAAGAAGCTGACAGAGGTGAGAGCGTTATGATCGTATATTGCTCGCTTCATAATGGTTGGATGTATGGCAGTATGGGTGTACATTACCTGCTTATGTAATCTCAGACTGTGCTAGTATTTCAATAATATATCGGTTGAAACTAACGATGCACAGAGAGAGAGAGAGAAGAGGCAGAAGGGTGGTGGGGAAGAACTTGTCAAATTCAAAATGACTGTAGCTGAATCTGTATGAATGCCATAAATGTAAATGCATTAGTCATAGATATCTTTGATGTTTTATAGGCATGACGCGACTTTGCTTCCTGGCGTGGACTCTGTTGAAATATTTTGGAATATAGTGAATATAGTTCCATCCATATGGACCTGTGCGTGCCTGATTTACACAGGCAAGCTCGACGATATGAAAAATCGCCTGTAAATAGAAGATTAGGACTAGTGGGTAAGCACTACGTATACTTCTTTTCTGAGGGAGCACTTGAGGGAACACCGCTGATAAGACATCTGTGCAGCGTTTTCTGACCACATACCTCTGAGGACTCAATTCCGCAGCGTTTCATGAAGATATCCCCTCGGATATTTAACTCTACGTTTTCGACGTTGATCCATCCCCATATAACATTATCTCGTGAACAAATATTTGCTCTAGTAGTGTGGTGAGGACCTTTCGTCCATCTGAAAACAAAAATCGACAATGATCATCACTGAAAGCTTATGTCTATAGTCAACCCAAGACTTCCAATATACTATTGCGTGCATGTCAGTGTGGATTTGAACATTGTATATGTGTAACTTCAGAACGTCATCGTGTTCAGAAATGTCTTGAAAGCGAACGTTGGTTGCAGTTTTGTTTGAAGCCTGTTTGTGTAGCCGTGCGAAAGACAACACAATAATCCATCACTGTCTATCGCGCCAACATCGACAATCCATCACTGTCTATCGCGCTAACATCCACAGCCAGCGACTGGAACCCTAATAAGATGTTAAACTGGTACCATTTCCCTTGACTGCAATTTTTCTTTTTTGTCTTGTTTTATTTTTCTTAATAACTGTCTTGCGGGTAAAAGCTTTCACAGTTGAAACGCGTTGCTTCTGCCACTTGTTCCTTTGTGTGTAACGAGTTAAGCGTGGGACACAGCCCCCCCCCCCCCCCCCCCTTTCTTGTCAGGAAATGTGAAGACCATGCGTCATGGTGCTTTGGTCAACGCCAGAACGTCCTGTGTGTTATGTCTCTGATGGAGTGTGTGTGTGTGTGTGTGTGTGTGTGTGTGTGTGTGTGTGTGTGTGTGTGTGTGTGTGTGTAAAGCAATTGTAAGACTGGAGCTCAGTCTAAAATCTTTACCCCTGAGCGCTACTAGAGATTAACATGCCAATTTGTCTGTCTGTCTGTCTGTCTGTCTGTCTGTCTCTCTCTCTCTCTCTCTCTCTCTCTCTCTCTCTCTCTCTCTCTCTCTCTCTCTCTCTCTCTCTCTCTCTCTTTCTTTCTTTCTCTCTCCCCCTCTTTCTCTACCCTCTTGCTTGCTCGCTCGCTAGCCTCGCCCCATCTCCCCACATGAAGGGGTTTGTCAGAAAGTGAATCAATAAACAGTTATGTTCAAATGTTTTAATCCAGGCGCCTACGTCCTCGGATGGTCTCACTCCCGTGGCTGGCTGTCGGTGATTTGAAAATGGATTGACTTTTATGAAGACAAGCACTGCTATAAAAGGCGAAAATTGATCGAATGACAATCGACTTGGTTGGCTAATTGTATGACGAGTGCAATCATCCACCCATCGATGGCTGATGGACTTTATTCAGACCGATCTTAAAGCATCCACGTGAGATGTGAAAATTGAAGAGCTGACGATTGATCCTCGGAGAGCAATTAACGAAGAGGGCACGAGGTCATTTTTCACCCCCACCCCCACCCCCCACCCCGCCAATTCACTCCGCCACAGACTCCACGCGATCTCTCAGGCATTCTGGTTTGGTGAAAGGGGACACTCGGAGGGGAACAGGAACGGGAAGGAGGGAAGGAGAGAGAGGATGGGACAGGTGGGACTTGAATGTGAAGTTCTCTGAATGGAGACAGGAGGCAAACAAGAAACAAGCGCTGAGATCCCATCTTGAACTGGCCTGTTTTCCACCGCAGAAGGCACAAACACGAAGAAACCTTTCATAGCACGGACACTGATGGAAGTTAGGAGACATGCAGAGGATGGTGGTTGGGTAGACTAATGAAGTGAAACCTTATCAGTGGCTGAGACTTACAGGGTAGTGGAGACGGTGGGATGCGGGTGGAGATGGAAAGAGAGCGAGAGAGATGGGAAAGGCAGGGGGAGGTGGGGTGGAGGGCTGGAAGACAGACAAGGACAGACAATGTATACATTTGTCTTTGCACCCGTTTTGCGGCGGTAAAAGAAAGGTAGTTGTTTGGCTAATATTCGCTGGTTTAGTTCTGATGATTTGTCTGTATGCATCGTTTTTTCCTTGGTGGTTTTTGGAGGTGTCTGATCTTCCACTACGTACGTGAAATTACATGTTCGTGCCTCGTGTTGGTCCTAATTTTCTACACTTCAGTCAAACCCATTGTATCTTAGCATGTCTGCGACTATTTTGTCATTACTGATGGTGCGACAATGGTTTTATGTCATTTCCTTGGAAACTACAATCAGGAAGGAGGTGGGTCTGCATTTGAATTGGTGACAATGTTCATGATGTTCACCAAAAAAAGTACAAACACAATCAAACACAATTGTTTAGACGTACTCCCACGTGTGATTACACCATTCAGTTTGCTTTAAATGATGACTTGGATGCTCATTCGTTCTGCTGTCTAATTTTGTTTGTTTGTTTTAAATGGGAAAGGAAAACGTTTTGCGTCTTTGCGATCAGTGTAATTTCTCAGCTTTCTGAACGGTGTATACATGGGGCAAATTAGTACGTATGTACGTGGGCTTGTTTATACGCATAGAAGTATGTATGTGCATTACGAATCCCGAGGAGGTCAAAGGTAAGTTGTATAAGGACCTTTAGACCTCGTACCAGACGTGCCAAAGAAAGACAAGCTCGTAGTTCTGAGCGACTTCAGTGCCAGACATGGACAGAGTCACGGGGAGAAATGGAGTCGGCAAGAGCAACAGCAATGGTCATCTACGGAAAACCTGTGCAACCCATGGTCTTCTACTCCGTAACGAGACGTCCTGGATGTCTCCTCGTTGCATGCATCGCCATCTCATTGATCACGCATCATCAGGAGAGGGGACACGCACAATGTCAGAGACGAAGACTGTGTGTTGCAGACTGCTGGACAGACCACAGACTCATTCTCTTTAAATGCAGGATGCACATCCAGCCCGGAGACATCCACAGGGAAAAACAGTAAACATGGGATTAAACTTGGCAAGTTGGAAAGGGGTCTGTTCTTAAAATACTCATCGAGGACCTAGAAAACAAGTTAATCCAACACAACTTTGGCGCTGGTGGAGTAGAAAACTGGGCGGCATTCAGGGAAGTGGTATAACAGTTCCGCGTTCACATCATGTCGGCCAGAATAAGTGCTAACATGTTTGTCAAAAGCGACGAGGGAATCCAGAGCTGTCTGACGTTAGTTCATCACAGGAGCCATGCTGTTTCATCATAACACTGCCTCTGCCTCCAGAGAAGCAGCCTGCAACTCTACCGAAAGCAAGGTGAACGCAAAAGTAAGAGAGAAATGCAAGCAAAAAGGGCAGACGAGATAAAGCAACAACTGCAAGAGCTTCTACTGTGCCCTAAAGACTATCAATAGGCCTTAGTCCTGTGATCATCACCACGGCCCATTGCTGATGGAACAAGTCTTGGAACACTTTAGTAACGTACAAACAGGCCCTACCCCATAGGCACTGAAGCCATTTCTTGCGTGCCCCAAGCTGAGTCAAAGTTACATAGCAGACCATCCAATGCGATGAAAGTGCTAGTAGTAATCAACGTCCAACGGCAAGGCACCAGGCTGTGACTCCATTCGAGCTGAAATCGATAAGGCCAGAGGAACAGTCCTACCACAGTAAATCACTGACTTCTTATTGAAAACAAGTTTTCAAAATCAGTGAATGTATGTCGCAAGATGTTCCTTCATTTAGTATGAGACGGGCCTGAGGATCTGTGTGCTGTCCCTTAATTTTGAAACTGTAGACTCAGTATTGTACGTGCGGCCCATCGAATGTCAATTCACCTTTACGGTCGATCACAGCCAACTCAGTCTCCGCTGATTAGACTAATTATTTACATCAATATCGTTGCTGCTGTCTAGCCAGGTGATTTTTTTTCTTAAATTAAGCTTGTTATTCAAAATTGGAAAAGGTAAAATGCAAAGCCACGTCG
>CM031603.1:48177908-48187908 GCA_018398815.1 Conus ventricosus | reverse complement strand
AACTTTATTGTGTGTTGAATGGCATTGTGCCATCATTTCAGAGTAAATGACCACCTGCAAGTTGTATAGCCCTGTATTTTGATTCACCAACATTCACTTGATTCACTTGTATTCTGCATGGTTGTATTTCTTGATTTATCAATAAACTAGCAGTGGTATCTTTAATGGTATCATAGCTTTATTTATCAGCAAACACAATTTTTATTGGTTTTGTATCGTGTCGCGTCGTGTACCATATATGTACACAGAAGGTTTCTCTACGAAAGATTCGGGCTCTCTCTTTGGGACAGCGCGTCGCCAGAGTACAGTGCCACACATTTTTCGGTGACCATGTGTAGTTTTATTGATCTGTCAAGGTAGATCCTTCCGCAGAAACCTTACCACGGACGATTCTTTGGTTGTGGGAGCTTTCTGCTTTTTTTTCTCTCTTTCGTTTTTTTTGTTTTGTTTTGATTTTAGTACGCTAAGAACATACTGCACACAAAACTTCGGTTTATTGTCTAACCCGAAAGATTAGTACCGAGCCCACACTTTAACGGCTTGTGAAAAGAAAGGAGGAATAATGAAAATACCCAGGAAAGACTCGTACCGCTCTCTAAGCTTTCTAAGCGAATGCTTATCCACCAGATCACCTTGTCAATCGTTATCGCTTGTGTCTCTGAGATTTATCAACCAGCTACCGCTTGTTGCTGTTAGATTTGTCAAGCAACTATCATTTGTATCACTAAGGTTTGTCAGTAAACTGCCACTTGTATCTCTTAGACTTGTCAATAAACCCATCATTTGTTTCTCTCTGACGATCAGATGTCACCAGTATCTCCAAGATGTATCCGTCAGCTACGGCTTGCATCTTGAAGATTAGTCAATTGAGCATACTTATCTTTCAGATTTGCCAGATCAGCTATCATTTGTATTTCCTAAATTTGTCAGTCAGCTGTCTCTTGTATTTCCTAAATTTGCCAGTCAGCTATCACTTGTATTTCCTAAATTTGCCAATCAGCTATCACTTGTATTTCCTAAATTTGTCAGTCAGCTATCACTTGTATTTCCTAAATTTGTCAGTCAGCTATCACTTGTATTTCCTAAATTTGTCAGTCAGCTATCACTTGTATTTCCTAATTTGTCAGTCAGCTATCACTTGTATTTTCTAAATTTGTCAGTCAGTTATCACTTGTATTTCCTAAATTTGTCAGTCAGCTATCACTTGTATTTCCTAAATTTGTCAGTCAGCTATCACTTGTATTTCCTAAATTTAGTCAGCTATCACTTGTATTTTCTAAATTTGTCAGTCAGCTATCACTTGTATTTCCTAAATTTGTCAGTCAGCTATCACTTGTATTTCCTAAATTTGTCAGTCAGCTATCTCTTGTATTTCCTAAATTTGTCAGTCAGCTATCACTTGTATTTCCTAAATGTAGTCAGCTATCGCTTGTATTTCCTAAATTTGTCAGTCAGCTATCACTTGTATTTCCTAAATTTGTCAGTCAGCTATCACTTGTATTTCCTAAATTTGTCAGTCAGCTATCTCTTGTATTTCCTAAATTTGTCAATCAGCTATCACTTGTATTTCCTAAATTTGTCAGTCAGCTATTACTTGTATTTCCAAAATTTGTCAGTCAGCTATCTCTTGTCTTTCCTAAATGTGTCAGTCAGCATCACCTTGTATTTCCCAAATTTGTCAGTCAGCTATCACTTGTATTTCCTAATTTGTCAGTCAGCTATCACTTGTATTTCCTAAATTTGTCAGTCAGCTATCACTTGTTATTTCCTAAATTTGTCAGTCAGCTATCACTTGTATTTCCTAAATTTGTCAGTCAGCTACCTCTTGTATTTCCTAAATTTGTCAGTCAGCACCTCTTGTATTCCTAAATTTGACAGTCAGCTATCACTTGTATTTCCTAAGTTTGTCAGTCAGCTATCACTTGTATTTCCAAAATGTGTCAGTCAGCTATCACTTGTATTTCCTAAATTTTGTCAGTCAGCTATTACTTGTATTTCCTAAATTTATCAATTTGCTATCACTTGTATTTCCTAAATTTGTCAGTCAGCTATCACTTGTATTTCCCAAATTTGTCAGTCAGCTATCTCTTGTATTTCCTAAATTGTCAGTCAGCTATCACTTGTATTTCCTAAATTTGTCAGTCAGCTATTACCTGTATTCCTAAATTTGTCAGTCAGCTATCACTTGTATTTCCTAAACTTGTCAATCAGCTATTACTTGTATTTCCTAAATTTATCAATCAGCTATCATTTGTATTTCCTAAATTTGTCAGTCAGCTATCACTTGTATTTCCTGAATTTGTCAATCAGCTATTACTTGTATTTCCCAAATTTATCAATCAGCTATCACTTGTAATTCCTAAATTTGTCATCAGCTATCACTTGTATTTCCTAAAATTATCAATCAGCTATCATTTGTATTTCCTAAATTTGTCAGTCAGCTATTACTTGTATTTCCTAAATTTATCAAAACAGCTATCACTTGTAATTCCTAAATTTGTCAGTCAGCTATTACTTGTCTCCCAGACTTTTTTTAAGCTGTCTCCTGGACTTCAATCTCCCAGAATTTTGTATATGCACTTTCATTTGTATTTTCTGTGTTTATTGATTAAGACCCGCAACTTTGATTGATTGGATTGATGTCTATTAATAGTCTTTAGGGCACAGCAGGGGCGCTTAAAGTTGTTGCTATCTGCATACTGCTCTATCTCGTCTGCCTATTTGCTTGCATCAGGGGTCTTTGCATCTCTCTCTTACTTTTGCTGCACCTTACCTTTGGTGGAGTTCCAGCTGCTTCTTTGGAGGCAGAGGCAGTGTTACTGATGAACAGCATGGCTCCTGTGATGAACTAACGTCAGACAGCTCTGGATTCCCTCGTCGTTTTCGTCAAACATGTCTTGGTGTCAGCCCGTATTCTGGCCGACATGAGTGAATGCGGAACTGTATTACTACTTCCCTGAATGCCGAGCAGTCTTCTACTCCACCCGCACCAAAAGTTGTGTTGGATTAACTTGTTTTCTAGGCCCTCACTGAGGTATCTTTCAACAGACAGCTTTTCCAGCTTGCCAAAGTTTAATCCCTTGTTTTATGGGGGTTTTTTTTTCCTGTGCGCGCCTCCTGGGCTGGATGTGCATCCGGATTTGAAGAGATGAGTCTGTGGTACGTCCAGCAGTCTGCAACACACATGGTCTTCATCCCGGACATTGTGCGTGTCCACTCTCCTGATGATGCGTGATCAGTGAGATGGCGATGCTGGTCACGGGGGGTACGTGTAAGAGGGTCTTGTTACGGTTGGGCAGGCGAAAGACCGTGTTTGGTTGATAGAAATCACGGGTTGCACAGTTTTTCAGCAGATGACCATTGCTGTTGCTCTTATCGGCTCCATTTCTCCCAGTGACTCAGTTCCATGTCTGGCACTAAAGTCGCTGAGAACTACGAGCTTGTCTTCTTTGGCACGTCTGGTACCGAGATCTGAAGGCACTATAAAAATTCATCTTTGACCTCAGTATTCGTAATGTAGGTACATACATCCATGCATATGAACAGGCGCACATACGTACGTACCAACTTTCACATTCATACGCTGTTCAGAAAGCTGAGAAAGTTACACCGTTCGCAAAGGTGCAAAAACTTTCCTTTTTCCAGTTTGAAACAAACAAAAAACAGACAGCTAAACGTTTGATCATCCGAGTAAACATTTTAAGCAAATTGAATGGTATAATCGCCCGCGTGGAGTACGAGTAAATAATTGTGTTCGATTGTGTTCATGCTTGTTTTTGGCGAGCGTTACGAATTTTATTACGAATTCAAATGTAAACCCACCTCGTCTCCTGATTGTAGTTTCCATGGAAATGGTTTAAAACAATTTTCGCACCACCAATAATACACACATACTCGTAGATATAAAACATACAATAATTGTGACTATAGCGAAGAGAATATGAACCGTACGAGGCACGAAAATGTCAATGCCTCGTATAGTGGAAAATTACACACCTCAAACCACAACAGGAAAGAACAATACATAAGCACAGATTATCAGAACTAAACTGACGGAAACGTAGCCAAGCAAGTACCTTTCTTGCACGCCACAAAATGGGTACAAACACTGGTGTGTATTGTCTGCCCTTGTCTGTCTTCCAGCCCCCCCCCCCCCCCCCCTCCACCTTTCCCCATTTCTCGCTCTCTTTACATCTCCACCCCCATCCCACCGTCTCCATTAGCCCCGTAAGACTCAGCTACAGATAAGGTTTCATTTCATTAGTCTACCAATCACCATTCCTCTGCATGTCCCCTACCTCCATTAGTGCCTGTGCTATGAAAGGTTTCATCGTGTTTTGTGCCTTCGCAGTAGAAAACGGGCCAGTTCAAGATGGGGTCTAGCGCTAGGAAATTGTTTCTTGTTTGCCTACTGTCTCCGTTCAGAGAACTTTACTCTCAAGTCCCATTCACTCCCCTCTCCATCCTCCCACTCCTGTTCCCCTCCGAGCGTCCCCTTTCGCAAAACAGAGTACCCGTGAGATCGCGTGCAGTCTTTGCTGAAGCGAATGCGTGGGTGAAAAATGACCCTCGTGCCCTCTCTCGTTAATTGCTCTCCTAAGGATCAGTCGTCAGCTCTTCAATGTTCACATCTCATGTGGATGTGTTAAGATCGGTCTGAATAAAGTCCATTAGCAATCGATTACGGACGATCGCACTCGCCACAAAATTAAGCCACCAAATCGTCTTCACTCGATCATTTTTAGCGTTTCTTGGGGGTGCCTGTCCTCATAATAATTCGTTTCATTTTCAACACGCCAGCAGCCAGCCACGGATATTATGTCCTCTGAGGACAACGGCATGTGGATTAACACATTTAATATAACTGTTTCTGGAGTTGAAAAACGAGGAGATGGCGGAAGCCATCGAGAGAGCGAGTAAATATCCGCGCGCATGGGGGAAGAGAGAGAGAGAGAGAGAGAGAGATGGGGGGGGGTAAGATTGGCGATTAAACTTGTAGTGCTCAGGGGTGAAGATTTTGGCCTGAAGTCCAGTCTTACAATCTGTCCTTGTTTATTATGTGTGTGTGTGTGTGTGTGTGTGTGTGTGTGAGAGGAGAGGAGAGAGAGGAGAGAGAGAGAGAGAGCAATTTTATTCACAACAGGCCAAAGCCCCTACTGAAAGGGTTATATTTTTGTTTTTGTTTTTTTTTTTCCTACTGACAGGTTAACATATAGAGCAAAGGAATCGAAGGTTTGACAAGAATTGCTTCTACAATAATCTATTTTTCACACCTTCTTGCATAGACATACTGATAACTGAACAAATTGCAGCTGTACACATGCTAGAATGTTGTTCTAATATAATGATTTCAAAGCTTCATAAACATATGTTGCCAGATTTAAAAGGTGTCTTCATTTCTGGACGACGACAGCATATTGAATGAAAGTTACATGGATTATTAAAGTATTTAGGTTCAGTTAGTTAGAGACAGACAGACAGGCAGACAGACAGAATAAGGGAAATGTACGGCTGATGACGAGAGAAATGTGGGCAAACTACCATAATCAGCCGCACGCACGCACGCTCGCACGCACGCACCCAGACACGCACGTACACGCGCACGCACGCACGCACGCACGCACGCACGCACCGCACACACACCACACACACACACACACACACACACACACACATACATCCCAAAGACACGGAATCTGTCGGACGTATGCACACGGCTTTCTAGCGTTGACCAAAGCCCCCATGACGCACGGTCTTTGGATTTCCTGACGAGAAACGGGGGCCAGTTTCCAATTCCACGCCTAACACGCCACACAAAAAGACACACCACCGGCAGCACGGAAGCAACGCGTTTTCAACATGAAATCTTAAACTCACAAGACAAATACAACCAACAATCAGAATGTTTGATGGTGTCTTTATCTTGCAGGTCAAGGGAAGAGAGCGAGTTTTAACGTTTTATAAGAGTACCAGTCGCTGGCTGTCGGTGTTAGCGCGATAGACCGTGACGAATGATGGTGTTGTCTTTCGCACAACGACACAAATAGGCTTCAAACTGCAACCAGTTTTCGCTTTCACAACATTCATGAACACCATTACGCTCTGAAGCTAATGTATACAGCAGTGATATCTACTTTGACATACACGCGGCACTTCGTTGGAAGTCTTGGGTTGATTAAAGGCAATAAGCTTTCAGTGATGATCATTGTCGATCTTCCTTTTCACACGGACGACAGTTCTTCACCACACTACTACAGGAAATGTGTGTTAACGATGAACAATGAACTGGATGCATCTACGTGGAACGTAGAATTGAATTCCGAGGGGATATCTTCATAAAACACTGCAGAAATGAGTCCTCGAGGTATTTCCACAGGACATGCTGTGCAGATGTCTCATCAGCGGCGTTCCCTTAAGTGCTCCCTCAGAAAATGGCGTAGAACTTCCTCCATGACACTTTATCTAGTACTTACCCACTAGTGCTAATGTTCTATTTAGAGGCGATTTTTCATGTCGTTGACCCTCGCCTCTGTGAATCTGGCACGCGTAGAATCATTTAAGAGTGGAACCAAACTCACTATATTCCCAAATATTTCAGCAGAGTCCACGCCAAGAAGCTGAGTTGTGTCATGCCGATAAAACATCAGACATCTGTGACAAATACATTTATGCTAATGGCAGTCATTCAAATTAAGCTACAGCCATGTTCAAGTTAATGAGCTGTTACCCTTCACTCTTCTGCCTCTCGTCTCTCTGTGCATCATCAGTTTCACCTAATGTATCGTTTAAACACTACCACAATGTCAAGTTACATAAGCCGGTAATGCACACCCAAACCGTCACACATGAGGCGGGAAATATACGATCAGCTCCACCGGCTTCTTGCTGCGCTGTCTGACTTGAACACGCCAGCAGGAGACTGCATTATTTACATGAAAACCGTGGCAATTCCGGAGATCAGGTGATAAACGTTCGGTGACAACGATGGTTTGATGAGGCTCCCGCCACGCCACGATAGTTTTGTAATATACTATTACATTGTGCGTATCTTTTGGTTTAAAAAAAAAAGGAAAAAAAAAAAAACAACAAACGAAAAAGTGAAAACAGTGGAGACGAAAATATTTTTCTTTTTTTTTTGTAGATGTTATGATAAATGAAAATCCCAAAACGATTCAGAGCAGGCAGCCCTCTTCATAGTCACCATTACTCTCCAACTGGTTCTGCTTTCGTCGTAACTCCCTGGATACTACCACAGCCAATCAAAACAGTTTGCTATGAAAATCGGCACACCATTTGGCACCTGGCTATAAGCATCGTTGTCTTAAATGTTTAAAACATGTCTAATGCTGTTCGAATCAACGCTCAACGTTGCTTTCCTCTTTATATGAAAAGTTTTAAGGTCTGACTAGAACCAAAAACAAACAAAAAAAAATCACAAAACTTGTTGATAGCAGGTATGAGGCCCGACATGTAAAACCTACCTAACCTCAACATCATCGCGTTTGAGTCATTTTAACACATCAAAACGCTCTTCCCTCGTGGTTTCATTCATTGTCAAAACACACACCTCTTAAACACTCTCAGATGATAACTATCAGAGTTTAAAACGGTATCGTCAGAGAGGTTCGTGGTGCGAAGGAGTACGCTGGAAATGCTAAGATTTGTGAATGGCTATCACTACAGCACAGAGAACGACAACAGTACGAGAAGAATGACTAGAAGGGTACTCGGAGACACAGACGTTCACCTCGGTCGACCAGTCCTCTTCACCTCAACCAAACTCTAACTCAGATTCCATCCCCCTAGCGTTCGTCCTTTGATGATGAAACAGTGTGCACGTTGTGAATCTCTGACGTTCGTGCCTTCCAGTCCCTTCAGATGGGCGTCAGACTCAATGTGGACTACACTTCTCTTCTGATCTCCCTCAGCTTTGTCTTCTGTTGTGTTTGTTCGTTGTCGTTGATGTTGTTGTTGTTTGTCTGATCTTCCGTGCCACTTCTGCGGCATTACTCCCCACGCCGCTCATTCCTGCTTCTCTTCCACACCACATTCTGGCTTGTACCATTGCAGCCCTGGCACCAGCAATCTACAGGGAGCGATTGATATAGATTCTTTGAAGCAGTTTATTGAAATAGAAATTGCAATACCGCCGAGCCACTTCGGTGGCGTTCAGTGGTGCCTCTTCTGATCCAACATGCGCAGGGCGTCACCTACTAAGCCATCTGCTGACAATAACTATTCAGTCATGGAGCCAGCGTGGGTAAGTGTCCCCTTGAGGGGCGCCACCACGTCCGTCCAACAACAGTCTTCCCCTGTTCTGCCATCTCCCTCTCAACAATTACTTTTCTCCTCTCTACACTCCTGTCTCCCTTTCTCTACGGACAGACGTATCCCAACCCACCATCACCCGTCCTCTGCCACCACCTTATTCACACCCTCTCCCAGTCTTTCTTCTTTGTACACTCGAGCACGCTCACAGAAACTTACATGGAATGATCACATAACTTATGTTTTCCAAGAGCAGTCTAAACTGCCCACTCAGACACGAAGCCTAAAAACGAAAGCTGTTCTGGGATTTCAGCGTTTCCCAAAGCTGTCGGAGTTCACAGTCATTTCTTTCAATGCCTATCACGTCTAGGTTTCTGGAGCTATTCTCTCTCTCTCTCTCTCTCTCTCTCTCTCTCTCTCTCTCTCTCTCTCTCTCTCTCTCCTCTCGAGCAACAAAGCAAAACTGTAGTTTAAGACCTATGTTGTGTTCGTCTTTTCCCATGACAAACAGCTTTCAGTCTTGCATCAACCTAGAGTCTGTACAGAAATGCAGCATTGACGCCCAGCCCTGTTGTAGGGTTATTGGTGATGTGGCACACGCTTTCCGTAAGAGGTGGCACTATATAGATGCTATCTTTGTCAAAACATTGCCACAGTTACAGCCTATGACCATTTGTCACCCGTCTTCAGTTTTCAAGGCTCTGTAAATGTAGGAGTTGGCACAAGATCAAAAGAGTTATCCAGTGATGACTGAGTGTTAGGGAACAGAGTCAGAGACTATGACAGATACTTCCCAATATCCAGATGGAAATTTTGAGGCAGTGTTACAGGAATCCAGAAATGGAGTAAGAGGGTCCACGAGGACCTCGTCAGGTACGAAAGAAAACCCAAGCTCAAGAAGTTAACCTGGACCCCTCGGTATGATCCAAGATTACCATCAAAGAAGACACCATAAAGGAAAACATATGCATCTGGTACTCCAATCGCTAAGAGTATTTACGTGGAGAAGTGCTGAAAAATGCAGACAGAAGGAGACATGAACTCGCAAAGAGGTGCAAACCAACAGAACCTCAACGCCACCCTCTCCACGGACCCAGACCCTGACCTCTTTGGAAGCGGTGCCCGTGATCTCCATGATCTCTGTGGTAGCATGGAAGGTGTCCAGAGCCCGTGTGACGGACGGTTACTGACTGACTGGACATCTCACTTGCTCACATCCGAATGTCATCTATGTCATCAGATGCCATGAACATCCTGACTGGTGGTATGCGGGTTCCACTAAGGAATTCTAAAGAGAGCGGTCATCCGCAAGTCAGAGTCCAACATGAAACTAGCCCAGCGATGCGATGTCGCCAGACACCATGGCTTGACTCGGCAGCTTATGGACGAAACTCTGCCCTTTATGACCGTCCAACCCATTGAGCCAGTCAAATTAGAACGTGTTGGCCGGCTGTTTTGGGGACCGTCTTTGTGGGCCTCGACTCCCGCACTGAACCGCACAAACAACAGCGAACGGGGCAGCGGAGTATAATAGCAGGACAATGTTATGTGACTGGTGGGAAAACTCTGTGACATTGCCGGTGGCCTAGTGCACTACTTCTAGACTGGACCCTTTCTTTAGTAGTTCGAAACTCTTTTAGGACTGTCAGACATTTTTAACTAGCGATTTATTTTCCTTCAGTACCAATCCTCAGTCCCGCCCCCCCCCCCCCCCACCCCCACCCCCGTACCA
>CM031603.1:48037908-48172908 GCA_018398815.1 Conus ventricosus | reverse complement strand
CCCGCTTCTTTCAATTTTGTAATGTATTTCAAATCATGCACATCTCTGCTCTTCTCTAAGGGTAAAATACAACTCATTGTGTGCTTGTTCTTTCCCCTCAGTGCATTTGTTGATATCTCTCTCTCTCTCTCTCTCTCTCTCTCCCCTCTCTCTCTCTCTCTCTCTCTCTCTCTCTCTCTCTCTCTCTCTGCACTACCTTCTTGCCTCTCCTGTCTTCAACATGTGTTTGCAGTGTTCTGTTTATATATATATATATATATATATATATATATATATATATATATATATATATTTATATATATATATATATATATATATATATATAATATATATATATATAATATATGTGTGTATATATATATATATGTGTGTGTGTATATATATAATAATGTGTGTGTGTGTGTGTGTTGTGTGTGTGTGTGTGTGGTGTGTGTGTGTGTGTGTGTGTAAATGTGACATATACAGGTGCGTGGAGTTAATAATGATTGTTTTTGTAGGTCCATACTTGTTCTGTGCAACGTTTTTCTTTTTCTCTACATGCCTTTTATTCCTGCTCTCCTTGTGTTTTATCACTCCTTTTCATTAAATAAGTACAAGATTCTCTCTCTCTCTCTCTCTCTCTCTCTCTCTCTCTTTTCTCTCTCTCTCTCTCTCTCTCTCACGTGCACGCACGTACCTGTTGTATACTCTTCACTTAAAGTTTAGGAACATTCTCAAATTTCGACAAAATTAAATGTCGCGTGTTTTTAATGTCTCTTTGACATAACTCCCGAAGGCAACTGAAAAAACAGTGCAACATAGTAACGCGCCATAAACATGAGAAGCAAAACTGTTTGCCCTCAAAAGTGGTCCCTCCGCTCGAGTACAATCAACACGCCAAGAACAATCTGAATTCAAACGCTGGATTCATGGACGTTCAACAATTATCTGAGTTGCGGTGTTTACAAATAGCTGCAGGGGTAGTAGGGGGTGGGGGGGGGGGGCAAGGCAGAGGGTGGCGGAGGATGGTATTTCGAGTGAGATTTCTGAGGAAACAAATACGTTATCACCCAGTCTCTCTGTCTCATTGACTTAGATCAAACTCCGTCGGTTAAAAAGAGGACAGGTGGGGATGGAAGAGGGAACAGGATAGAGATGGGTGGACGTGCGCCTAAGTAGCAAAGCAGGGTCGCCCTTTTAAGTGAAAAAAAAAAAAGAGAGAGAAACTGAGAAACTTTTTAGCAAGAAGAAAATGGCCTCTAAAGTGACGCTCTCTTTAGCCATTTTAACGAAAGTACGATCTTGCTTTTTAATGGCGTACATTTTGTTTCATGTTTGTCAGTTGCAAGGCATTAAAGGTATTGAAATCATAAAATAATAATGAACATTTGGAGGAAAGATTTTCAACAAAATTTTCAGTGTGTTTTTCGAAGGTGTGTTTTAAAGGTTTAAATTGTGTGAATGAGGTCTTTTTTGTTTGTTTGTTCAGTTAGTTGGTTGTTGTTGTTTTTTTTAATGATGACTTGTGAGTTGACTTCAACGCCGTGACAGCCCTGATATGGCCCTTTGCGGTCGGCTGGGCTATAAGCAACTTTCCCTTACCGTACTTGTATACACAAAATGGTAGGCTTTGAAAAGGTTAGGCTCTGTTGCAAACGGCATCAACATAGCCTCTGTGTGAAATCGCTGATCATGGACACAAACAGACTCTTGATCAATGATGAAACTTCACAAAACTTCCGTTCAATCAGTTGTTCTAATCTCATGACACACTCTAATTTTCTTGTAAACATTTATCTCCTCCGCAGATGGTGTGTGGTTGGTTGTTGGTGTGTTGTGTTGGTGTTGTGTGTGTGTGTGACGTATATGTAATTCAATGGCCACTTATGTGGGATCTGGTTTTATGCTGTTTCTGTTTAGTAAGATATGTGCACTAATCTTATTTCTCATCCTTGAGATAAAGTGTTTCAGATCTCATGTGGTCGTCATTACAAAGGTACAACCGATTTCCTGTTTTTCACCGATATTGCCCTCATTGACCATAAATCCAGTCGCTAAGAAGGCGTATCCATAATGAGCATCCACAAGAACATGTTTTTTCCCTTCCGTCGCTTTACGATAATGTTGATCTTTAACTTTCATTTTGTCATTGTTTGGGTACTGGTACGACTGACTACTTGAACACACAAACCTAATGCCGGCATGCATTCAAACAGCCACACGAACCCAAGAAAAGCAAACGACTAACTTACACATCGAAGATGATGTTTAGCAGATGAATGCGTAGTGAAACCAAAAATGCTCGGTTTGATCGACCTTCTGTTCCATAGACTAAACAAATTATGATATTTTAAGTAAAAAGATTTCAAGCAGTTTTATTCCTCAACATCATACCTGTAAAAACGGTTACACTTTTCTTGTGAAGCAAAATGTATGGTACTAGCTGCGCCCCCCCCCCCCCTCTCTCTCTCTCTCTCTCTCTCCTCTCTCTCTCTCTCTCTCTCTCTCTCTCTCTCTCTCTCTCTCTCTCACCCCTAAATCTTCAGTCTAACCCTCTTCCAACTGAGCTATTCGGACTAAAAAGTAAGCACGGGGGTTTAATTTCTATGAATACCATCGGCGGGGCCAAATTCCCAGATTGCTTTGCGTCGCCATAAGGTCGCATGAAAATGCGACTTAAGGGACCCCCTTGCACAGAATTGATTCGCTCTTGATCTACTGACTATACCAATGAGTTGCAGCGCCAAATGTGTGTGAAAAGATCAGAAAAAAACAAAACAAAAAAACAATATGTATGATCAACGACAAAGACAGACTTCACGTAGAAAGACAGATACGCAAACAGACAGACGAAATGCGCTTTGTGTATTATAGGCCTATGTGAATATCAAATCACATGTATAGTGGCGGGGGGGAGGGGGGAGGGAGGAACCTGCCTTGGCAGTTTCATCCTGATCTACACCAAGAATCGAACCTACAATTTAATAGGTTTAATCATTTGTGCGTTATCTCGCACACTGAGATATAAACAACCAACCAGCAGACACAGGCGAAAACATAACCGCCATGGTGAAGGTACCGATACGAGGAATGCTTTCCCGTCCCCATCCTTTACTACCAAAAAAACAAAAAAAAACAGAGACGCAGCTCCTGTCCAGGAACCGTCGTCAACGACATTAGAAATTCAGGTACCACCGAGGCTTTAAAATCGGCGTTGGCTGCTGTCTGACGTCGATAACGTCCCCTCCCTCCCTCCACCACCTACCACCCACCTCCCTCCCTTCCCCTCTCTCTCTCTCTCTCTGTAAGTCTCCTCACTCTCTTTGTCTCTGTCTCTCTCTTTCCCTCCCTCGCTTCCTTTCTCCCTCCTTGCCTCTGCCCCATCTCTCTCTCTCTCTCTCTCTCTCTCTCTCGTCTCTCTCTCTCTCCTCTCCCCCTCCCCCTCTCTCTTTCTCTCTCCCCCTTTCCCTCCCCATCTCTCTCTCTCTCTCTCTCTCTCTCTCTCTCTCTCTCTCTCTCTGTTGGCAATATGTGGGAAAGGAAGATTAAGACGGACGAGGAAGCGGAAACGAAGACACAGCGATAACGTCACAGACTGACAGACCGACAGACAGGGAGAGACAAAGACGACCTGAGTGGCAAAGTTTGGAGGAAAAAAACAAAACTAACTGTATTTTCTTCCAGTCTAGCTGAATAATGGACACGGACAGTGTCGAAGTTGTTAGGGTTTTTCATTACCAGATGCCAAATGAAATACTGCCTGTGGTGTGTGTGTGTGTGTGTGTGTGTGTGTTGTGTGTGTGTTGTATGGTGTGATGTGGTGTATATTGCGCTGTTGCTGTCCTGATTTGTTTGTTATCCTACATGTTCCAAAAGAGACGAAAAGACTAAATCTATGTTCAAGTGCGTGAGGTGGTGGTGGTGGTGGTGGTGGTGGTGTGTGGTGGTGTGGTGTGTGTGTGTGTGTGTGTGTGTGTGTGTGTGTGTGTGTGTTTATGGTCAGTGTACGTGAGTGTGTGTGTGTGTGGGGGGGGGGGGGGGGGGGGGGGGGGGGGGGGGGAAGAGAAGAGAGAAGAGAAGAAGAAGTAGTTGATTGTTCATATGGTTGAGGGTTTCTGTCACACAGACCTAGTTGCTTTCAATGTGTTACTTTATATATATGCATTTTATTATATCTGCTAAATGTATTCTTATTCATTTCTATTTCATTAATCATTGTATTGCGTTACATTCAAATATTGACATCATTGGATGATCTGATCTCAAATATAAAAACTCATTCCTTCATGTTCTTGCTCAAAATGTACTGACTCTACCTTTTTTTCGTGTCATTACCGTACTTGGCTGCCGTATCCAAGTGAGTGGGGCACAGACAGACCAGTAAGAATTTGAAATGAGCACCAGTTGATAGGGAGTGCATGAATGCACAAGTCTGTTTCGTCCATGAAAGTAAGAAAGAGGATTCAAGATGAGTTGGTGCTGCCCCTTCATTCCTCTTCTCTCTCTCTCTCTCTCTCTCTCTCTCTCTGTCTCTCTCCAAAGTTCTGTCCCTTCTCCTCAGTGGCATTAACCCTTTTGCCACCGGTTGTCACAGCTGTGGAACGTCAGCGTGTCACAGCTCAGTGGATTTCACACTTTTTTTTCAAGGCTTCTTGCCTCACCCACTTCTGAAGCCGTTCCCTCTGTGGCTCCGTCGTGTAAAATAAGGCAAAAGGGTTGCAGCTGAAAAAAAAAATACTATTTCATTTTCTACCTTCAACACACAGCTATCAATCGTATCATAGCACCTGTTGTAACGGCAGGGTTTGGTAATACAGGGCTAGGGGTCGGGGTCTAAATCTGTCACCGAGTCGATCTAGAGGGGGAAAAGATCGTCTCTGGGAAGGAGTTCAAGGTCTGTATCTCCAGTAGATGAAGTCGCACATGGCATAATCACAACGGTCCCAGAACGGAGCAGTGTCCTTCACACTTCACACTCTCTGATCACTGTCACAGTCACATTCTCATCGCCTTTGCGTCACATTCTTCACAGCCCCCAACCTCGATTTTTTACAGTCAATGAAATCGACAGTTCGGGAACATAAATGCAGAGCAACCTATCAAGAAACGTAGAATATTCAAGAATTTCGGAAAAAAATTTTGATGGTAGTATAGTCGATGAAAATGTATGGATCTGTCTTGAAGATAGTGAAATAATAATAAGTATTATAGCTAGTCAAATTGTTTGGAACATTCAAGAAACAGTTTCTGGAAGTTCCCCGCACCTTTGGGACGGGTTTCGTAGTAGGTGCACACATCATTTGGTAAACTCATTTTACTTACACCTCGAGCGAAATCCAAACGGATTATGTAGACCTGAATCAAGAACGATACGTCGGGGCTGTTTATGATTTTTCGCTGAAGTCGGTGCAGAAATCGAGCCATAAAGTAGGGTTCATGTCAGACTAGTGAGGAATGGGTTAAAGACGACCATTGCTGTTCCCTCGCAACTCGCACGAACGCGATATTCGCATTCAGATTCGCTCTGTGGCAACCCCAAACCAGCTGGTCACAGGGACTCCTCAATATTAGGTCAGGTTCAGGTACAGCATTTTATAAGAATGATTGCTTTAAAATCAAGCCTGAAAAGGCTTTAAAACGTCCCTTCTCTTTTTTTTTTTTCAGATATCAAGCGTCAAATTTTGTTGCAAGGTCTGGTCTGGTGCTCACAGAATACTTAAAATTGGTTGTATTAGTCATCATATTCAAAGTAAATGTCTTTTAGAATTTCACTAGAGTCAAAGGATTTGTTTAACAATGTCAGCATTTGGTGCACGTTTGGTATATTTAGTTTATTCATAAAATTAGTCACTGTTTTATGCCGCTATAGTACTTGTGAATGTTCTTGCGTTAGTATATTCTGAACTGTTTGTATTGTTTCTTATTGCATTATAGTCAGAAGTAGCAGAGACCATGTACATACTTTGTATAAAGGGTCTTTGTTAGGGTGATAGCTGGAAAAAAAATGTTCAGGACCTGAATATCGTTTGTCTGGTTAAAGTTTTTGGAGTAGAATTACGTCCCCCTCCCTCACCCAACTCTGCTTGCCTGTAAAGAACGTAACCCGGGACCTCCGGAGAGAAAAGGAGATGGGAGGGGGGGGGGGGTGGAATGTGGAAGTGAAGGGGAAAGGGGACAGGAGCGATGAGTTGGACGGGTTTTGAAGACTTCCACAGAGGCTGACATCGTTCACAGTTCCAGTCCCCGGTTGTCCAAGAGAAGAGAAGAACTTCCTGTATTTAGATTAGCAGGCGGTAAGGTTCAAGTGTCCTGATATGACTGTCTTTCTTTTGAAGATGGGCCTGGAACTGGCCTGTGTGATGCGTTGATGGAAACAATCTCCACGGCGGAATTTTGAGAAGGTTACCAGCCCCGCAGATCTTTTCCTTTCCTTAAGTGTAGACCAGGTTAGCTGGGTGTACATATTCTCAACACTTCGGGTTTGACCGTGTCGGTTTACACCCACCGGGTTGCGTGGCGCTGCATTTTTCGGTCTTGCCTGTGTGGCTGTGGCAGAGCGGGCCGTAGGCCTACCAGGATTTTCTCAGCTGTTACTTTGATGGCGACGGAACCTACTTTCAGATTTCGCCGAAGGGTTCTGCTGGTTTTGTTGGTAATGTCGGCGATGCGGGTGTCCCATGTGAGATCTTGAAAGATGGTTATCAAAGAACATCATCAAAAAGTACTCCCAGATCCTTTTCATGTTCACGTTCAAAAACTACAGAAACTTGTGTTCTTCATTGTGTGTTGGTGTTTAGAACTTGTTTTGCCCGTTTCCTGGCACTAAAGTACAAATCCTATGTGTCCGACCTATGTGCCTTACAGGTATGTAAGGCAATTATATCTCTTTGTATTTCGTCGTACTTTCGTCGCGTACATACGCACGCACGCACGTGGTGACGTCATAGAAATGGCTGGTAATGGCATGTTCATGGAGATGGTCGTTGAATGGATATGGTGGCGCCCTCAGGAGAGGGATAGGTTTGTGTACTCATAGTGACTGCATGACTAAGCAATTCCTTGCATCTGTACGGCGCTCGGTATGTGGTGTGTCCAGCGAATAGAACGGGCATACTGAAGTGACCCGGCAGCAGTGTAGTCTCTCCTCTGGTGGGCTGCCTCATGTGAACTGGACTGATCGTTCCCTTTGGACTGCAGGTGAAATTTGTGTGTGAACATGGAGAGAGAAGTTTAGGGGTGGGTACCATAGGGGGCATGGAGATGGAAGACAGGATTTTTTTTTATAAATCTTTTGTGGGAAAGACTCAGTCTCCTTTTTGTGTGAAAAGTAAGACACCCTTAAGTGGAAATGACTTACACTCACAAAAACGACACGTTTTGAGGGAAAGAAAGGCATAGTTTGGTGGGAGAGAAACTAACAAGACACCTTGAGGTGGGGCGGAGGGGGGGGGGGCAGAGGGCGGAGGTGAGGAAGGGGGTGAGAAAAACAACTTTTTGTTGAAAACACACTTGCACAAAAGACAGGTGTAGGGGAAAATTATTCACCTACAAAAAAACAAAAAATCACACACTATTTTGCAGGAAACGCACACAAAAGACAGCTTCTTTATGAGAAAGACATGCATACACAAGATATCCTCTTTGGGAGAGAAGGCACTAGAAATCACACTGAATATTACTTGTCATAACGTTTTATTTCCAATAAGGCAGTAAGCAGTTTTTGCAAAGTATATGGCAATATTTGAATCGGGCGTTTAACCTGTGAACATGAATAAAATCAGAAATTCAGTTACAACAAATACTATGAAAATCATCCAACATAGACAGATATATTGACAGATGGATAAAAATATAATTATGTGATAATGTGTAGACATATGTGAGAATGTGTATACATTTCCTTTTTCATCGTTTACTCAGACAGTACCACATCACCCATTTAAATATCATTACCTCACAATATCATTGTGTCTAAAATCATTTCCTTGTTAAATCCTCTTTACACCAATCGTTTTGAAAATGCGCTACACATGCAAATTTTAGTTCTCTGGAACAACATCCAAATGAAAACTTTATTTTTTTTTTTTTTATAATTCATATATATGACACATGTACACAGTCTTGAAAAGAGTGACAATGATGCCATCAAAGCAGAATCAAGCAAGGATATCAACGGCATTTCTTTCTGGTAATGATGGAAGCAAAATCAAGTTGATTGAAAGCAATATATTTACTTTCATTCTTCTTTACAAATCACGGTCAATAATTCTTTGGTACAGGCACGATATTTTGTGAAACTCAAACCAAATATGATGTGTGGAAAAGGAAACCAAACATATGCAAGTTCTTGAGTAAACTAAACAAATGTTTGTAAACAGCAGAAAGGGAGTGGAGGTGGGGGGAGGGGAGGGGCACGACAATGTGCGTCAGTCCTAGACCATTACACAAACCAAAGCCACATCCATTCTCTTTCATCCTTGACTCAAAGTGCTGAAATACTTGTCTCATTCACTAATTTTTTCAAGATTGCCAAGGTCTTGCCTGTCAGCACAACAAACAACAGGGCACAGAGTAGAAATCACAAAAGGAAAAATTGGGGTCCTAATTGGGGGTTTGACTGATCTGAATGCAGATTGCTTTTCGAGTTGCACACATCAATCAGTTGTCCATTGTTTACAAGAAGAAATCATTGCAAAAGCTGAGAGAGAAAAAAAAAACCTGGGCCCTTGGGAGGACTATGTTGAAGACAGTTTCCCAACTATCAGCAAGTCCACTCAAAAGCTGTCTTCAGATTTCTTAGAGGCTGGATTTCCAGACTGAACCTGAAAGTAGCACCTTTGGAGCGGAGGAAAGCTATTCCAGGCCTGAACCAAACATCTCAAAAGAAAGAGCAAGATACATCTGAAGGTGCCAGTGGACCCAGAGAAGTGTATCTTTTTCCATGAACCTGGAAAGCAATTTTTCCCGTCTGAGTCTTAAAGTGGCACCCTCCATGTGCTACACACTGTGAAACACACTGTGAAACACTGTGAAACACACTGTGAAACACACTGTGGCAATCTTTCATGTGAGAATGTGTGGAGAGATAAACCGCAAAAAATCTTCTTTTAAAAACCATATGGATCGAAATAGGAAAAAAATTATTGCCAAAAAAAAAAAAGACTTTATAAAAAAAGCAGTGAACTGATCCATGTTGCATAAACACCCTCCCTCCCTCCCTTCCCTCCGCCCCAAAATAAACAGAAAAATCATGACAGCATGCATAAAGCACATTGGTTATCTCAAATGGCAATACATCTTTACTTTAAATAGGTGTGGGACAGGGGAAGGTGGGGTGAGATATGAATGACATGGGAAAAGAAATGATGATTGTGTTGAACATAATTTCTCATGTGACTGCTTATATATCAAGTCAGCTTTCCTTTCATTCTTCTATTTTTTTAACATGAGTTTATGTCCGTTGGTGTAATGAATCCACATAATCAAAACATGAAGAAACATTGATTTTTCAAACTGTTGATAGGGAAAAATGATACTCTCACTTCCGCCCTCTCCACCCCCTCCTGGACAATCTCATACAGATAAATAAAGCAACGATTAAATTCCAAAGGACTGAAAGAAATATCAAGGCCTGTAACTCAAGGAAGTGAATCTGGTTTTGATTTCGGGTTACTTTTTGCTGAAAGGAACATACCCCTTTTGTAACTAACGGTATGTAGATTGATGGACCAAAAATGGACACCCATTTATCATATGAATAAAAAATGTAATGAATTCACAAAAATTCCACCACCAATCAGATATGCTAATAAGAAAACATGTTTCCACTGGAATAATCTTCTTTTCTCCAATTTTTCACCAAGTTGGTTCCGGGACACTCACTTGTAATATATATATATATATATATATATATATATATATATATATATATATATATATATATATATATATTATGGTACCATCATATACAATACATGCACATAATATGTAATACTTTGAATATACAAACCAATTTTGGATGGCAATTTCAATGCATCTCGAAGCATTGCACTCTTCCCCAATACCTTGGTTTAGAATACCATCTGAAGCAGCACGAGTTCAATGGTTCAGACAGAAGGACAATCATGTACTTTCATCACACTGTCCATCGCTCTCTGGCTTAAGGTCATCCTGTCAGTGAGGACCATTCCAGCGTCAGCGTCACCTGTCTGTAGTTGATGTCTGTCTCAGTGCTTGCGTCTTCGTGCCAGCTTTTGGAGCTCCCTTCAGGCATGAACTCCCTCTCTTCGTTGACAATGTCTTCGATGTCCCTAGCTGCTGCTTCTTCTGTGTCCATGGTGACTGCTTATTCTGTGACGCCTTCTTTTGTGTCCTGGGTGACGGTGGCTTCTGTGTCCTTGGTGACAGCTTCTTCCATGTCCCTCTTGACTCCTTCTGCAGTTCTTCTGGTGTCACCTGCTTCTGTGTTCCCGGTGACTGCTGCTTCTGTGCCCTTAGAGTCGGCTTCTTCCGAGTCCCTGGTGATGGCTTCTTGTGAGTCCTTGGCAACTTCTTGTTGTGCGTCCCTGGTGAAAGTCTCTTCATTTCTCCCAGCAACAGCAGCTTCTGTACCCACAGTGACCACTTCAGGTGTATCTTTGGTGACTGCTTCTTGTGTGTCCCCAATGACGGCTTCTTGTGTGTCCCCAGTGATGGCTTCTTGTGTGTCCCCAATAACGGCTTCTTGCGTGTCTGTGGTGACAACTTCTTCTGTGTCCCTGGTGACAGCAGGTCCTACATCCCTAGTGACCACTTCTTCTCTATCCATGTCTTCCTGGCTGGTTGAGCTCAAATCTTCTGTCTGTCCCTTCTTTGCTGTTGTCTCCTCATGTCTGTCATCAGTGTTGCTCTGCTGTTCTTCTGCCTTGGTGTTCACACTGTCCGAGTCCTGCTTCACCCTGATCTCTTCCTGTTCCTTCTCATGTTCAGGATCTACGTCCTCCTCTTTGCTTTCTGTGCTGGAAACAACTGACCCAAGGTCTTTTCCTTCCTCGTTCGGTCTGCCTCCGTGTTGTCTACCTTCTTGCGCTCCTTCGTTTTTTGACAAAGATTCTTCTTCGTGCGCGTCTTCGGCGCGTCTTTCCTTCGTTTCGGCTGCTGGCTTGTCCACTGTGCTCGAACCTGCCACCTCTTCTCTTTCCACCAAGCGCTGCCATCGCTTGGCACAGCTGAACTCAGACAGGTCCTCAGGCAGAGGTTTAAAATGTCCAGGGGCCCTGGTGCCGTCAGTGGTCCAAGAGACAAGGTTGTCTTGGATAAAGCGAAAAGCACTGTCGATGCAAGCATGGGAGGTGCGCCCATGGTCTTCGGTTCCTGGACAAGGATGGTGGCCAAAGTCAGTTTGGGTGAACATTCTTTTCAGATTGTATTGGTAATCATCACACTTATTACCTAGTGCTTGTTAGCTGGTGCTTGTTAGTTTGATCCAATAAGACTCCACAGATCTATCCATACAGCACAAAATCATATATAAATGGAGAGAACAAGTATGCATGTGTGTGGTGTGTGTGTGTGTGTGTGTGTGTGTGTGTGTGTGTGTGTGTGTGTGTTACGCGCATGCAAATACATGCCCGTGTGTGTGTGTGGTGTGTGTGTGTGTGTGTGTGTGTGTGTGTGTGTTTGTAAACACATGCAAATACATGCCCATGTGTGTGTTTGTGAGGAACATTTTACAACTAATACAGAATCACAGCAACAACAACACAAAAAACTCACTATATCCTTTTCTCAGTCGAAGACATGATAATTAATTTGTGAATTTCAGTTTCAGTAAACAGCAACACCCATCTTGGTGCAAGTGCTTCGACGTCTACTGTCTCATTTCTTTATATTTTTTGCCCTGCAAAACATGTCAGCATCTTGCTTCAGAAAAATCAGATTTAAGGCCCTCATTGAAAAAAAAAATCATACATACGAAAAATGACACTGACCAGCAGTCACTGATTTTTTATAGACACTGACCTACAGACAACTGACCTACTAGACACTGACCTACAGTCGCTCAGATACACAGACGCAGATCTTCAGACACTGACCTACCAGCATGTACATGCAGACACTGACCTGCAGACACTGACCTACACACTGACCTGCAGACACTGACCTACACACTGACCTGCAGACACTGACCTACACACTGACCTACACACTGACCTGCAGACACTGACCTACACACTGACCTATAGACACTGACCTATAGACATTGACCTATAGACACTGACCTGCAGACACTGACCTACGGACACTGACCTATAGACACTGACCTATAGACACTGACCTATAGACACTGACCTATAGACGCTGACCTATAGACACTGACCTGCAGACACTGACCTACAATCGCTCAGATACACGGACACAGATCTTCAGACACTGACCTACAGCATTTACATGCAGACACTGACCTACAAACACTGAGCTATGGACACTGACCTGCAGACACTGACCTGCAGACATTGACCTACAGACACTGACCTATAGACACTGACCTGCAGACACTGACCTACAGTCGCTCAGATACACAGACACAGATCTTCAGACACTGACCTACCAGCATTTACATGCAGACACTGACTGACCTACAAACACTGACCTATAGCCACTGACCTACAAACACTAACATTTACCTGCAGACACTGACCTGCAGACACTGAGCTACAGAAACTGAGCTACCAGCATTTACATGCAGACACTGACCTACAAACACTGACCTACAGACACTGACCTACAGACACTTATCTACATACACTAACCTATACACTGACCGACCAATACTTATCTGCAGACACTAACCAACAGACACTGACATAATATAGACACTGACCTACAGGCACTGACATATAGACACTGACCTACAGACACTGACATATAGACACTGACCTGCAGACACTGACATATAGACACTGACCTACAGACACTGACATATAGACACTGACCTGCAGACACTGACATATAGACACTGACCTACAGACACTGACATATAGACACTGACCTGCAGACTGACATATAGACACTGACCTACAGACACTGACATATAGACACTGACCTACAGACACTGACATATGACCTGCAGACTGACATATAGACACTGACCTACAGACACTGACATATAGACACTGACCTGCAGACACTGATCTACGGACACTGACCTACAGCACTGACCTACAGGAACCAACCTGCAGACACTGACCTACATACACTGACCTACAGACACTGACCTACAGACACTGACCTACCAACACTTACCTGCAATCACTGACCTACCAACACTGAAATACAGACACTGATCTGCAGATACTGATCTGCAGACACTGACCTGCAGACACTGATCTACAGATGCTGACCTCCAGACACTAACCTACAGGCACTGCCTGCAGATAACGACCAACAGACACTGACCTACCAATACTGACCTGCAGACACTGACCTACCAATACTGACCTGCAGACACTGACATACCAGCACTGACCTGCAGACACTGACCTACCAATACTGACCTACAGACACTGACCTACCAATACTGACCTACAGACACTGACCTGCCAATACTGACCTGCAGACACTGACCTACCAATACTGACCTGCAGACACTGACATACCAGCACTGACCTGCAGACACTGACCTACCAATACTGACCTGCAGACACTGATATGCAGATGGTGACCTAAACACTCACCTGCAGACACAAACACTGACACTGACCAAAACACTGACCACCAGATAATGAGCATCAGTCACTGACTTACACAGACATTGACCTATACACTGACCTACACAGACACTGGTCTCAGACACTGACTTGTACACACACTGACATTGCTATTGACCTACACACACTGACTGACAGTCTGATTTCCACACTGATCTGCAGATCCTGACCTACAGAGACACAGACCAACACAGACACTGACCTGCAGACACTGACCTACAGAGACACAGATCTACAGACCCTGACCTACAGACCCTGACCTACAGAGACACAGACACTGACCTGCAGACCCTGACCTACAGAGACACAGATCTACACAGACAATGACCTGCAGACCCTGACCTACAGAGACACAGATCTACACAGACAATGACCTGCAGACCCTGACCTACAGATCTACACAGACAATGACCTGCAGACCCTGACCTACAGAGACACAGATCTACAGACACCGACCTGCAGACCCTGACTTACAGAGACACAGATCTACAGACACTGACCTGCAGACCCTGACCTACAGAGACACAGATCTACAGACACTGACCTGCAGACCCTGACCTACAGAGACACAGATCTACAGACACTGACCTGCAGACCCTGACCTACAGAGACACAGATCTACAGACACTGACCTGCAGACCCTGACCTACAGAGACACAGATCTACAGACACTGACCTGCAGACCCTGACCTACAGAGACACAGATCTACACAGACACTGACCTTCACACATTGATCATAACAGACACTGACCTACAAACACCGACCCTCCACAGACACTGACTGAAGACACTGATTAATCTATAGACACTGACCTACAGACACTGATTCACAGACTGAGTTACACAGATAAATCGGCAGACATGGACTCACAGACGCTGACCGCATGGACACTGGTCTACAGAGAAAGACGTACAGGTGGACACACTAACCAGCAGAGACGGACAGACAGTTGTCAGGGTGCGAAGCTTGCATCATGTAGTCGATGGGAACAAAGGCAGCAGCAAAGTTCACAGCTCTCTGCAACATGTCAGACACAATCACTGTCCTAGATCTTGAAAGTGTGTATTTCAGCCACCATGTTCATGCACTTTGCCGTGCCAGTAACGAATAATAACATCATAGCTTCTTTCTGTCAAATATTGAGGCCGACTCGTGGATTTCTCATACATACAATTTAATCACTGATGGAAAGAGTATTTCTCCATGGTTTTCTGTCCACTGCAAGCTTGCACTGAAAGGAATGATGCACATCCTTTTGTCCACGACTGTCAATATGGTCTGTACACAACAACTTGGGAAGCGTGCTGTTTTGATACCTTAAAAGTCAAGGATCTAGTTGTTTTTTTATCTTGCAACATTTGAGCGATTGTAAAATCTGTATATATTTCTCAACAATAGTCCAATCCCTATTTATTGGATTAAAAGGTTTACTTCCACAAAAAAATTGTACTGTGGCCAGAAAGGTTCACTTCAGCACAGAATTGCATTTAGATTCGGCCAGATCAGGGCAAATTTGTGTTTTAATGTGACCAGAAAGGTTTACTTTAGTGCCAAATTATGTTAGGATTCAGCCCGAATGATTTACTTCAATGCAAGACCATGTTCAGATTTGGCCAGAAAGGTTGACTTCAGTACAAAATCGTGTTTTGAGTTGGCCAGAATGGTTTACTTCAGGACAAGTTTGTGCTTGGATTTGACCAGAATGGTTTACTTAGTATAAAATTGTGTTTTGATCTGGCCAACATGCATTGTCAGAAAAGGGGGATCTAAGGGCTTGCCAACTTAATCAAAAAGCAAAGAAAGCAAGCAATATTCATTACATCTATCTAACAGGATTATACACGCACGCACGCATGCACGCACGCACACACACACAACGCGCGCGTCATGCACACGTACTTACATGCATGCATCAATCACACACACAACACATTCACACATTTAACCCTCTCCGCTGTTCTCCCATCCCACATATACATACAGTGGGCTAGAAATTCCCAACTTATTTTTCATTGTCCTGGGGACAAGAACACAGGAGAATCTACTTGTCCCCCCTCCAATTCATACTTGTCCCCCACCTCCTCCTCCAAGAATAGAAATGGTTAATGAAAGCAACTATCGGTAGTGCAGTGACAAGTCAGCAGATGTAATTAATAATGGCATGTTTTGCACTTTTATCATTAAGGCCTAACAGAGAAAAATATGAAATAAAACAATTTATTTGTTGTTCACCCTGGGGTTAAGTAGGAAAAGAAATGTTCCCTATTGCATTTAAGAGTGTATAAGAAAAGAAAAGAAATTATCATTGTACTACCATTCACACATTCCTGAACTGAATTAAAATAGTAATCTCTCTCTCTCTCTCTCTCTCCTCTCTCTCTCTCTGAAATAAATCTTCATATGTAGGTATATCTAAAAAACAACAATACAGGGAGTAGATCTATCTGATTGCTGATTAAGCATGATGCTCACATGCTGCTGACACATCTTAACACAAGGAACAAGCATGGCCTTTGGAAGACACTCTGACAGAATTCCATTACAAGGAAAACCAGAGAGGGAGAGAGTGACAAGGGGAGGGTGGAGTGGTATAGTAAAGGCATGAAAGTGAAAAGCGAAAGATGGGAGCATGATTGACCTACACTGAAGCTTTTATCCCTGCTGTTCTTTCACTGAGACCATTAAAAAAAAAGTTGCCCAAGAGACAAGTGGAGAAAGAATTTATATTTGTCTGCCAGAAGATTTAGTTGACATGGGTGGGTATTTCGAGCCCTGACACACCATTCACATATTATTCATTCCTGGAATCCAATATACCCCCATCCACTCCCCCCACACATACAAACACACACACACACACACACACACACACACACACGCACATGCACACACACATACACACACACACACACACACACACACACACACACACACACACACACACACGCACATGCACACACACACACACACACCTCCTTCAGGAACTGTTTGACAGGCTGTGACCAGCGGTCTCTCTCAACAGTGTGGATGGAATCTGTGAACACCACACAAAACACGCGCTTTTGGAAGTCCTCCAGGAACCTGTCCACCTGCAACACAGGACAGGGAACTTTCCGTTTCAATTCATTTTCCCTAAAATCACGCAGTCACCCTATTAAGTTTTATGCGCATTGACATAGGTGTCTATCAGTACAGTTCGCCCTTATATCTGTACTGCATCTTCCTTTTCATACTGGAGAAAACCAGTTGGTTGAAGTAAAATCTGATAGATCTTTTCTTGAACCATGAGTTGGAAATCTGTGACGATGTCTTAAGTTTACCAGCAGACAATGTCACTCACATAATCGATCTACATACATTTTAGCAACTGATAAAATATTACTTTGGGATGATTGGGCCGGACAGGTTGTTAAATCTGTATCCTTCGAAAGCAGTTTTGGTCAGTCTGAGCTGACTTCTCTTGCCCAACGCGTATTCCGTTACATTTGCTCATCGTCCAGGCTTCAGAGACACAGACCTGCACAGGTTTGGTTAGGAAATCTGAATATTCCTTTCAGGAACACAGCTACAAGGTGGTGGATGGAACTCCACTGTATAGTTCTTGTCTTCCTGTTCCATAGTAAACAACTCTAGTCATGAACCTATGGAGGACAGATGAGGGGTGGGGGAGAGGGGTGGGGGGGGGGGGGGTGAATGAAGGAGGATCAGATGCCAGCAAGAGCACATATACTAACCTGTGAGAGGAAAAATTACGCTTTACACTTCATCAGTTATATGCTTTCAGCGCTCTGTCTTGTAAACCTTAAGCCGATAGTCGAATATTTCAGCCACTCGACTCTAGTACTCGCTGACAGTCACCACACTTGTAAATTCTGGTTTCCAAGGTTTGCTTGGGTGCCATTTTCTCTACACATGAACTATTCCCACTGCCTTTCTAATCTGTGCTTTCCTCTGTGTGTGTGTGTGTTTGTGTGTGCGTGTGCGTGTGCGTGTGCGCGCGCACGCGTGTGTGTGTGTGTGTGTGTGTGTGTGTGTGTGTGTGTGCGCACTTGTTCATAAATCTTTACAATCTGTTCTTCCTTCTACATGTCTGCACTGTTCCCATTGTCTTTATACTCTGTGCTTTCCTCTATGTGTATGCACTGTTCCCATTCTCTTTGCAATCTGTTTTCTTCTGTGTCTGCACTATCCTACTGTCTCTACAACCTGTACTTTTCTCTGTGTGTGAGCACTTTCTCAGTATATCTACAACCTGTGCTTTCCTCTGTGTTTATGTACTATTCCCTGTGCCTTAACTATCTGTGCTTTTCTCTGTGTGCATGCAACGTTCCCAACATATCCACAATCTGTGTTTTCCTCTGTATGTGTGTGTACTAATCCTTGTGTCTTTACAATCTGTGTTTTCTTATGCATGTGTGCATTATTCCCAGTGTCTTTACAACTTGTACTTTCCTCTGTGTGCACTTTTTCCATCGTTATAACAACCAGTGTCTTTCCCTGAATGTGTGCTCTTTTTTCAATCTCTTTACAATCTGTGCCATCGTCTAAAATGTAGTGTCTTTGCAATGTGTGACTTCCTCAACCTGTTTGCTCTATTTTCAATGTCTACAATCTTTGCTCTGTTCCTAATGTCTACAATCTTTGCTCTATTCCCAATGTCTACAATCTCTGCCTTCCTCTAAATGTACGCTCTATTTCCAGTGTCTTTACAATCTGTGCATTCCTCTCCATGCATGCACTATTCTCTATGTCTTTACAACCTGTGCTTTCCTCTCTTAGTCTTCAGTGTCCCCATTGTCTCTGCAATCTGTGTCTTCCCCAACATGTGATCACTATTCCCACTGTCTTTACAATCTCAGCACATGAGACCTATTCCCAGTGCCTTTACAATCTGTGCCTTCCTCTACAAGTGAGCACTATTCCCAGTGTCTTAACAATCTGTGCCTTCCTCTACATGTGAACCTATTCCCAGTGTCTTTACAATCTGTGCCTTCCTCTACATGTGAACCTATTTCCAGAGTCTTTACAATCTGTGCCTCCCTCTGCATATGAACACTGTTCCCAGAGCCTTTACAATCTGTGCCTTCCTCTACATGTGAACATTATTCCCAGTTTCTTTACAATCTGCACCTTCCTGTATCGATGAGCACTGTTCCCAGAGTCTTTACAATCTGCACCTTCCTCTACCTTTGAATACTCTTCCCAGAGTCTTTACAATCTGCGCCTTCCTCTACCTATGAGCACTCTTCCCAGAGTCTTTACAATCTGCACCTTCCTCTACCTATGAATACTCTTCCCAGAGTCTTTACAATCTGCGCCTTCCTCTACCTATGAGCACTCTTCCCAGAGTCTTTACAATCTGCACCTTCCTCTACCTATGAGCACTCTTCCCAGAGTCTTTACAATCTGCACCTTCCTCTACCTATGAGCACTCTTCCCAGAGTCTTTACAATCTGCGCCTTCCTCTACCTATGAGCACTCTTCCCAGAGTCTTTACAATCTGCGCCTTCCTCTACCTATGAGCACTGTTCCCAGAGTCTTTACAATCTGCGCCTTCCTCTACCTATGAGCACTGTTCCCAGTTTCTTTATAATCTGTGCCTTCCTCTAAATGTGAACCTATTCCCAGTTTCTTTACAATCTGTGTCTTCCTCTACATATGAACACTATTCCCAGAGTCTTTACAATCTGTGCCTTCCTCTACATGTGAACACTATTCCCACTGTCTTTACAATCTGTGCCTTCCTCTACATGTGAACATTATTCCCAGTTTCTTTACAATCTGCACCTTCCTCTACCTACGAGCACTCTTCCCAGAGTCTTTACAATCTACGCCTTCCTCTACCTATGAGCACTCTTCCCAGTTTCTTTATAATCTGTGCCTTCCTCTAAATGTGACCCTATTCCCAGTTTCTTTACAATCTGTGTCTTCCTCTACATATGAACACTATTCCCAGAGTCTTTACAATCTGTGCCTTCCTCTACATGTGAACATTATTCCCATTTCTTTACAATCTGCACCTTCCTCTACTATGAGCACTGTTCCCAGAGTCTTTACAATCTGTACCTTTCTCTACATGTGAGCACTATTCCCAGTGTTTACAGTCTGTGCTTTCCTCCCTATGTGTTCAGTATGCCCAGAGTCTTTATAACTTTTTTGCAACATGCCGCAAGAATGATCGTGGCGCGCGCCTGACTTACCACTCGGCGATGTGGGAGAAAATACTCACAGCAAGCAATCTGTCACTCAGGACACGTCGCGAGAATAATAGCGACAGTCCTCTAACAATAAATGTGACTGAATTTCCCTGAGCATTTTTAACAGTGGTGTCAGCGTACAGATACAGTCCTTCCTTCGCTATATCTACCAGTAAGCAAGCTACTAACAGTCAATTCAATCGCTTAATATGAAGAGAAAGCAACCAGCCCACTGGCGTCTTCAAGCACTGAATCAGTGCTCCTTTTTCAAAGTATGTCATTTCAGTTCAATTAAACAACACAAAATAATGATTTTAACTTTTAAAACATTCATCATCAAGAGTTGAAAGATAGCTCTATTTCACTGCACAAAAATAAAGTTGCTGTCTGATTTAGGCTTTTAAGGAAAAGTAATTAAAATGGTCAAAATCAGGTGTCCTGAGGGAATTTCAGTGCTGTGACTGCAGTGTTAACTGGGCACATAGAGCAGAACAAGGGTCTGTGTTGATAGTGATAACTGTGTCTCCTCCTCTACTTAAGCAGCTGTTCCCAGCACCCTTTACAATCTGTGTCTTCCTCTATGTGTTAGCTTATTCCCATTGCCTTTACAATTTTGTCCTCCTCTACATGTTAGCACTATTCCCATTGCCTTTATGTGACCCAGTGATGCTTAGGAGAGAGAGAGAGAGCGGAAGAGATGCCACTGGGAGAGTGATTTCCCTTGCGTGCGAAGGTGGCCGATCAAACAAAACGGCTTTCCCGGCATTTGAGCGTTTTGAAAGAATAATACTAGTGAGATGATAGCATTCACTAAATGTTGATAACCCTTATTCCACAAATAGGGTAAGTCTGTTTTGGATTATTTCTTTGTTGGGTCTTTGTTAAAAGACTTGAAGCTTACTCAGTTACTTATTAGGTTTTCCTTCCTCCCCTCAGCGGGTGCAGATTCAAATATTTCAGTCTTTCATTATATGACAAGTTTTGCAATGCTTTAACAATTTGGTTAGCTTTATTTACTACTCTTTGTAGGTGGGGGGTCAAGCATGTTAGTTTATTGTTTATAGTGACTCAATTTCCCTTTGATCAGCTTGAAAACTAAGGGATTTAATATATAACGTTGATAATGGTGACCTAGTAGTTAGCTATTATGACTTTGTAAAATTATTTTCGGTGAATACATAATTCATTTAAAAAGTACTATTAATTGATCTGGTTAACATTCCGGTCAACGGGATGGAGCTGATTTAATATTAATTATAGTGAGTTACTTTTTCTCAAGGTTTGGGAAAAGATTTCCTTTCGTTATTTTTCCTCATAATGTTTTTGTTGTATCAATCTGGGGTCTTAATCCAAGTTTTGGATGTTGGTTGAGAAGGTACTTTATTGTAATTTGTAAATATTGAGACACATAAGAAGTTAGTGTTTAGTTATTAAGTAGTGTTTCTTGGTGTGTTTCAGGGTTTTTTTATTCAGGTTTTCCTGAGTTCTTCTTTTGATGTTCACACATCCCTCAGATGTGACGCCAGACTGAATCTTGAGCAGATCCAATAAAAAAGGCAGGGAGCCGAACCCAAAAGGACTGACTCAATTTATTTGCCAGAGTGCGGTCCTGTTTACATTTACAGTCTGTGTCTTCCTCTACATGTGAACACTATTCCCATTGCCTTTGCAGTCTGTGTCTTCCTCTACATGTTAGCACTATTCCCATTGCCTTTACAGTCTGTGTCTTCCTCTACATGTTAGCACTATTCCCATTGCCTTTACAGTCTGTCTTTCTCTACATGTTAGCACTATTCCCACTGTCTTTACAATCTGTCTTCCTCTACATGTTAGCACTATTCCCATTGCCTTTACAGTCTGTCTTTCTCTACATGTTAGCACTATTCTATTGCCTTTACAGTCTGTGCTTCCTCTACATGTTAGCACTATTCCCACTGTCTTTACAATCTGTCTTCCTCTACATGTTAGCACTATTCCCATTGCCTTTACAGTCTGTCTTTCTCTACATGTTAGCACTATTCCTATTGCCTTTACAGTCTGTGCATTCCTCTACATGTTAGCACTATTCCCATTGCCTTTACAGTCTGTGCCTTCCTCTACATGTTAGCACTATTCCCACTGTCTTTACAATCTGTCTTCCTCTACATCCCTCCGGGGGTTGCGACCTTGTCGTGGTCGGAGGGCTTGCGTGGTCCAGTGATCCTTAGGCTTTGCTGGCGGGGGCATCAATACTTTAAGATAGGCTGGGGTTTTTTTTTTAAAAACTGCTTCTAGGTCCAAAAAGCCAAGATGCTGTCTGGCCTAAGCATAACGTGGTAAGGAGTTGATGCCCTGGTAGGGCTTCCCATGTCAGATAGGCTAAGGGTGAGGATCCTGACTATGAGTAACCCGCCTTCTCCTTTTCTTGTTTCTGCCTTCCTTATTTGGTCCTTTTCTATCTTCGTCTCCCTTCAAGTCTTCTTTCCACACTCCTTTTCTCTCTGTGGTCTCCTTTAGATCCGCCGCGTTTGCCGTGCGGTGCGACTGTGTCTGAGGGGGATGAGATCCTGGTGATTGAGAGGGCCAGCGCTCTTCAACACATCACTTTGGCTCGGACCTCTCCTAGACAGGAAGTACCTTTGGCCCGGGTGTACTAATCGGCTCCCCTTTTTGGGGCTGGGTTCAAGACAGGCAGTTTCCCTGCTGGCCAAGTAAACCCCTGCAGTGCTCAGCTCTCTGTTCCCGGAGTTGAGCATGATCAGGGGGGATAGGGTTGGTAGTTTCTGTTGTCGTATATCTCTCCCGAAGCCTGGAAGGGGGCCCAAGACATTGGTTTCAGGGGCCGGGGCCCTTATTTGGGAAACCTCCAAGGTGGGGGGAAAAGGGAGAGATAAGCATAAAAAACCCCAAAAAGGTTTTTTTCCAAAAAACTTTCCCCCCCAAAAGGAAGAAAGGCAGCACCCCCTTTTTTTCAGGGGTTGTCAAAAAACGGGTGTTTCCCGATACAGGGGTTTAGACAGAAGACGGGTTTTTCGGGGCTTCCGGGCCGTGATAGGGGGGACGGACGGGAAAGCCCCTTTCACTCTGGGGCCTTTTGCCTACAAAAGGGTTTTCCCAAATATAGCAGGTGACCCTGGGTCCATCAAGAGGTTAAAGGAATGGTCGTTTCTTATTCAGTGTAAATCAAAAAAACAATCTGAACAGCTCTAAAGGCAACAAAACTAGTGGACAGGGAGATAAAGGTGACCCCCACAAAAAAATTAAATTCTTCAAAAGGGCGTGTTTTCGCTGCCGGGTTTTTAACTGGTGCCCTCAGAGGCAGAGATCAAATGGGAGCTGGCGCCCCAGGGTGTGCCGGAGGTCCCGGCAGGGTGACAGAAAAAGAAGGGTCAGAAAGAGGGCCACCAACACCCCCTCTTTCGGACTTTCTGCAACCCGTCTGCCTCCGCCCATCAAGGAAGGCCCCTTTAAAAGGGGTTCGGATCAGCTGTATGGGGCCCCCCCCTTTGAGGTGTTTCAGTCCCAGGGGTTTTGGGGCCATGTCAGGGACCGCTTTTTCCTGGGCAGGAGGGGGTGTGTATTTTGCGAAAGGGAAACCCCAAAGAGGGGCCGTTTTCCATGACCCGGGGCACTTTGGGTGCTAACTGCGGGGGGCGCCCAAATCCCCCCCTTTTCACGAAACTGTCCTCTTTGGTTTCCCAAGAATCTCTATACAAACCAATCAAAAGGGAAAAGAAGATCTCGTTTTTTAACCCCAAAAAACGGGTTGGGCAGAAAGACCCGACACTTTTTCCCTATGCTTCCCTGTAAAAAAAATTCCCAAAACCCTCCCGGTCGGGTTGGTTTGCCAAACGATGAATTCATGTTTTCGAAGACATTGCCAGTAAAATCGTCATTTCTGGGGGGTAGCAGGCCCAAACCCCCTTTCCAACCCAAAAACTGAATGCCCCTGGGGGGAGGCAAAAAATCCGCCCCCCCCTCAACTCCCCCAGCATTTCTACAACTTTCGCGCTGGGAGTTTAAAAAAACCCAAACAACCCCCCCCCCCAAACTCCTCTTTTCCGGGTGCCCGTGGGGGGCAAGGGATTTCCAACCCAGGTGGAGATGGGGGGAGATAAAGGAAAGAAGCCTCCACCGCCCTCCCAAATCCAAACCTCCTTTTTCACCGGGTTGGGCAAGTCTGCCACCCAGGTCTGAAGGCCATCACAGTCCAGTAAAAAAAAAACCAAAAATTCACCCTTTGGGACCAGATTTTGGGGAGGAATAAACCTGATCTCTCCCCTTTTTTGCCCTCTGCACCATGGAAGTCAATATTCCTTGGGAATATCCGTGGACAAAATTTCCCAACTTCGAGGAGCACAGCTTTGTTCAATTTTAAAACCCTTTTTCCCCCGTTGGCTTTTCGGGAAACTCAAATTCAAAGCCAAAACCTTTACTCTTTCTGGTTTTAATATTCTTAAAACCTCACAACCACCACTTGGGACGGGCCGGGGTGGTGTTCCCCTTTTCTCCTACACAAAATTTTGGTTGTATATCCGTCGCTCTGTTCCCCTCCCTTCAGGCGTAGCGGCGAGAGTCACTCTCCACAAGACTGTGACAATCTGTTTCCCCTTTAAACTCCCACCTTCTGTCCCGGTTTGTCCCTCAGGGCCTTGTCAGTCTGAAAAGGAGAACTTCCACACCTTTTTTTTCTGTTGGGGACTTTAAAAAAGGGCCCCAATCCTCTTTGGGGGAGTGTCGTTTCTCATCCAGAGGTTGCAAAATTTAGGATGTCCTTTCCCATTTGGATTTGTTTGGGCCCGAACGCCCGGTCCGCAACTTAACCCTCCAAACCTTTCCACAGGGTTTACTTTCCCCTGTTTTGATTTGGGGCTTTTTTGACCCCTCGCTTTCCTGGACGATTAGGGGGTCTGCCCCTGACGATCTGCACGGAAGTGACCATTTTTCCCGTCCCTTTTAAACCTGTAATAACGAACACTCTCGGCCTCAACATTTAAATTTTAAGAAAAACAAACTGGGGATCTATTTGCAGCCACTATTTTTTAAGGGTTTCCCGGGGGGCGCTGATTTTCTTCAGAGTCCGGACCCACAAAAACACTGACTAAACACCCGTAAAACGAGTGTGCTAAAACTTGTTTCCAGTGGGCTTTTCCCATAAAAATTTAAATCCCCAAAAAAACCCGGGTTTTTTCCCGACTGCCAACAAATTTCCAAAGTTCAAAACGGGCTCACGTCCCGGGAACCAAAAAACCTTTTTGGGTCCCAACGCTCGAAACCATCAAAAAAATCCGGCCAAATCGAACAAAAACTTTTAAAATCAGTAAAAGTCGGTCCTGGAAAGTTTCTGCCCCCGGCTGACATCGAAAAAAAAAATTTTCCCAAAAAAAAAGTTGGAACATCATTAAGAAAATCAAAGGGGAAAAACACCTGTCCCCCCCTGTGAAAACCCTCTCAAATTTTCCCGGGCTCTTTTAAAAAACAGACAAAAAAGCAAATTGCTAAAACTGCTTGCTTCCAAACCCTTTAAAAAAACCCCCCCTTCTAACAAATTTAGCCACTTTTTTCAAAAACAAAGCCCTAAAAAAAATCGCCCTGCAACTTTCTCCGACAACATGGAAAACACAAACTTCCCTTTTACGTTAAAAAAGCTGAAAAACTGCCTTACTTTCTTCAGCGATTCCCTCTCCAGGTAAAATGAAATTCTTTTTCCAAATGTTGAAAACCCCTTCCGCAAGAAGGGCTGAAAAATAAATGCTTTCAGGGGAAAAACCCTGGGGGGGACTAAAAGGTTCTTCCACCCTCTTGGCGGAAAGCCCCCATTATTCCCATCCCCAAAACCCGGGAAAAAATCTTTCTCCCCCTCAAAAACCGGCCCCATGCTTTGACCAGCGTGTCTTTTAAAAAAGGAGAAAAAGGTTCAATGCTAGGCCATGTGGGAAAATCGAAACCGATGGGGCCCTTTTTGGGGGAAAAAAAAAAGTGTGGTTTCCGCAAACATCGGACTACTGTTGCCCCTTTGATTTGTCGGGGAACCCACACTTCCCGGGAAAGGGCCCTTTTTGGGAAAAAACAGCATGCAGTGGCCATTTTTTTTGATTTGGAGAAGGCCTACGATACTACCTGGAAGTCGGGGGATACTTCATGATCTCCACGATCTGGGTTTTCGAGGTCATCTTCCGCTCTTTATTCAAAATTTTTTGGCAGAACGACAGTTTCAGGTCCGGGTTGGCACCACTCTCTCTGATGTCCATGAGCAGGAGTTGGGTGTTCCACAGGGGAGCATACTGTCTCCTGCCCTCTTTAGTATTAAAATCAACATTGTTCAATCAGTTCAGCAGGGTTCAGACTGCTCATTGTTTGTGGATGATTTTGCTGTCTACGCAACTGGAAGCCTGTACCCGAGTGTCCAGCACAGGCTCCAGCTTTGCGTAGATAAAATCCATCGGTGGGCGGATGAAAACGGTTTCACCTTTTCTCCAACAAAGACGCAGTGTATTCACTTCCATAATTTTCTGTCAGTTTTTTCCAGATCCTGAACTTCAAGTAGGGAAATCTCCATTCCAGCTGTTAAAGAGGCCAAATTTCTGGGAGTCATTTTGACCAGAAACTGAATTTTCTCAGCCACATCAAACACTCAAAACTGCTTGCCAGAAAGCACTGAATATTCTGCGGGTCGTAGCGCACACCGACTGGGGCGCTGATAAGAAAACTTTGCTGCACCTCTACAGAGCCTTGGTCCGTTCCAAACTGGACTACGTTTGTGCTGTCTACGGCTCCGCAAGATAGTCTTACCTCAAACTCTTGGACCCTATCCACCATCAAGGGCTTCGTCTCTGTCTTGGTGCGTTCCGCACCACCCCTGTGTACAGCCTGTACGCAGAGGCGGGTGAACCTTCACTGTCCAACCGCAGGCTGAAACTGTCTTTGAATTATTATATCCGACTGTTCTCAGAACCGCAGAATCCTGCCTATGACTGGTCTTTGACCCTCCGTTCCAAAGTAAGTTTGAAAATAACCCGAAATGTATTCCGCCGTTTGGTCTTCATATGCGGCCTCACGTGCGGAATGCAGGTCTAGACCTAGGAGTTGTGTCCGATTTTTCCAAGTTTCCGGATCAACCTCCGTGGACCTTTTTCACACCAGAGATTCGTTTCGATCTTGCAGCTTTTCGCAAAGAGTCTGCCAGCTCTCTGGCGTACAAGGCATTGTATGCTGACCTCTGTTCCAAATTCCCATCCTGTCAAAAAGTTTTCACTGACGGTTCCAAGTCTGACGATGGAGTGGCCTGTGCAGCCTACTGCCCTGGGGCTCCTTCTCAGATACTGTTGGAACATATACATTCAGATGCTTCTGTCTATTCCGCTGAACTTACCGCTCTGGTTCTGGCTTTGAAGATAATCTCACAATCTTCGAAGAGGGACTTTCTGGTTCTGTCGGATTCGCTGTCAGCTTTGGAGGCCATAGCTGGCCACAACCTTCAGCATCCAGAACTTTTACTTTTTTTTAAAACTTTTTAGCACGTTGAAAGCGGACGGTTACAACATTACTCTTGCTTGGGTTCCTGGTCATGTTGGCATCGGCGGGAACGAAATGGTTGATCGTTTAGCCAAGAACGCCACAAGAGAGAAACTGTCCAACATTTATATCCCCTGCTCAGATGTGAAACCAAAAATTAACGATTATGTGAGAGACCTCCGGCAGGAGGATTGGAACACACAGACGAATAACAAACTCTTTCAGATCCGTCCAAACCTTAAGGACTTCCTCCCATCTCCGTCGGGAGGTCGTAAAGAGGAAACGGTTCTGTGCCGGCTGCACACCGGCCATTCGTATTTTACCCATTCTTACCTTTTAAAGAGTGAAGAAGCTCCGTGGTGCATTCCATGTCATGCACCACTCACAATGAAACATGTTCTTTTAGAGTGTTGGGACTTGCACGATGTGAGACACAAACATTTTACAGCAGAGTCCATGAAGATCCTGTTCAGGGATGTCCCGCCTGATGTGATCCTTGAGTTTTTGAGAGAGATTAACATTTTTCATCTTATTTAAGATTTTACGGCAGAAAGATTTTTAACGAAGTTTCTGGTGCGTTCCTAGACGATGTCATTTACTGACATGTGTGAAAGTTGGTTTTTTTTTTTTTTTTTTTTTTTGTTTTTCAAATGACTGGTGAGTTGATTTTAACGTGGTGACAGCCCTGATGTGGCCCTTTGCGGTCGGCTGGGCTATAAGCAACATTATCTTATCTTATCTTCCTCTACATGTTAGCACTATTCCCATTGCCTTTACAGTCTGTGTCTTTCTCTACATGTTAGCACTATTCCTATTGCCTTTACAGTCTGTCTTTCTCTACATGTTAGCACTATTCCTATTGCCTTTACAGTCTGTCTTTCTCTACATGTTAGCACTATTCCTATTGCCTTTACAGTCTGTGCCTTCCTCTACATGTTAGCACTATTCCTATTGCCTTTACAGTCTGTCTTTCTCTACATGTTAGCACTATTCCCATTGCCTTTACAGTCTGTGCCTTCCTCTACATGTGAGCCTGTTCCCAGTGTCTTTACAGTCTGTGCCTTTTTCTCCATTCTTAGTGTCTTTACACTCTGTACCTTCCTTTCCATGTGGGGAGTATTCCCATTGCCTTTAGAGTTTGTGCCTTCCTCTACATGTGGGCAGTATTCCCATTGCCTTTAGAGTTTGTGCCTTCCTCTACATGTGGGCAGTATTCCCATTGCCTTTAGAGTTTGTGCCTTCCTCTACATGTGGGCAGTATTCCCATTGCCTTTAGAGTTTGTGCCTTCCTTTCCATGTGGGCAGTATTCCCATTGCCTTTAGAGTTTGTGCCTTCCTCTACATGTGGGCGCGGCAGTATTCCCATTGCCTTTAGAGTTTGTGCCTTCCTTTCCATGTGGGCAGTATTCCCATTGCCTTTAGAGTTTGTGCCTTCCTCTACATGTGGGCAGTATTCCCATTGCCTTTAGAGTTTGTGCCTTCCTTTCCATGTGGGCAGTATTCCCATTGCCTTTAGAGTTTGTGCCTTCCTCTACATGTGGGCAGTATTCCCATTGCCTTTAGAGTTTGTGCTGTGTTCTGTAGGGGCGCACTGTTCCCACATGACGGTCCCATACACAGATCGTTTTGAGTGTTCAGCTCCAGAGCTGGCATACATGTGTCGAACCGCTCATGCGTTCAGATTTTCATGGCTTGAAAATGTCTGTGTCCACCCTTAAGCAAATGAGCACCTAATTAAGTTCAAGGGGGGGTTAAGGTTACACGTGAGGTTTGAGCTCCACCTCCTGCGGTGCCATGCCCTAAACACAGTCAAAATCTATAAATACAGCATGCACACAGCCTTCAGGCTGTGAGATTTAAACCTCTCAAACTCCCGGCCAAAAAACAAGCAAAAGTAATGTAGATTTTATATGCAATATAAAACCAGACAAGTAAATAGGATAGGATAGGATAATGTTGCTTATAGCCCAGCCGACCACAAAGGGCCACATCAGGGCTGTCACCACGTTAAAATCGACTCACCAGTCATTTAAAAAAAAAAAAAAAAAAAAACCCAACTTTCACACATCTCGTTAAATGACATCGTCTACAAACGCACCAGAAACTTTGTTAAAAATCTTTCTGCCGTAAAATCTAGACAAGTAAATTGTCACCAAAACATGTCTAAATTCTAATTCAGTGTCCAGCGTCAGTGTTCGAGTGTTCCGCTCTGGCTGACTGCTTTGAGAGGAGTACTGTTCTGTGCATTTTTGTTGACTATAAGAAGGCACATTTGTTGATAAGTTATTTCTCGTGTCTTGTACATAAAAATGCGTTACTTTTGCATTTTGTTTTTGTGTGCTTATTTGTATTTTGGCCTGTTTTCCCCGTAACGCTGCAGTCTGTTTCATCTACGTTCAGCCTTTACCATACGACCCTCCAAAAAGGAATGAGTCTGGTGTCACAGTGATATCAAGTTCAGAGAAACATTCCTGACAAGGTTTGGCACTAGCTTTGTTGATATAGTTCATGTAGCAGTGAAAGCCATATGTGGTAACAGAAAGAGCTACAAATGTATCATGTGATAGTACTACCTACACTGGAATGGCAGTATTCTATGGCACAAAAGGTGTTGCACTCACCATGGCACAAGTGACAATGCCGCCATAGCTGTGAGCAACAATGACGATGTTGGCCGCTGCTGTTTTGCTGATGATGTGTTCCCACACATACAGTCCGTGCTCTTCCGCCGTGCCACTACCCTATCACAGTCATCATTGTCATTATTATCATTGGCATCATTCTTAATTCAGAACCTGCGAGAAAAAAAAAATTCTACAAAAATCTTCCTCTTCATATAATTTCTTAAATAAAACGCATTCTTCAGAAAATGCTCTTACATTTGTAAACATTAGCCTCAAAACAGCCTACACGTCTGACAGCATGTGCACACGCATACACACCCGAATATCCAGAAAAATGTGAACTTCATTAAGTGGCATGAGAAACAAACATGCTCTATCCAATCAATTCCCATTCCCTCCCTGTCATTCACTGATTCAGTCTTGTGCTACTCTCAACCAGCATGTAAGCACACATGTGACATGTATTTCTACACACTAACCACTGTGCATGACTGGGCTGTAGGTATTACAGTAAGTACTTTAACCTTTCATTCTGGGTCAACATGTTCTCACTTCAGTGATGCAAGTTTGTAGTTACAGTATGTATAACATCAAGTGGGTTTTTTTCTACTCTATGTCCACTGCTTTCACTTGATTTTGAGCTTGGTTGGTGCTTTATATAAGACAGTTTCTTTCTACTAGCGTGAGAACGTAAGAGAAAACGATTTGCTCCGCACTTTCATGTCTCTGTTCTCTTTGGGTATTAAAGCAGGAAAACCATCGTTTCATTACTCCCTTCCCATCACTTGATTTTGACTTTGGTTGGTGCTTTATATATATATAAACATTTTCTCTCTGCTAGTGTGAGAGTGTACAAGAGGAGAGTGTACAAGAGGACAATTTGCTCTAGACTTTTATGTTCTCTTTGGGTATTATGGTAGGAAAATAATCAGGTGTTTCATTACCTATTGTGACACAAGCATTTATTATTTGTTGACTTCCACAGCTGATGTGACCACAAATAGGACTGGCTTTAACATCAAAGGAGGATATCACTGTTGGAAAATTCAGCTCCTGTCTCTTTTAGCTGGACAGACATCAAAGGGCTATATCAGGGTTTATACCTCCTCTGCTGTTCAAAGCCTTGCCGTTCACACCTACCCGGTACCTGACATTGACAGACTTGCCTTTCAGACCTACCCTGATGTTGACAGCCTTGCCGTTCCAATCGACCCTGACGTTGACAGCCTTGCCGTTCACACCTACCCTGATGTTGACAGACTTGCCATTCACACCTACCCTGATGTTTGACAGCCTTGCCATTCACACCTACCCTGATGTTGACAGACTTGCCATTCACACTTACCCTGATGTTGACAGACTTGCCATTCACACTTACCCTAATGTCGACAGCCTTGCCATTCACAACTACCCTGATGTTGACAGCCTTGCCATTCACAACTACCCTGATGTTGACAGCCTTGCCGTTCACACCTACCCTGATGTTGACAGCCTTGCCGTTCACACCTACCCTGATGTTGACAGCCTTGCCGTTCACACCTACCCTGATGCTGACAGCTTTGCCGTTCACACTTACCCTAATGTTGACAGCCTTGCCGTTCACACCTATACTGATGTTGACAGCCTTGCCATTCACACCTATCCTGATGTTGACAGCCTTGCCGTTCACACCTACCCTGATGTTGACAGCTTTGCCGTTCACACTTACCCTAATGTTGACAGCCTTGCCGTTCACACCTATACTGATGTTGACAGCCTTGCCATTCACACCTATCCTGATGTTGACAGACTCGCCATTCACACCTACCCTAATGTTGACAGCCTTGCCGTTCACACCTATCCTGATGTTGACAGACTTGCCATTCACACCTACCCTAATGTTGACAGCCTTGCCGTTCAAATCTACCCTGATGTTGACAGCCTTGCCGTTCACACCTACCCTGATGTTGACAGCCTTGCCGTTCACACCTACCCTAATGTTGACGGCCTTGCCATTCACCGTCTGCTGGTTCTCATTGGTGTTGAGCACCACGACGCCATAGCCCGCTTCCTGCGCTCGGCGGATGTAGGGAAGCTGGGAGCCGACCTCCAGACCTTCGTTGATGATCAGTTTGCGTGACCACTGGCCGGCCCTGACCAGCCCTGTCCCGTTGATGATCACCATCAGGGTCTGGCACTGCGGGGCATCACCGCTCTGGAAGGTGAACCCCTGCGGTTCTTCTTTCGTTGCATCCATCTGGGGAACAAATCACTGACTCAACAAAAAAAGGTCTGCCACATTTTATAGTTATAACAATACTGCCATGACCACTGCAGTCAAATAACAGATTAATTTTTGAGTCAGGGAAAAGATCAGTGACTCCACAGAGAGGTCTATTATATTTCATGATTATAACAATGCTGTCGTTACTGCTGCAGTCAATTAATAGTAGTATTCAGCACCGACAGATTAATTTTTGAGTCATGTTGCTTGTAGCCAACCAATTGTGGAGGCAATACTAGGGACTTGGTTGGGGGGGGGGGGGGGGGGGGCACAGAAACCCACAGAAACAATAGCAAACAACAGTTATTTGGTGAACAAAATACAGATGACTGAAAATGCTTGTCACACACGCACACACACACACACACGCACACACACACACACACACACACACACACACACACACACACACACATACACAGCACTTTGAAAAAGACTAAAGAAATAAAATGAAGACACATATGTAATGCCTACTAATACATCTAGGCCATAACTGGAAATTACGCCAGGAAATAATACATGTGATTTTTTTTTTTTAAGTAAAAAAAGGGACAGGAAAGAGAGTGATACTCACCGGAATGAATACTTTTTGCAACTGCAAGTCTGTCTCCATTTTGTTGTATATGTACTCCGTAATCAGCTGAGAGAAAAAGAACATAGTTGCTAGCATTCGTGCACAAATCTTTGTCTTACTTGATCTTAATGTCCCGCCTCGCCTACACACACACACACACACACACACACACACACACACACACATACATACACACACACACACACGTGCGCACGCACACCACACACGCACATGCACACACACACACACGCATGTGCACACACACACACACACACACACACACACACACACACACACACACACACACGCATGCGCACACACACACACATACGCACACACACATACAAGATGTCACGCTCTCTCGCAAGTGTTCACACACGGGTCATGTACACACTAAATGCTTACAGCCAGCACAGGATTGTATCATTACAACACCACATTAGAAGCCACATTACAACTACAGCAAATTCTACCGAACTGATTTTTTTTTTTTTTAATCAAATCCCCATCGTGGCACATCCACCGTCCTGCCACCCTACCCCCACTCCATCCCCACTCCCTGTGACTTCAATACAACCAGCCTGTGTTGTGCATACTCACCTCGCCCAGCGCATCGTAGCGCTGTTGGTTGTACCCTCTTTCTTCCTTGACAAAATAGTTGAAGCTACCCCCGTCTTCATCCACCAGCCGCCCATCTGAGTGCACAAAAGGGAGAGACCATCTTCATTGCCATGAATCTCATGACCCCTAGGGTCACTGGGGCACCACCTGAGCTAACAATCCTACCCCCTCCTCCTCATATGAGCTCTGCCACTCTCTGGAAATGGCCAAAGGTCAGGCCTGCCATCCGTGGATATTGTCCTCCCACCCTTTCCCTGTCTGCCAACTTCCTCTGCCTCTTGGTAAATGTCCAGCAAGAAAGGTGTTTTTCAAGGCTGGGGGATAGCGAGATGTGACCAGACAATTTCAGTTTTCTTTTCCTGACTGACGTCAACAGGTCTTTAATGTAACTAATGGCCACCTCAATTCTTTGTGCACTTTTTCATTGGTGACATGGTCTTTGTAGGAGATGCATGGGACTTGGTCATATTGTCTCCTGTCAAACGCCTGGATTCTTCTTTGTCAACCTGCAGGACATTAACAGGTTTGTCCCCTTGCCGAATTCCATCTGGCTACATGCTTCATTAAATCTGATTAAACAGGACTCGCATATTCTCTCTCACAGACAAACAAACGGACACGGGTGAAACCCTAACCACCCTTGTGGAGGGAATTGCATAAAAACAGAATAAAAAGACAAGCTGAGAAACAAAGTTTACACAACCTTGTCTCTGGTTCATCTCCCTCCCATGCAATCCCTCCAGCCTTCATACAAACAGGTTGACTGTGATTTCAGAGAGAGAAATCTTTTCTATTACATGACCACTCTTTTTTTTTTTCCCTGTGTACCATGACCAGTAACTCCCCCTAAACTGGTATTCATTTTGTGAGCTATTCATACTCTGCAGCTGTCGCATTTTGTTTAACTTTATGACACAAACAACCAAGAAACACATGAAAAAAACTTTGCCCACTAGCCAATACATAGGACAAGACAGGAAGAAGAACAGGGCATACTAACCTTCATTGAAGTGATAGCCAAACTCCTCGATGGTCTCGTAGAAGGTGTATGTGGGGACCTCTGAAACCCAATGAGGCAGACAGAAGCGTCGGTGCAGGTCACATGTGACAAACCTGGCGGATCAGTGTGTGTGTGTGTGTGTGTGTGTGTGTGTGTGTGTGTCCTGCTTATATCTGTTAGATGTTGAACTGTTAAAACTTGTAAAGCGCCCTGTAGCCTACGTTGTTAGTGTAGGCACTATAGAAATTGTTCTCATTATTATTATTATCATTGTTATTACTATTACAAAGGAAGAGAGAGAGAGAGAGGAGAGAGAGAGAGAGAGAGAGAGAGATGTGGTGTGTGTGTGTGTGTGTGTGTGTGTGTGTGTGTGTGTGTGTGTCTGTCTCTGTGTCTGTGTGTGTTTGCCTGTATGGAGGGAATAGAGGATTAGAATGGGTGATGAAGTGCTCTGAGCTAAAATGAGTATTTTAGGCTGACCTATATACTACCTATAGGAAAGGACAGTTCAAGAACATGGAGGTGAGGGAAAGGGAGGAGGTGAGTTTGGAAGGAGAGGGGTATGTGTGAAGGGGAGGAAGGGAAAAGGGAGGGGTACCCACAAGAACTACTGACAAGGGAGATGGGAGGACTGACAGATGGTGTTTTCTAATTCTTTGAGTCCTTTCATATGTCTGGATATGGGAACAATCAGAAACCTCTTTGCCTAAATACACCCCCCCCCCCCCCCTCCCCAATTGAAATGCCCCTACAAAACCCAGATTCAACAGGGACTGTATGCTACAGACAATATCGCAGACAATGCATGGGAGTTCCACTGCAGGTCATGAGCTACAGAAAATAGTATCACCATACAAGACAAACACTAACCATTAAATGCACTTTATCAATAATGGGTGAATCATTTTCAACAATAGAAGAACCTACTTATCTAAAACGTATTCATCCAGCAAACGAAATCACTGGCGAGAGCCATTTAGAGTTCTCTTTTTAAAAGTGTCAATTCTGAGAAAATTTGAGCTGCCAGTACAAAACAATCTGCTGTACATTGATGGGACCACCGTGTACAGAAGTGTCGTTGTTTGCCTCTTTACTATAACGTCATTGCAGTGGGATAGGTACAATCAACATTAGTAACAATCCCTGCTCATGTTCTCTCCTCTCTCTCTCTCTCTCTCTCTCTTCCTCTCTCTCTCTCATGTGTTATGACACAACAATATCCTCCTCACAAGTCGCTTTGGGAAAAAAAAAAAAAATTCAGCTTCTCACAAAAGAAGAATGAATACATTTGGGTCACAAAAATTTTGAAAAGACAGAGAAAAGTTTTACTGTGCACAATTCTGCTGCAGTAGGGCACAGTTTCGAACTGAAGGATAATGCGTCAATGTCCTTGCCTGTTAACATCCATCCTGTCATTCTCTCCCCCCACCCCCCACTTCTTCTCACTCTCATACCCCTCCTCCCTTCTCCCCCTTTTCTTTTAGTGGCAGTTCTTAACTTCACTGGGGGAGGGGGGGGGGAGGTTCTGTTCTTGGGTTTTGTTGTTGTTGTTGTTTTGTGTGTGTGTTGTTGTTGTTTGTTTGGGTTTTTTTTTTTTTTTTGTGTTTTTTTTTTTTTTTTTTTTTTGGGGGGGGGTTCTGGTGGTGGGAGAAAGGTGGAGGTGGGGGTTGTATTCCTAGCAAACTTTGAGGGCATATGTGAGAAGAGTAACATTAATATGCTCTGCACTTTCCTCAAACATTGAATCGGTAAACTAGGAATACTACACCAATGGCCTTTAATACTTATAGAACATGAATTACTAGTAATGACTAATTGAACCAATCACAATTTCCATCAAAAAATGACTTGATTGACAGCATGAGGGTGACAACAGCAGATTTCATTGTCATAAGGAAACAAGACGACAGGGCCTGAGAAAGGGAGCAATCCCTGTGAGTCTGAGCCCTTCCCCTGTAAAACTGAAAATTGTGTCCCCTCTTCTTATCTCATCCATACTGTGCAGTGGGCTTTGCTGAATAGCGTAGTTTGTTACTGTTGTTCAAGAAAGCCACAGTTAGCAGTATAGCTTTGGTCATATTCAGTGCTTAAATCCTGGCTGTCTTCAAGTAACTCAGCGCAAAGACAGGCCGCATCAGAAGAAAGACACAGTGATGTACTATTTTTGTAATCTTGCCAATGAATGTTTGGCCCCAGAATGTCAGCAATTTTGTTACTCAAGTACTCAAAACTATAATACAATTTGTAGATCTTGATCATAAGAACAGTCCTGTAAAATTTCAGTGAGATCTGTCCAAGCAGGTACGTCTGATTTATCCTGTGAACAAATGGATACTCAAAACAAAAAACTAAAATAACAGACCGAACGAGACTCCTGTTCTGTAGGTTTTGCTTCCTTAAAAAAAAAAATCATAGTCATCATAATAGTAATCATCATTATTAAAGTAATAAGCTGAATTTCCAGACTGTGCGCCAAACAATCTGAACAACATAAATTTCTCTTTCAATTTTAATCTCCAATGCCATAAATCTCAAAGCACAAAATAATCCAGTATGCTATATGTTTAGGAGGGGTGGGGTGGGGGATAAAAAGGAAATGGAAGCATGCGGTTGGGATTGTCCTGTTAACTGAATTAAACTAAAAGACAAAAAAATGGACAATGTTACTCACCCTCTTCAACCAACGGCTTCTGAGACCGAAAACACACACACACACACACACACACACACACACACACACACACACAACACACACACTTAATTTGAAGCAAGAAAAAAAAAAGCAAGAAAAAACCCCAGTAAATCTGGAAAAGCACTACAATGAACAAAGCAAACAAAAATGACAATTCAACACAATCCCATCGATAGATTCCTTCAGTAGACACCTGCCAACATACACCTGTGACCCAATGACAGATAAGAATAAATACTGCAAGCTCGCCTACTTGCAACCAATATTCAAGAGTTCATAAAATATTATCAGAATTATACTCGTCCTCCACATCACGGAGAGAGCTCCATAACTGGGGACAACATTTCCTAATTTCATAACGAACGGTCAATCAGGATGAGAATAATTCACTGTCGGACCAAAACAGAGCTGATGACAAGAATATGTTGTGAAAGTTAAAGAGGAGTACTACAGTCCTGTCATTTAATTTCCGACCACAGTGGAAATATATATCATCATAATCATCATCTTTTCTTTTTGGTCGGAGACGACATAACTGAGCCTAAAGTGAACATGTTAGGAACAGTTCAGAAGGCAGATAGCCAGACAAACCAGTAAACAATAGTTCTTCGTGAGAGTCAGGGAGGTGGAGGGACGGAGAGAGGAAGGAAAATAGTGTGGAGAAATACAGAGGAAAGAAACTGCAGAGTGTGTGTGAGTGTGTGTGTGTGTGTGTGTGTGTGTGTGTGTGTGTGTGTGTGTGTTGCTGCGTGCGTGTGTGCGTGCGTGCGTGTGTGCCGTTGGTGTTTTTCTGTGTTGGTCATTCTCCCATTTTCCAAATATATTCCTGTGTCAACCACACATGAGAAATTCTGACACTTTCAGCGTCGGGTCGGGACCTTTAAGCTGACTTCATACATATTTCATGTGGATGAAATTTGACTGTCTGGTACCAGTCTTTCCATGAGAGCCCAAAACACACAACAACTTGGGGTAGGACTGGGACACAGTTACAAAGCTAAACCTGAAAATATGTTTCCAATGAAGTGATTTATAAAGTATTACTCTCTGCACTATTTAATATTTACTCACTTCCCAAACATCTGTAACAGAGTTACGGTTTTATCAAAGACATATCATTACTGGATACTTGTGCATGTGTATGTGGCATTTTCTTGCCTAAAAGTTATGCTGAAAATGTGTATGTAGAAGTGCCACCGCATGCCAAAACAGTTAACTGAATACTAAATCGTATTATTTTGAATAATTCAAGGCATTCAGATTTCTTCTCTTAAAAGCAAATTATACAAAATACCTTGAGTTTGGGGTTTTGAAAACAACAGGCACTAGCATTCTTCTGGACTCATAAAAAGTAAAAACAGATAAATGCATAAATAAAACAAATACCATGAACTGAATCTTACCCCAGTAAATCTTCTGTACAGATTTCGGAAGAATCGTCCTACTGTCGTCTCCATGTTTTATACACCTGTCTGCACACACACACACACACACACACACACACACACACACACACACACACACACACACCCAACACACACACGCACACCCAACACACACACACACACACACACACACACATTCACTCACTCACTCACTACACTCCTCACACACACACACACACACACACACACACACACACACACACACCACACACACAAGTTTGTGACGTGTGATGATGGAAGTAAGATATCTCATTTACTAGAACATTCAGCAAGAAAAAGCTCACAAGTTTAATGCCAAATAATTTCAAATAAATGTACATAATACATTTTTACAGCCCATGGTGCTGAACACAGCCTAAAACTCCCAGACCTTGACCAGTGCAAGATCCATGAACATGAAATAGATGACGGGGTTTGACTCCTGGGACCAGATGCCATATAATCACATACAGATTGCAGTCATCGTCCTTATTTCTTTGAGAAGTTCAAAAGGCAGACAGCCAGATAAACCAGTAAACAATAGTTCTTCATGAGTCAGGGAGGTGGAGGGACGGAGAGAGGAAGGAAAATAGTGTGGAGAAATAAAAATAGAGGAAAGAAATATCAGTGTGTGTGTGTGTGTGTGTGTGTGTTACTGTTGGTGTTATTCTGTGTCATTGTGAGTCACTCTGTGTGTGTGTGTGTGTGGTGTGTGTGTTGGTGTGTGTGTGTGTACATTTGTGTTATCTGTGTCATTGTGAGTCCTCTGTGTGTGTGTGTGTGTGTGGTGTGTGTGTGTGTGTGTGTGTGAAAGAGACTGAGTGAGTGAGTGTGCATGTGACCATGCATGTGGGTTCCAAATGTGTGTTTCACATAATTATTGTAAGCAAGCATGCATGTGTGTGTGTTAATACATGAAAGTGTGTGTGGTGTGTGTGTGTGTGTGTTAATATACATGTGCATGCGTTTCATACAAACATGTATGGAACATGTGTATTGTGAGTATGGTACAAGTGTGGGAGTATGTGCACTCTAGCATGCTTGTGTGAATGCTTGTGTGTGTGTGTGTGTGTGTGTGTGTGTTGTGCGTGCCTGTGTGCACAAGTAGTGTGTGTGTGTATGTGTGTGTGTATGTTTGTGTGTGTTACTCTGTGCATGTGAGAGAGAGAGAGTATATGCATGTACTTGTGTTGTAAAACTATGTGGTCTGGAGAGCAAATGATCCTGCATTGTCTGCACAAATGGCCCACATCTTGCTTCCAGACACATACTATAAGGAATTGCCCTTGGATTGTTTCTACACTATACACAACTCGACAGGCTGAAGGAAGTAATGAACATTTTTCTTCATATCTATTCACAATTTGTGATTTTAGACAGTGGGGAAAAAAAGGGGGTAATATACAAACTGTTACATGAGAGAAGTTCATGACTCGGAGGAAAATTTGTGGATTTTCTGATGAAAAGAAAAGAATAAATTTCATGAAGTAGTTCTGGCAGTCACTAATTCACTCGCACTCACACACACACACACACACACACACACACACACACACACACACACACACACACACACCACCGCATGCACACAAGCACACACACACAGACATCAAGAGAGTAAGAAAAACAAACTACACCAAAAGAAAACAATGGCATCAATATTCCTACAAAGCTCATTTTGGACATGAACAATTTTGAAACAAGGAAATATATCATGACTATAGTTACACAAAACCTAGCTAGTTTGGCCTTTTTTTTCTCTTTTTAAATCATGGATATGTACCAGTAATAGCTGTGCAGGATGCTTAGTTTATCTTAGTGGAGCGGGAAACATATTACCAAGGATGGGTGTGCCTTCAGTCTATGGACATTGTCAGTCGCACTCTGGGTTTACAGTTACAATGGATGTCTTTAACAGCGCCATTTGTGAAGCTAGCCAGTTAAAAGGTATTGGATCTTTCTTAGAGTAATATTATTAACAGCAACTGCTACATATGTTTTGAGAAAGAGAGAGAGAGGCATGCAGACATGCAAAGAGACGGACAGAAAGAGGTGTGTGTGCGTGTGTGTGTGTGTGGTGCGCGCGCACGCATGCACACATGTGTGTATGTGTGTGTTATGTTAATGTGTGTGCACACACGCGTGCACATGTGTGAGTGTGCGTGCGTGCGTGCATACATGCGTGTGTACGTGTGAGAGAGAGAGAGAGATATATATATTTCTTGACATCTGTATGTTGTGTTCAGTTTCAGTACATAAGGAGCATTCAATTGCTTGTCCCTGACAATAGGATTTACTGTGTAAGCATGTATGAGAGCGAGCACTGTGAGAGTATTTGTGTGCGTGTGGCTTTGTGTGTGTGAATTTGAGTGATTTGTGCATGTGTAGGTGTGTGTGTGAGGGTGGGGGGGTGGGTGAGAATATGTAGAGGTGCATGGGGGAAGTTGGGGGAGAAGTCTGTGAAACAGACAGACAACAATCTTACGTTTCTTTACCTCTGTGTGTGTGTGTGTGTGTGTGTGTGTGGTGTGTGTGTGTGTGTGTGTGTGTGTGAGTGAGAGAGGTAGTATTGCTGAGGTTTGTGTGCATTTGTATAAGCATCTTGTGTTTTGTATTTGTGTGCATCACTGCATGCATGTATGCATGCATGTCTGAGGATTTGTCCTTCTGGCGTTGATGTTTGCAAACAGTGTGGTGTGTGTGTTGTGTATGTGTGCCCAAGTATAAAAAAACACACAAAAATTCACAAACACATACTCATGTCATATTAAAAACGCTTTTGAAAAAGCTGCTCTCTCCACACACACACACACACACACTCTCTCTCACTCGTAGGTGTGACAATCTTGTGAGATACAGAAGAATTTAAAGGTACATACATATTGACTAGCAGATTCTCTGTGTGTGTGGTGTGTGTGTGTGTGTGTGTGTAAGAGAGAGTGAAGAGAGAGAGAGGTGGATTTCAGAAAACAAGTTTTGGATGAACGTACAACAAACGCCAGTAACAGGCTAACGGTTATCACTTACCTTCGTTCACTATCTTTCCTCTGTAAATATCACAACACACACAAAAACGACCGACACGTTATCAAAGACACGTAAACAACATTGATACATGACCTAATGGACTCCTTGAAGTTGGCCTCCTTAAAACTTGCAAAAGTACAGTCGCAGTACCTTTGCAGTTGGGACATAGTATTCCTTTTAAACCTTACCCCGACTCTTGAAACTTTGACGAGCGTTGCGAAAAGAATGCAGAACTGACGAGGGTCAAACGCGCAATACTTCAGCAGCTGGAAACACCCTTCGATGCTGCCCAAAAGCCTGGGGTCTAGATGCAACTAAAGGAGAAATGTTTGGGGGGAAGTTTCCTTTTGGGATTCCCCCTGCGTGTGACGTCACACATCCCACGTTACAGCTGAACAGGATGCATTTCCAACAGAGATGTGGCGCTGGGCCAACGCCTCAGCAACGTGGCTTCGACAAGATTATTTCACACTGTGGGCTGAACTCTAAGATGAAGGCCTCGTGAAGGATCCGGGTTTTCTTTACTCCTACGTTTCTGTCTGTGGTTGCCGTTGGGTCTTCTGGGAGGGGAGTGATAGAGGGAAGGGGGGGGGGGGGGGGGGGGGGGGGGGGGGGAGGGGGGGGGGTGGGGGGGGGGGGGGGGGGGGGGGGGGGGTGGGGGGGGGGGGAGGGGGTACTAGAGGTGAATAAGGAGAAGGGAGGGGGAGGGGTGGAGCGGGCGTGAGGGGAATGATGAATGTGTGGACTGGTGCCTAGGGGGGGAGGGGGGGTGGTGGGGGGAAGGAAAATCACAGCGCATGCAGGCACGCACGCACACGGGCACACACAACACACACGCTGTCGCATGTCAGACAGGCCGGTGAGACACGGGTTGAGTTGGGTTTGTGCTCCCTTGGCATCCGAGTGTTAAGAGTTTTAAATAGTGTGTGTGGCTTTGCTCGCGATAGGAGACCAACTAGTGTTGCTCTTCTCTCCTCTAGTCTAGCGGCGATCATTCCGAGTGTTGAAGACAGCGTGATACTGAAACTAACACGGAATCACATTACCTAAAATAAACGTTTGCAGGTTCGCTTTGTAGGCCTACATTTTGTAACTTTTGGATCCTGTGGTTCTGGCCCATCGTTTAGAACTATATTCCAGTTATCACTGAGATCAGAAAAAAAGATAATCTAAAAGGGTAAGGATAAGACTGAGGGCTAAATCGCCATTTGTATGGCTGTTTTTAACAGTTGGGTATGATAAGCCAAGATGTTTAGTTTCGCCTTCAGTGCCAGTACAGCCTGTCTGGTCGGCTAATCTATAAACAATTTCACGACTGCGACAGAATTTTAGCCGGTGTCGCGTGAAATCTGGGAACGTGATATCTGGGAATGCTTCCCAGATATCACAGATTTTTTTGGGAACGCGTTCCCAAAATGTTCTGTGATATCTGGGAAGGCCCGTGATATCTGGGAACATGGTCTTTCAGAGCCCAGAAGGGCAGAAAGAAGACGAAAAAAGAACGGATTTTCAAGATAAGGTAGGAAACAATTTATTTAGGTGCAACTGAGATCGTTGGCCTTCTTGTCACTTTTTTTCCATTAATTTCTAGGCATGATTTTCACAAAGTACTCTCTTTCTGAGGCCTTCTTTACGTAATTTCAACAAATTTTCTAGAAGGCCACATTAGTCTGTTCTCCGAGACGTTCCCAGATTTCATGATTGGAAGTTCAGGAAATCTGGAACGCGTTCCCAGATATCACGTAAATCTGGGAACGTTTCCCAGATATCACGTTCCCAGATAATATACACACCGTATGTGTGCGTAAAAAAATAAAATAAAATAAATCAGTTGTTGACTGCGCTTCACCTGCTCATTACACAGTTCCCCCATTCACACCACCTGCAGACTTGCCTCAGTCCTCGAGTTATCGATGTCAGTGCCTTCAGGCTACCCAAAGAGCAGACCCTCCACACTTGCTGATTCTATATTCACTTCGGTACATTTCTGGTTTGTTTGGGTCCCCCCCCCCCCCCCCCCGCGAAGTACCATTCTGTTTGTTTGGTCCCCCCCCCCCCCCCCCCCAATGAAAAACAGCACCAGCAGTATCTGCCCAGGCTGATGACTTAACCTAAATTCGTGTCTGTCAAGCATGGTTTAATAAATGTGTATTCAAGTATTTTATTATCATACATTTTTTTCATTCACTTCACCATTACTTGTTTCCCTGCCTCACTAGTGGTTCTGTGGATTAGATGTTTTGGGGTTGCCAACATGTCTGGGATTCATTCAACTCCTGGTGTAGTCATGATTTGTGAGGTGCCACTGTAAATTTGGTGTCAGATTGCACACACACACCACAACCCACACACACACACACACACACACACACACACACACACACACCCACAGAGTGTATCCCAACGCAGAAATGTGGTCTGACAGGAAATATAATATTTATTAGTTGCATTGAAATCCTGCATGATATTACAGACAGTGAACAACATTCGACAAGCACATGCATAGGCGTTCAACTCCACATTATCATCATCACTACCCTAACGAGATCACCCCCATCCAATAGCACATACAAGCAATCAGAACATCTGAGCAATGTCATACACACAATCCACACTCACTATTTATTGTGTAAATGAATGTTCTTTAGCCTGGGAAACTTTGGCTTGAAAATCATGGAACAATGTTTCCATAACAGATGGAAAACCCCAATCAGAGCCCCCCTCCCCCCCCCCCCCCCCCCCCCCCTGCCAATCTCCACTCCCTTCCACTCCTCCCTCCCTTGAAAATCATGGAACAATGTTTCCATAACAGATGGAAAACCCCACCAATAATGTTGCAATCAGAGCCCCCCCCCCCTCCAATCTCCACTCCCTTCCACTCCTCCCTCCCCTTCATTTCTCTTTTAACAAAAGGAACTGATTTCTTGACAGCAATGACGATGTAATAGGCAGCAGGATAATAGTTACTGATAAATTTCAATAAAATATCAGAACAAATTCTGGAGAAAAAGAAATGGCAGAACAGCATGTTGAAGAATTGTGTGTCCACTGAATGAACTCGGCTTTCACACTGAAGTGGTAACTGATTTGTCACAGATAATAATATCAATCACTGCTAACAGATTACTCTAACCGTCTCTTTTTTTTTTTTTTAATACTTTTTAACAAGAAACGGACTAAATGTCTCCAATGCAACAGAATGGAAAAGACAGAGCAGAGCATGAAAATGAATATTTAATTATCATGTTCGTTTTCCCGATGCACTCTCTGTGTGCCTTTCTTTATAACAGAATAAGCGGTACAAATGCATACCCCCCCTCCCCCCAAAAAAGAAAAGAAATGGTGGAAAACATCAAAAAGCATGAATACAAAACTAAAACCACCGATCGTTTTTGTTTTCAGAGTTTATTTCAGAACGTCTCAGAAATCATTCACCACAAACATATCATTTGGTATTTGTCTCTCCTCTGGAGCAGTCTGCCTGTGTCCAGAAAAAACGTAGGTTGTCTGGACCATTCAAACTGCATGTCAAAAAGACACAACTGCAAGACAATTCATACATCATATGGGCCATGTTGGATTTTCTTTTTTTTCATTCATTAAAAAGTATTATGCTGAAATTAAACTGAGCAAAGGTGGATCATCATGCTGAAATGTAAAGTTTGCATGTCAGCTTAGCAAAGTAGATCATAGGGATGGAGAGAGAGAGAAAGAGGGTGTGTGTGTGGGGTGTGTGTGTGGGTGTGTGTGTGTGTGTGTGTGTGTGTGAGAGAGAGAGATTTGTGTACTTACCCATCTAAGCATATGTTCGTATGTCTGTGAGGATGGGCATGAACTTGCATGTATATGCATAAATCTGGTCGGTTCTGTTCTTTTTTTCTTTTACTGAGTCTACACCTTGGCCTTATTAACAAAAACTGACAAACTACAGACAAACGGCCCCATGCAGCCGGAATATGGCAGCTTGCTTTTTCTCCTCCTGAACTAGTAATTATATCTAAAGGTCTGGTGTTCTCTGTGCAGTGATAATTGTATTGATAACTGTTCTCCAATCAAAAAAGCATATAAAGGTTTATTCAAATTCCAATATACACAATCAATCCACACGTGCACACTTACACACACACAAAGGCATCAACACCTTCAGCCCAACTCCAAACTTTGGTCAGTCCTACACAATCCAGTTCAAAAAGACTAGATTTCAATTACGTTTAATACACGTTTCATTAGAAAGTCTAAAGCAACAAATGGAATAAATCATTATTGCATGAATTTCATTCATTACAGTCCGTATGGACCTGAAGATAGACAACAATCATCTGAACACAGCTGATACCATATGTACGATTTAGCAGACCCAAAGAAGACAAATGTAGCCGGTTTGATCAGTCACAAATCATGTGCAGGGAGAGAAGTTAAATGACTCTTCAACTGAGAAATGCAATAAAATGGGCCTGAGCTTCCTCTCCTCACTTGTCCAAACCCACCTATTCCACACACACACACACGCACACAAAAGTGAAAATTCAACTATGTTGGCAATGATGGTATCTCCTCTCCCCCAACCTTCCATCACCACTACAATGTAGACGATCGTCTTCTTCCCCCATCCCTTCCACCTTTGCCACGTTGACAACTGGTGTTATCACCCCCTCCTTCAACTCATTCTGCCATGTTAACCCTCCTTCGACTCATTCTGCCTCATTAACCCTCCTTCAACTCATTCTGCCATGTTAACCCTCCTTAAACTCATTCTGCTATGTTAACCCTCCTTCAACTCATTCTGCTATGTTAACTCTCCTTCAACTCATTCTGCTATGTTAACCCTCCTTCAACTCATTCTGCCATGTTAACCCTCTTTCAACTCATTCTGCCATGTTAACCCTCTTTCAACTCATTCTGCCACATTAACCCTCTTTCAGCTTATTCTGCCATGTTGACCCTCTTTCAACTCATTCTGCCATGTTAACCCCCCAACTCATTCTGCCATGTTAACCCTCTTTCAACTCATTCTGCCATGTTTACCCTCTTTCAACTCATTCTGCCATGTTTACCCGCTTTCAACTCATTCTGCCACGTTAACCCTCTTTCAACTCATTCTGCCATGCTGACCCTCTTTCAACTCATTCTACCATGTTAAGCCTCCTTCAACTCATTCTGCCATGTTAACCCTCCTTCAACTCATTCTACCAGGTTCACCCTCTTTCAACTCATTCTGCCATGTTAACCCTCCTTCAACTCATTCTACCAGGTTCACTTCCCGTCGACTAATGCCACCAGTTTATTCCTCGTTCCTTCAACTAAAACGCTACCACATCACTTTTGACTAATGCTACTACAATATTATGCACAATCCCTTCAACTAACACTACCACAGTATAACGTGGTGACAGCCCTGATGTGGCCCTTTGCGGTCGGCTGGGCTATAAGCAACATTATCTTATCTTACTACCACAGTATTATATCCGCCATCCCTTTAACTAATGCTACTGAAGTGATTTCCAATCCCTTCCACAAACCCTACCAGTGTTATTCCCATCCCTGCAACATAACTGTACAGTGTTTACTCAATGATGTTGTTCCCAGTCCCTTTTACTAACACTACCACACTGTTCTTCCATGTCCCTTCAGCTGAGATTACCATGATGTTCTTCCCACACCTTCCACCATACTGACAACTGATGTTATATGCCTTCCTTTCCAGTAGCTCCAGCCCTGATGTGGCCCTTTGCGGTCGGCTGGGCTATAAGCAACATTATCTTCTCTTCCAGTAGCTCTGCAGTCATGACAAATGGTGTTCGTACCTCATCCCTTCCACCAAGTCTACCAATGCTGACAACCCACGTCACTTCTTCATTGCTTCCATCAACCCTACTACGTTATCAGTGTTCCCTCCCATCCATCTTCTGATTCTGCTGACAACTGACTCTTCTGATTAGAAGCTCTTGTGGTATGCACAGTAAGTGGGGAAAACCTAGACACAACACAATATGCGCACGCACACACACACCCCCCCCACCCCCCCAGTAAATGATGAAGGCATGCAAAAGGAAATTTCAAAAAATCTTGATTTGTTGAGTTACTCTGATAGTGTTCCGTAGCAATCTGGTCTGAACGGCATTTATAGCCTGATGTATTAATTCTGTCCAGTTGTCTTAACATCTTTGCTGTGTTTGAACATCCAGGTAGACTAGATGATATGTGGTTTTAAGATCCCTACTGTCCAAACACATTGTTTTAACATCTGCACATCGTCCATACAAACTTGGCACAATTCTGCCCTAGTATCCATACCTTCCTAACAACCATATCATGTCTGAATATCTCTGCTGATTTAACGTTATGCTGTCTATCCTGTAATAATGCCGCTTTTGTCTGAACATCCGTGATGACTTAACATCTATTATGCCCGATTATCAATGGCTTCTTCTTGAATTATGCCATCCTGTTTACATTATTTTTTAACTCCATACTATGTTCAAACAACAATGCTGTCTCCAAATCATGCCATGCTGTCCTAACACACAGAGTATGCCCGTTTTTAACATTCTTTCTGACTGGCAATATCCATGGCATCATAACGTCCACATTGTATTCCAACAATTATACTGCCCCGACTGACATCCACACTGTGAATTCACCAATATTTCTATGCTGTCACCACCTCATGCTCTGATGCTGTTTTCACATCTACACTTACTGGTCCTGACATCATACGGTTCAGAAATGCTATACTGTCCCGACTGGCATGCAAAATTGTTCCAAAATTCATGTTGACGTGGTCAATTGTAAATATGTGGAACCAACGACAACACAGGAAAATAAGCAACAACAAAATTTTTGTTTTAACCTGACAATCTCTCTAAACATCTGGCAAAAGTAGCAATTAATTTTTCCTGGTACATACAGTACAAGTCAATATATGCACCTCCCAATCTTTATTTCTCTATCAACATCATTATGCACTCACAGCTGTAGAGTATCAAATCACTGAACAGAAGAACAAGATACAAACAGTCCATTCTTAGCAGTTTGTCAGAATCAGCCAAAATCTAATATTTTTCAAAATTCAAAAACCAATGTCCTGACTCTCAACAAATCAGTTGTACACATATAACCTGAAACAACATGGAAAGAGATCAGCAATAGCTAAGGTGAAACAATCTAACTTTTCGTATTCCTGAACAGTCTCTTTTGATAGGAAAGGTGGTTCAACGAGACAAAACAGACTTGAGTGGCCTTATGTATGGGTGTAACTGTGAAAATAGTATATGCCAGCAAGCCTACAGGCATCCAAGAAAATGTATACTTATATACACGTTTTTCAATGTATACAACTGTTGTTATCATTGTAATATTACTGTTGTAAACTGTGACTGTCTGCATATGCATACTGATACTTGCATGCATATTAACACTGATGTACAATTCCATCTGCAAATACCTCCATAACCTTCACCATGAAATGCAACGCTCGTCACCTATGGCTTATTTCTGGACATAATATGCTATGTATTTTTCCCGTTCCTCATTTTGGAAGTTAAAACCGTTGTAAAATCAAATGTTTTCCTTGTGAGATGTATCTGTTTATAAGATGGTAACCCTGCAACATGCACTTTTGTGAAAAATAGCTGAAAACGGTCGCAAATTCATGATAAATTTTCCTTGTATCCAACCTCAAATTTTCATAAACTGTATTCACTAAATTTGGAGTCCATATAGGAAACTTTCTCCATAAATTTGACAGCTAACAGAATTTTTAACATTTTAATTTTCAAATTGCACATGTTTAATAAAGAAGCAAAATATCCACAATTCACAGTGGTAGCATGTGCAGGAAAAAAAATCACAGTATCATTCAACATAGATAAAAAATTGTTACCTGACGGGCTGAGCTGTAAATTCAGGGTGGAAGGTGACCTATTTTCATGTTCTGTGAACCAGTTTTTATATTATAATTTGATGCTTTGTACCTGAGCATGCAACTGTGTGGAAGCACTCAGCCTCTGCACGTTTCTCCACTAAATCGACCACCATAGAGCCTCGGATTCCAGCGACATGAGGGTATGCCTTTCCTCCTCTCCTTACATGTGGAAGACTGTTGCATTTCAATCTGTACAGTTCCTTTCTTGGCCCATCATTTCCACAACATATCTTAAAATGGAGAAAAAAAAAACTGGAAAAAAATATTCATGCTGTGAATTTAAATACAAACAACAAAAAATAAATTTAAGAGGGAATATTATACTGTCTGAGAACGCCAGCAATCGACACAAATTTCTTGAAAGCTGTCAACACTTGACAGGTTCCAACTGGAACAGTAACGTACGATCTGATCACGCCAACTAGAACATAACAGGTTACCAAGCAGAACATGGTTACCAGCCAGTTATCAATACCCGTTTGGATTTTATCTTGAAAATAAGTTTAAACACTTGCATTTTTAACTGTCCATTAACTCTTTTCATAGTTTGATAACCTGCACGCCATTTCTATTTAACAAACTATAATTAAATTGATAAGCCAGTAAAGGTTATCATCCGTTTTCACAACCATGAGAGAAAAATTTGTGCATGCTATCAGACATCTGAATGGTTGTGATAATTATGCATCATACATGCATTCATTCAAAAGCCAGAATATAAACAAAAAACTTTCACTGTACAATGGAAAATTGCAGCAAATGAGCAAAATGTTAGAGGAAAAAAAAAAATTGTTGAAGATTTACAACACAATGCACAAACACCGACCTCCGGGGGGGTCACTGAGCTGACAAGAAATTGACAAAAGGGCAAGCAGAGAGTGAAACTAAACAACCGAGTCGAGGGCATAGGGTTAAAGTTTAGCAACACAGGCAAACCACAAACTTATCACAGGGTAAGCTAGAGAAAGTTAAATCAAATTCTTAAACATGGGAATTCACATAGGCAACTTTCCATAAACTCACAAATGGGTAATCATTACCAGCCAAAAGGTTACAAGCCAGCACATGCTATTCATCAACTTGTCAACAAAGTGCTCTATAACAGTTCACACTCACTGCGACAAGAGTTCAAACTTGCAACAAAATTCAGAGATAAGCTGTATGTCATGAAATTACTGGGCACCGATTCAAATTAGCAATATACCCTAATCACAGGTAAGCCCCAAGGTTAAATGAAATTACAGAAATACACCAGAGTAAGCCACAGGGTAAAACGATAAGGTGGGATTCATGCTGGTAATGTACCAAACATACACACGCTGTAGAGTAAGCCCTCAGGTTACATGCAATTACAGGGTAGAATTCATAACGGAAACGGACCTAGCACTCGTCCGAGGGCCCTTGGATTAAATAAAACTACTGGGGTTCGTGCTGGCAAACACTCAGACAATCCATCAAACTAAGGGTAAGCTCTGGGGTTAAACAAAATGTTGGGTGGAAACATTTGCACCATGCCATCAAAAGGTAAGCTGCTGAGTTGAAATAAAACATGTGCCAGATGGATTAGGTTCACGTGATCTCGTTTTGGCCATACAGTTTTTAAAAAAAAAAGAAGAAATCCTGCCATACTTGCATCTTATTCCAGTCGTTAGACTCATTACCAACCCACCCTCTCACTGCATATCTTCTCTTAAGCAACATCACACCAGAGACGACTAACTTTCCCGCTTTTTGACAGACAGTTGCAATGAAAATGCCCACTTCTTTGTATTACACCGACTTCCCAATTAAGACTTCATCCCATTTGAGAGGTTAAATTGTTCTATTAAACCTGTCGACTGATCATGATGGGTATCGATGCCAGCAACCGAGATGTCCAGCAGACAATCCTACTGTGCACTTGACTGCAAACTGGCATCATCAAACCATGAACATAAATTTAAAAAAAAATACAATGAAGTAAAATAAACAAGATAAACCACCCATGCTCAACAAGCAATTCAAACTCCATACATCGCGCTTGAATGAGAAAAATTCAAGCACACAAAACTCTGATACTGCCATTCCAGGTTGCCCTCCCAGCTTATAGTCAATTTAGACAGCAGTGCTGGCTGACTGCAGGTCTGTGCATCTCCTGTTCAGCTTGAGAACCACAAGCACACTCAATGATGCGAAAATAGAGAATATGAAATATTTTTAATTGAAATGGAGGAAGCAACTGCTCCAGTAGTGTGGTGCAACACGCTGGCTGTCTAAGCCGTTTCTTTCTTTCCTGTATGATTTTTGTAGGAATTTTTTTTTTCCAACCTCTGAAGAAGATAGATCAATACATTTAACAAGCTGCTTTTATCATACAGTGAAAGCCGAGTTTCATCTTTAACTACGAGGACAGCTACACATGAAATGGGTAAAAGCTTATGTTTTTCAGGTGAATTTTTCTTCAAGAACATGGAATTATTCAATTATCTGCTGCCATGTCTTTCTTTTGTATATACTTTTCTTCCACGGACATCCTTTATTTGCTTTTTTCTTCTAACTCTCGGCATGACAAAAAAAAAAAAAAAAGAAACCAGGGAACAAATACATCAAGACCCAAACATGTCCATACAACCCACAACTGACATTAAACTTGAAAGGGAACAAATCGAACAAAGCTGAATACCTGACCAACAAAGCAACAAGTAAAATAGATTTTTGAATACAAAATAATGCTAATAACTTTTACAGCTGGTACATAAACATGACCAATGTGATATGAGCGCACAAGCAATGTAAAATAATCTCTATTATGACGGCTTCACGTCCACAGGAGCAATGCTTTTTTTTTTTTTCAGATGTACAGGCACTGGTTGTGAAGTTTCAAACAACCTGGACATCAAACAGTGAATAACCGCAGTGCAACAGCCACCACTGCTGTCACACTCCACACAATGCTCTGTAGATGGCGGAATAATAAATATATGCTGTACACTCTCACATATTTAGCATTTCAAAAAACAATGTTCAACTAATAAAGTGCTGAATACATGCACGTGTATTTGTAACAAAATAGACAATCTGGGTGTTCCCTCTCAAGGACAGCAAGCGGAGATGGGCACACCCATACACTGTTGCTTCAAGTAGTACGGTCAACCTCAGACCCAATTCTACAAAACAAATTTCAACTTGGTCCATTATTTCAAAATCCAGAGTCTACGTTTGACGCCTCCTTTCACAGTACACATAAGAACATCTCCCAATCAAATCTTTGCCCTGTTGAAGTAACAAATGAACCATGACGTACGTAAGACAACAAACAATGCACTCTACCATAAACCTTGTAACAAAGACGAGCACAGTCCCATAATGCAGTTGTCACCATTTGGTCTGCTTCTCACTGGTTTGCAGAGTTCCATCATACACTAAATTTCTCCTCAGCTTTGCCGTTTCTCTGTTTTAATAAAGTACAAACAGCTGTGTCCAGCCTGCTCTCACTTGACTGCATTGAATTTGTGCTCATTATGAGATACCGTCAGAAGGATACAGGATGGCATGGTTTAAAGCTGCTGTATCAATCATTAGAAAAAAAATCAAATACAATGAAAGATGTACAGAATGTGGTCGCATGCACCGTTGTGATCTTTATGTTCCCATTTCTCCATGCTGTCCAGCTTAGGTTATCAGACAGACAGCTAAGCTATGTGTGCCCATTTTCCCACATCTAGATAAAAATGACAATGTAACTGTTGGTAAAAAAAAAAAAAAAAAAAAAAAATGCATGCACATACAAAAGATATGTACAAAGTCACAGCATCACATAAGTTCTTGGTCCTTTCTCCTCAATGTCCAGAGAAACACCCAGTCTGTACAAAGCTGTCTGCTGAAGAAAATGAAAATGGCATGAGCATAATCTTCATTATGACTTGAAAGACAGGCATTCAGAATTTCGACAGAGATGGCAGAGGAGGAATTCACAGAAGAAAAATGTGCAGAAGAAAAATTGGGACAATGAGCCAGGTGTATCTCCCACGTCAGGTGGAGGTAGGGGGTAGAAGAGATGGAAGGAAGCAAGCTTCAGCCAGGAAAATCACAACAGAATTTTTAACAGCTAACATTTTCGCTTACCACTGTCAACACAAACATCTCTCTCTTTACCCGCTTAAAACAAAGTCCACCCCACATGAGAACATGAATGGAAACCTGTTCCACAGAAGGTCAGACCTTGGACTGGAGTTACACCCCCACCAGAAGGAAGTCAAGGGGGCCCAAGTGTGTACGTTCAACTGAGAGACGGGGGGTAAGTGGAGGCGGTCACCAGTACCGACAGCGACCGACACAGAATGTCTCCTTTAAGACTTCAGCAACACGTGAATGAAGATGAAACTAAAGAACTGACGCAGAAATGAAAAAATGGGAGAGGTTGGGGATGGGAAGGGCTGGCTAATCCAAGTTACAGGAGGGTGACACAAAAATAACCAAAGCAGTCTACGTTGTGTACTGCCTAAATGATCACCAAGGATGACAATATTTGCGGCAACAGCTAATGCTGCACTCGCCATCGAAACTAGTAAAATAAAAACCCACACAAAAGATGAAGGGCTGGGAGAGAATCACAGATTGGGGGGGGGTGGGGGGGGGGACCCCTGAGGAGAGGAGATAGGTGTGGTCAACCCGAAACAATTCCAAACAAGAACAGCAGCAAGTGGCGACTACTACTAGTTAGCCATGTCTCCACATATCACATCTGCCCAAGGATATTTCAACATACACCGAGTCGCTTCTCATGCAAAGTGTATCTGTTATTCCACTACTACATCACAAATGTTTTCTGAGCAAAACGATGCCAAAACAGAAAAGCTTGAAAATTGTCATACTCATAGCGCAACACACTGCGCATCATGTGCCTGGACAGACCATGATAGCAACAACCCACCCAGGGTACTTTGAATATTTTCTGTTGATATAATATCCTCTTTTGAAAGGGCGAAGGGGGGGGGGGGGGGGGGGGGGGGGGGAGTTGAAGTGTGGGGCTGGAGCGAAGGGGGGGGGGGGGGGGGGGGGGAGTTGAGTGTGGGGCTGGAGCGGAGGGGAGAATTCCACTTGTTGCATGTATGACTAAGAGCCTGGGATAAATCCTACATATGGGATGTCCCCTCCAGGTATGCACTGGCCTTATCTTTGCACATAACCCCCTCAGACTGATCTGGCAAGGGATGCCATACAAGTGTACATGGGGTTTCATTCATGTTCCAACAGAAAACCTGGAACTGATCTTCCGTGGGATACTTAAAGGTCTACTTTAGAGATTTTCGATAATTTGTTAAAAACAGGTCACATGTCATATAACTACAGTATGGTATTCATTTTTCAAAGAAAATCGCCGGAAGAATTTAATAGATAAAAAACGAGTTTTGCACACCTGTTCAAACCCGAGCGGTAGACCGTAAACCGTGACGTCACTTGATGGACTGGCCGTCAGCCGCGACCTACACAACAAGCCAACGCCAAGTGAAATCAACACGAGTTGCGATCCCCCACAGCCTAAAAAGTCATGAGGGGGTGGCAGATATTGTGCTGTAGGCGAGTGCAGCAGCTCAACAGGAGAAGAATATTCTTTGCACACATTTCCATCTGATCCAGATACTCGAAAGAAGTGGATTCGGTTCGTGCAATCATGCCGGGCCACTAAGTTCTTTTTACCACGTCAGTTTCAGGTGGACCACGGAAACGAGCTATTCCGACAATTGCCGAGCCCGTTCGAGTGGATCAAAAACTTCGTCTGCATTGTGCGCGTATACTTGAAGGCGGAGTGGTAAGCTCGTACAGATGAGTACGACAGTCGCACGTTTATTCTGTTCTTACCTATGGACAGATCACACGTGTTAATTTGAATGAACATGTTAAGGCTCGAGGAAGGAGAATCTCCGCTCGCCGTCCACGCGTGATCGCATCTAGAAGTAAGTCGGTAGCCTCCCTCGAGACTTCGGTAAAGTCCGTACGCCTTCGGAAATGTGTGTTCGGGCGTCCAGCTGGAACTGAATAGCTCGTTTCCGTGGTCCAGCTGGAACTGACGTGGTAAAAAGAACTTAGCGTTCAAACTGATAAGGTAAAGGCCTTGCAGAAACATCCCCAGAGTCACATTGGCCGTCGCAATCATAGTCACTGCATTTACATGATAAATTAAATACCGATCGAGATGTGCAAGAACCATCAGAATCGCTTTCTGTCGCCGTTGGCTTGTTGTGTAGGTCGCGGCTGACGGCCAGTCCATCATGTGACGTCACATCCAAGAGTAGTTAAGCCATGCCAAGATTTAGTTGATTACCTCCCATTTTCTTGATTACAGGTGAAAATGCCCACTTTCGCGGATCGATTTCGTGTGATCGGGAGCGAATCGGATGTTTATTTTACCAATTTATCAAACATTTCATATTTCTGCATAAGCTGACCAATTATCGAAAACCTCTAAAGTAGACCTTTAAAGAAAGCGCTTTTTCTTGTTTGTCAAAGACCTTTTGGCAGATCTGGCATGAAGATATTCACCACCTCGTGCTACAGTGCTGTCTGTCATGCATGCCGTCCACCCCTGCTACCATCACCTGCTGGCACCACCGATTCCCTGACAAGACTCAGCACAAAACCCCTGCTGTTGTGCCAAACAGCAGCCTAGTTCTGTTTGAATCAAGATTTGCGATACAGGCCAAACACTGCTCTGGACACGGCCACAAAAACTTAATTCAAAGTGTGATGCTCATTCGCAAGCAGCATTCCGTCACTTGATATTTCTTCAGGAAGTAGGAAAAGGCCGTTGCCTGTTAACATCGTTCACTGCATGTGCCATCCCAGGAACCGAAATCCAGTGTAAGGGAACCAAGACCAAGGGCAAGCCCCCCTACAAGCAGTCTTTCAGAGGGTGGGGGCAGAGGTCTATCAACAAGGAAGCAGTTTCCCTGGTTGAGTAGATATCATGGAGGTAGTGAAGCTGCACAATCCACAGACCCTTTGCCAGTTCACTGTTTTGTCCAGACAACAATAACAAAAAAAAAAAAGAGAAAAAAAAGATGCATGATCACAAGTTGTCAGGTGGTGACAAATCACTGCTGACGACATGCCTGACAGGAGCAGTGACATTGTCACAAGCCATGCTGCCACAGTCTGCTCTGTGCCCTCTATCACAAGCGCTCCACCAGAACGGTTTTGCCCTGGGGCCAGTTCTCTGAATGACTGCAAGAGTCCACGTGCTGGCCGAGTCTGCCCGTCTCTGGCTGGCTTCGGGCTCCATGTTGCTCTGCTGACCCGACTTTCCAGGAAACGCTTTGTTGTCCCGAGTAGGGGACGTGGCCGCATTGTTGCGCAACACTTTGGTGAGGCGGACGGGAGAGACTGGATCTTTGGCACGCTCCTTCATGTTGAGGCCACTTGTGATAAGCTCTCCAAAGCCTGCTTGATGAGCAAAGGCGTAACTTGAACGGATCGACCGCTGGCTGCGTCGGAACGTGGACTGACGGCGCACATGCAACTCGCGGCCTTTGGACTTGGACTTGCGCATCCTCTGCCGAAGGCGGACACGGTCAGACAGAGTGGGATGGACGGAGGTCTGGTAGAAGCGAAGGGCGACCCTGGGCATGATGAGGATGGTGCAGGTGAGCAGCATGATGAACCAGGTGGCAGGACTGCCAAACACTTCAAACGCTGCGCCTACGTACTCGTACATGATGGCCTCCGAGTAGAAGGCCAGCTGGAAGCAGAAGTAGTAGATGATGCTGCCCCACACCACAAAGTGGTTGAACCCTGTCCAGTAGCTCATGTCCAGCGCACACTGAAAACAGTCGCAGACACATCTTAACAGCTTCCTCATGCAAGCAGTTTTACAAGATATATCAAGACAGAGTTCTGCACAGACTTTCTGTACGTTTACACACTCCCTCTCCAATTCAAACATAACCCTGTTGCCACACTGTCTGGACTGCCATGATTCATGTTACATGCTCTTGATTACATATGGACCTTGTGCCTTTCTACAGGATATACACATAAATACAAATTCACACTTAAATTACGGTTAGAGGTAAACATACCACTACAGACTATCATCGGCATAAAAGACCTATCAGTCCACTCATCCCAAATCAATATGTCATAGGCAGCTGGTCTACAAACAATACGAGCTAACACACTACCAGAAACTATATTACCACCATACCCTACAATACTTGAGCACTTCACGTTTAGAGACCCACCACACATCAACCATCAAACATGGCAGACCCTTTAAGTCACTGCTTCCATGACCACACAGGCATATGCCCTCCCACATACATCACCACTGTACAGATAACCATGACCACACAGGCATATGCCCTCCCACATACATCACCACTGTACAGATAACAGACTTCAAGCAACCCCACTCATATTTCCACACCATTCACCCACAATCACAAAACAGACTAACAGCACTCAATTCTGGACCCGCAACATACCCACCACTGCTGCAGATTATCTAACACAAATACCCCAGATGTCCCGCCCAGTTACCCATTGCCTGTACTTCCAACAAACACACTACAGCCAATCACTGGTCCCGAAACACAAGCTGTAGAGCCTCCCTAACAGTGGACCCTCACCTTCAAGTTGACAGCTACAACCAGCGTGGCAGCCACCACCGTGCCAAAGGACTGCAAGTCGGCCTTGTCGATGCCATCATCGTCCAAGGAGTTTGATGAGAGCTCCGTAGGGGATGAAGAAGAGGGTGAGGGAAGAAAGGATGCCTTCTAGAACGCTAAAGGAGAAGACCTTGATGTTAAACAGCTCGTTGCTCTGCCCTGGAAGGTACAGCTTGGGAAACCGCACGCAGTGAACGTCATCCACGTCCTGCAACACCATACAGCCAGCCATGGTTGGTCCACTCAGACAGGTGAATGGTGAATATGGATTATGATCATACTACACAGAGTAAAATATCAAAAAACACAAAGACAAGCAAATATGATGGGGTATCTAGTGGTATTCCGAAAGCAGAGTCAGTTTCGCATTCATGTTTCTATTTTAACACCGCCATTCCGTCTAGTTGCCTTACCACTCTTTCATTACCAACCCACCTCTGAAAAATACAGCCATTACAAAAAGTTAAAAGAAAAAGAGACACTTTCAGAATTTGAGATGAAGTATCACGTTTTATGAATCACACAGAAAGTAATGTTACTGCTGTGAAAGGTCTCAAAAACTGACTGCCAAGTGATTTCTGTTTCCCTCGTTTGGCCTTGTTTCTGGCCAAGTGATCTTCCTTTCCTTCTCTGTCCTTGTTTCTGATTTCCATTTCACTTCTCTGTCCTCGTTTCTGATCAGACCAAGTGATTTCCCTTCCCTTTCACCGTCCTTGTTTCTGATTTAGTGATTAGACCCAAGCCATTTCTGTTTCCTTTCTTCATCCTTATTTCTGATCAGGTTTACTTCAAAGCCTCCAATCATGATAATGTTTACTTAACCTTTCTATCCCGTTCCGCCTATTCCGCCCGACCCCTCAGGCTCCTGAACCGCCTATACCGCCCGTTCGTCAGTAGGCTGATTGTCTCGGTGTGCCTCCCGTATTTGGGTTGACTACAGTAATAAGACAAACCGGGTCGTTATCCGGGCCTTTCACACCTTCTTCAGCGCCATTTGCAAGAGCGGTTTGTGGCTTTTTTAAATTTTAATCGATTATTTTGGTCATCCATCGACTTCCGACGACGTTCAAAATGTCGCACTCTGACAGTGATAGTGACATGAGCTTGACTGTGGACCAAATGTTCAATATGAATGTGTTGCCGACCGATAATAACGACTGGAATGAATCGGACATTGATCTCGACTCTGCAGACAGCGACAGTGACTATGAAGTTGCAGAAGGAGTGAATGCGAGTAGTGACAGTGACTCGGACATAGGTGACGCAGGTGACGCAGGTGCTACTGATGTCGGTGGATGTGCACAGTCATCGCAGTGGTCAAACGACGACTTTCGGACTGAAGTTCGTGTGTTTTGATGCATACGGGGCCCCCCACGTCCACAAGTGAATCTTCGAACACCTTTTGATTATTTTTTCACTTGTTTTTTCCTTTGGACGCATTCCATCTCATGGCCAGGGAAACCAACCTGTATGCAAGACAAACGCTCATGGCTGCTGGTCTTCCCTGAGGATAAGTTTCAGCCAACCACTGTGGATGAAATCAGAGCTTTTGTTGGTCTTCTCATGTTTATGAACATGGCCCCTTTTTCCTCATCGTGATTTTTATTGGAAAGACTCTTCTCCTTTCTTCAATCCTTGGGTGTCAAGTGTCATGTCGAAGAACAGGTTTGAACAGCTGAACCAGTATTTTCACCTCGCTGATACCACTCAGTTTGTTCCAGAGGTCAGGCTGGGTATGACCCCCTGTTCAAAGTCAGACCTCTCATTTCCATGACACAAGAATGTTTTGCTATGCAGTTTCTACCTGGGCAAAACATCACAGTAGATGAGGCAATGATCAAGTTCAAGGGTCGTTGTGGTTTTCTGCAGTACTTGCCTGCAAAACCAACGAAGTGGGGCCTCAAGGTGTGGGCTTTGTGTGATGCCGATTCTTTTTATATGCTGAATTATTCAGTATATACTGGGAAGACCATGATGTGCCTGCTGGGACAGGTGATGCCCTAGGGGATCGTGTTGTCAAACACTTGTCAGAACCCCATTATTTCAAGTGGCACACCATCTACTTTGATAATTATTTCACGTCAGTCCCCCTCATTCAGTATCTGTTTCAGAAGAAAACCTTGGCATGTGGACTGGTGCGAAATAACAGGAAGGGTCTGCCACAGGATATGAAGCCAGCAAAATGTGTCAAAAAGTCTGGGGACACAAAGCGCTGGTTTCGTGAGATTGGCTATGGTGATTTGAAGGGCAAGCTTCAGGCTGTTGCTTGGTTTGACCGTCGTAAGGTCACCCTTCTTACTTCTGTCCATGATGGAACCGATGGAGAGCTTGTCAGAAAAGGTGCAGGGGGTGTTGAAAAAGCCAGGTATTCTAGGCCCTGGCTGTTGCTGATTACACCAAGAACTACAACGGTGTTGACAAGCATGATCAATTGCGATCATATTATTGTTCCAAGCAGAAATTCATGAAGTGGTGGAAATATGTGTTTTCTTTCTGCCTGGACACTGCTGCAGTAAATGCCTTTGTAATCTACAAAAACTCTGCAGATGCCCCACTGAAACTGCATGTGGATTTTCACACTGAGATTGTCATGGGCATGGTGAATGGTTTCAAGGGTCGAAAAAGGATCGGCCGTCCCGTCGTTCATGACAATCCAGACAAGCACAAACACACTCCTTCCAAAATCCAGTCTGCCAGAGGCAAGAAGGACTGTGTCTGTTGCAAGAAGGAAGGCAGGAAAACCCAGCAGGCAATGCCATCCAGTCAACACATGAGTGTGGGATGTGTAAGGTGGCTTTGTGCAAGGATCGTGGCTGCTTTTTTTCTTTTCACCAGCAGTGAGTAGGTTCCTACACACTCATTCCTAGCAGTACACCTGATACTTGACTAAATCATGGACTGGACTTTGTCATTTTTGTTTTGTACAGACTGTTTTGGGTTGACTAAATATTGAAGTGCCACATACAAAAGTACTGGAATTTGTGCATGTAAGAAAAGTGCACAACGGAAAGAAAATTTCATGTCGGTGATCTGTGTGTGACAAAAGTGATCAAAAGCAAGAACATTTCCAGTGACTGTGTTGTTTGTGTGTGATCACATTTGGATTATATAATTCATTACATCTGGAACCATATGGTGAGTACAACAAAAATATTGAGTGTTGTTTTGTGTTGTGATGCCTGCCTCTCTTCCTTCCTACTAACACCTGCATATAGTTAGAAATATTATCAGTCATAGGAATTCTTTTTCTCACAAACACAAACTAACTCATGCAGATCAACAAGCATGCACTCCAATACATTTTCAGTAAATATGGTATGATTTTGACTTTTTTTTTTTTTTTTTTTTTTCCCTGCTATGTAACTGCTATGTGACTTAAAAACGTCACAAAAATTTCGCGTATATTCCTAGCTACCTGTGTAACTACTAACACCTCACAACACCATCAGTTCTTTTCAGATGGTGAACCTGACCACTTGCCACCAAAAAGGTAGGTGTTATAAAGTTGATGGGTGTTGTATTGCCTGTCTATCACCTATTTCACTGACGTAGGTGTGTTTTCCAGGTAAAATCAGGTGTGTGAGTGTTGAGCCATAAAAATATTTTCACATCCCACTTAAATAACAAGTGTAAACCAAAGTTCAGCTTTCATAGATTTTTGCTGAAATTTGAAGTCTTTTTATCCATTAGTTTATTTTTTACAATTTTTTAAAGTCGGTACCCAATTCGGGCAGCAAATTCCAATATAAACTTAGTAGTCTAGGCGACTTGTCATACGAAATACAGGACAATGAAGGTTAAGCTTTGGATGTGTCTGTGTGATTCTGCTAATACCTGAATGCAAGATCCATAGTCAGCGGTTTAAAAAAAAAAAAAAGATTTCTCCAATTTCATTTTATGACCTAGACCTTTGAACAAGTTTTGACAGGTTTCCTGTTTTAACACTGGGCTGTTTTCAGAGCAGTGAAATCTAGATAAAAATCAAGTCTCTTTTATTTTTTTCTTACTTTATGCTTGTTTTCACTCTACATTACCTAATCTATTCATTACACTAATCTATTTTCTAAAAAGTCAATAGATGTATTTTGCTTCAAAAGCCTAAATTGCTAGTTACACCCCACCAATGCTAACATTTACACCCAAAGCCAGGACAGACAACATAACTTTGACATTTTCTTCTTTTTTTCTCTGAGCATGTATGTTCAAACTGGATGCATGGGTTAGTGAGTAGTTCTAGTAGGAGTGGAACTAAAAAAATCTGCAATGGTCAATGTCTGAACTGATCTGAAGGGAATTCCAACACACACACACACGCACACACACACACACAGAGAATACCAGAAACACAGTTATAAGCCACTTAACAAGAGCTGGTAGCCATTTTAGCTTAATTTCAAAATGGAGTGACTGATGGCGGCGAACGAAGTAAAATTAGGAATAGAGTTGTTTAGAACTTACCGCCAATGACATAGACAAACAAAGCACATGACAAGACACGATGCATTTAAACCACTTGGGTCTTCATCAGGCGAAAAAATAAATCACATTTAACATGTGGGACAGTATGAACAAGGAACGAAAAACGAAAAAAGAAGAATGAAAAATGACTCATCCGTTGTTGTCCATATGGTCAGTGGGCGGAAATGACATGGGGCCAGGGGATTATGGGAGAGGAAACGGGGGGGGGGGGGGGGGGGGTGGTTGCGTCGGGGGAGGTGTGTGTGTGTGTGATATGATAGGGTTGTGTGTCTAGTTTATTGGGGTGGTGTGATATCTTTGTGATGGTTGTGGTAATGGTGGATTGATAATAATGGTAAGGGGAAAGGAGGGGGGGGGGGGGGAAAGGGGGGGGGGGGATTTAAGGGGAAAAATAAAACAAAATTAAGATTGAATAGATGGAGGGTTGCTGTAACTACTGAGTGAAGTGAGTGAAGGGGATGCGGTGGTGGTGTATGTATGTGTGTGTGTATGTGTGTGTGTATGTGTGTGTGTTGGTAGGGGATATTGCCAATTTATGTGGAAGTGGTGGGTATGTGTGTTTGGCTATTGTTGGATATTGATGCCTTGGGGGTGTAGTGTGCTCAGTTTTTACTGAGCACACTACACCCCCAAGGCATCAATATCCAACAATAGCCAAACACACATACCACCACTTCCACATCAATTGGCAATATCCCCTACCAACACACACACATACACACACACATACACACACACATACATACACCACCACCACATCCCCTTCACTCACTTCACTCAGTAGTTACAGCAACCCTCCATCTATTCAATCTTAATTTTGTTTTATTTTTCCCCTTAAATCCCCCCCACCTTCCCCCCCCCCCCCCCCCCCCCCCCCCCCCCCCTCCTTTCCCCTTACCATTATTATCAATCCACCATTACCACAACCATCACAAAGATATCACACCATCCCAATAAACTAGACACACAACCCTATCATATCACACACACACACCTCCCCCGACGCAACCCCCCCCCCCCCTCCGTTTCCTCTCCCATAAACCCCTGGCCCCATGTCATTTCCGCCCACTGACCATATGGACAACAACGGATGAGTCATTTTTCATTCTTCTTTTTTCGTTTTTCGTTCCTTGTTCGTACTGTCCACATGTTAATGTGATTTATTTTTTCGCCTGAGAAGACCCAAGTGGTTGAAATGCATGTGTCTTGTCATGTGCTTTGTTTGTCTATGTCATTGGCGGTAAGTTCTAAACAACCATTTTAGCTTAGTTTCTATGGCAAGAATTGGTGGCCATTTTTAGATTAGTTTCCACTGTCAGGGTTCCCAGGTGGTGGGCATGAAGCCAAAAAAGGACCTTTAAAGGACTTTATAAGGACCTCAAATCAGTTTAAAAGGACCTTTGCCAACATGACTTTACAGTACACCCAAACCTTTTGACATGCAGAACAGCAGACACTTACCTCTCATAAACAGAGGAACAGCTAATCCCATTTGAATGTTAATTCAGTCTTTGCAATTCACGTCACTGTAGGTTTCTTTGGCTGAATGTTATTGTCACAAAGTTGTATTTCACAAATATGTAGATTACTGAGTTTTCACTGTGAGTCGCAAACTATTATAGACACATAATGATGAATCACTTTCATTCCTTTGTTTTTACTGTCAGACCCACTACACTACTATTACAAATTCTACTGTCACGTCCACTACACTACTATTTACACATTTTTCTTCACACACATCACAGTTTCTTAAGTTCCTCTTGTTTCTTTGTCAGTTGAATGGCTAGACTGCTGGCTTGGTCAAGTTTGTCCCTTGAAGACAGGCGAAGCTCATTGGACCTATCCACGAATGTCAAGCTCCTCTGTTCCTGAGCTTTAAAACTCAGGTTGTCAGCCTCAACGATGAGTTGCTTTGAATCATTTTCTGCTTTCTTTTTCTTCTTCTCCAGCTCCCCAATCTCTTGTTCAAGAGCCTTCCGTTTCAGTTGGTTCTGGGTTGTCTCCTTTTCCTGACGCTGTTCTTTCAGGTGTTCATTGTATTTGCCCCATGCAGCACTTGCAGACACCAGGAGGGCTTGTCCAGCTTCACGTTCTGGATCCCACAACATCACGGATGTGGTCTATTATGACCCTTCGGGCTTTGAGAGCTTTCTGGCTCAGATTGTCAGCAGAAGCTTCTTTATTGTAGGAAAATCCTCGTTCCACTGTGGCTTGCCCATGGGACAGCAGCAACATGTTCTTAATGAAAGGCCTGAGGTTGGAGAACTGGGAGTGTTCTAGAGCCTGGCACACCAGGTGTCCACCCTGTCTTTGTCACATTGAATGAGCTGGCTGAGTGCATGGCAGATAAGAAAGATAAGATAATGTTGCTTATAGCCCAGCCGACCGCAGAGGGCCATATCAGGGCTGTCACCACGTTAAAATCAACTCACCAGTCATTATAAAAAAAACAAAAAAAAAAAACAAAAAAAAAAAAAAACAAAAAAAAAAAAAAAAAAACAAAAAAAAAAAAAAAACTTTCAAAACATCTTTTTAAAATTTGACATCGCCCTACAAACCCCAACCAAAAACCCTTTTGTTAAAAATTTTTTCTCCCAAAAAATTTTTAAAATTCAAAAAAAAAAATTTTAATCCCTAAAAAACCCTAAAGGGATCACGTCGGGGCGGGACTTTCCCTTTGAAAAAGGATTTTCCCAGGATTTCCCCCGAAAAATGTTTGTGTCCACATCGGGCAACCCCAACACTCTAAAAGTACATTTTTCATTGTGAGGGGGCCGCATGACAGGGAAAGCACCACGGACTTCTTCCTTTTTAAAAAGGGGAAGCAGGGGTAAAATAAAAAAGGCCGGTGTGCACCCGGGAAACGGGAACCCCTTTTTCCCCTCTTTACAACCCCCCCGATGTAAAAGGGGGGGAAAGCCCTTAAAGGGTTTGGACGGATCTGAAAGAGTTTGTTACTCGTCTGTGGGTTTCCAACCTCCTGCCAGAGGTCTCTCACATAATCTTTAATTTTTGGGGTTTAAACGTTTTGAACGGGGGTTATAAATGTTGGAAAATTTTTTCTCTTTTGGGTGGCGTTTTTGGGGCAAACGATAAAACCTTTTCCCTTTTTCCCGCCGATGCCAACATGGCCGGGAAACCCCAACAAGAGAAAAGGGTTGTAACCGTCCGCCTAAACTTGCAAAAAAGTTCAAAAAAAAAGTAAAAGTCGGGATGCTAAAAGGGTTGCGGCCAGCTTTTGGCCCTCCAAAGCTGACAGCGAATCCACAAAAACCCAGAAAGTCCCTCCTCAAAGAATGGGAGATTATCTTCAAACCCCAGTACTAGAGCAGAAATTTTCAGCAGAAAAGACAGAAGCACTAAAAATGTAAAATTTTTTCCAACAAATCAAGAAGGCCCCCAGGGCATTAGGCTGCACGGGCCAAACACCATCCCAGATTTGGGAACCGTAAAGTGAAAACTTTTTTGATAGGATGGGAAATTGGAACAAGCCCCGGCGTACAAACCGGGAAAACGCCAGAGAGCTGGTAGACTCCTTAGGGGAAACCCTGCGAATAAAAACAAAACTCTGGGGGTGAAAAAGGCCCCAGGGAGGTTGACCCCGGAAACTTGGAAAAATCAAAAACTATTTTCCCCGGTTAAAAACCCTTTTTGCTTTCCCCGCACTGGGGGCTGCAAAAACGAAGCCCAAAGGGCGGAAAAACCTTTGGGGTTTTTGTTTTGAAATTATTTTGGGAAGGGAAAGGGGCAAAACCCCGTCATAGGCGGGTTTTCTGGGGTTTCTGAGAACAGCCCGGAAAGTAAAAATTCAAAGACATTTTTCACCCTTTGCGTTTGGACATAAAGGGTTCACCTGCCTCTCTACAGGCTGTACACAGGGTGGGCGGAACGCCCCCAAACAAGACAAGCCCTTGAGGGGATAGGGCCCAAGATTTTGGGGGAAAGAGGGATTTTTGCGGACCGTACCCCAGCACAACCGAAAGCCCCCATTTTAAAAGGGCCCCAGGGCCCGTAGGGGTTGCAACAAATTTTTTCTTATCAGCCCCCCCATCGGTTTTGGGCCACGACCCCAAAAAATTCGGGCCCTTTTTGGGCAACCCATTTTTGAGTTTTTTAAAAAGGCTGAGAAATTTAAGTTTTTGGTCAAAAATAACCCCCAAAAATTTTGGGGGCCTTTTTAACAGCTAAAAAGGGAGATTTCCCGACTGAAGTTCAATCTGGAAAAAACTGACGGAAATTATGGAAGGGGAATACACGGGGTTTTTGTAGCAGAAAAGGGAAACCGTTTTCATCCGCCCACTGATGGTTTTTTTATCAACGCAAAAGCGGGAGCCTCCCGCGGGACACTCGGGTAAAAAAGGCTTCCCATTTTGCGTAGACGGGCAAAATCACCCCCAAACAATGAGCAGTCTAAAACCCTGCTGAACTGTTTTCACAATTTGTGTTTTTTTAATACTAAAGGGGAAAGGAACAGATCTCCCCTGGGAAAAACCCCAAACTCCTGCTCGGGGACATCAAGAGAGTGGTCCCAAAACCCGGGACCTAAACTGTCGTTTTCGGCCAAAAAAAATTTTGAAAAAAAAAGAGGAAAAAGACCTCAAAAACCCCAGATCAGGGGAATCATGAAGTACCCCCCATTTCCAGGTGGTATCGTAGGCCTTCCCCAAAGCCCAAAAAAAATTGCCACTAAATGCTGCCCGTTTAAAAAAGCTTTCCCAAGTGTGGGATTCCAGACGAATAAAAATGGTCAATTTTACAACGTTTTGCGGAAACCACACTGTTCTTTCCCCCAAAAAAGGCCCCCATGGGTTTCAAGTTTCCACATGAGCCAAGCATTGCCCTTTTTCCTTTAAAAATTTACAAACACAGCGGGTCAAAGCAGGGCCGGAAAATTTAAAAGGGGATTAGAAAAAAATTTTTTTCCGGGTTTGGGGGATGGGAATAAGGAGGTTTTTTCCCCCAAAGGGAGGGGGAAAAAAACCGGGTGGGCCCACACTTTTTTTTGTAACCTTACAGTATTTTTCAACCTTTTTAGGGGAAAGGGATTTTTTAAAAACAGCTGATAATGGATTCATCTATACCGGAGGGGGAATTTCGCGGGCAAGAGAGAAAGGCAGTTTTTCAGCTCGTTTAATGTGAAAGGAAGATTGTAGTTTTCCATGTTTTTCCGGAAGAAAATTTTGCGGGGTATTTTTTTTTTTGGGGCTTTGTTTTAAACAAAAGTCCCCGTTTTTATTAGAAGAGGAGGAATTCTTTTAAATTTGGGTTAAAAGAAACAATTAGCAACTGTTTTTCTTTTTCTTTTATTAAAAAACCCAAAAAACTTTGAGATGGTTCACAGGGGGAGGGGGTTTTCCCTTCCCCCTTTATTTTCTTAATGATTTTTCCACAATTTTTTCTTAGAATTTGGGGATTCGGGCCTGAGCAAAAGCTTCACCGGGACCGAGGGTTTAAACACGTTTTTAAAAAAGGGGGTCTTTTTTAGCACGGATTTTTCAAAGGGCCGAGCGGGGACCCAAAGGGTCTTTGGGGTATCCTGACGCTGACCCTTTTCTAATTTTGGAAATTTTTTGGGCCCTTCGAATAAAAACCAGGGTTTTTTGGCATTTAAATTTTTGCCCGGAAGACACTGGAATACAGCTTTAGCACTTTTTAAAATCAAGAAATTATCAGGGGTTTTCAGCTGGGGTAGACTCTGAAAAAAATCAGTGTCCTGGAACCCGGGAAATAGGGGCTGCAAAAAAACCCCCCATTTTGCTTTCTTATAATTTAAATGCGAAGACAGAGACGTGTTTCAGTTAAAACGGGTTTGTAAAGGGACAGGAAAGGGTCACTTCCGTGCAACCCGTCATGGACAACCACTCATGGGCCCGGGACCACGGGGGGTCACAAACCGACAAATCAAAACACAAATTTGAACCGTGGAAAAATGGAGGTAATTGCAAAATCCGGGCGTTCAACAACCCCAAATTTCCAAATCCGAAAGGAAAACCTAAATCAGCAGCCCCTTTTGGATAAAACAAACCCCGGTACTACCCCCAAAAGAGGGTTGTGACCGTTAAAGTCCCCCAACAAGAAAAAAATTTCGGGGGATTTTCCCCCAATCAGACGGAAAAGGGCCGGGAAAAAAAACCCCGGGACAGAAGGTGAGAGAAAAAATAAAACAGATTGTCACGGGTTTTGGGGAAAGGGGTGACCCCCGCAGCTCACCTAAGGGAGGTAGACAAGTGACGGGACAAATACAACAAATTTTTGTGTGGGAAGAAGGGCAAAAAACCCCGCCCGCAGCCCCCAACGTGGTTTTTTTGGGCCGGTTTCGAAAAAAATTTTAAAAAGCCAGAAAGATAAAGGTTTTCCCGGGGCTTTGAATTTAAAGGTTTCCTGAAAGCCACACGGGGGTTTTTAATAAAACTGACACAGAAGCGCAGCCCTAAAATTTGGGTTTTTAAAATCCCGGATAACCCCAAAAAAAATTTTGTACAATCCATGGTGAAAGGGGGGAAAAGGGGAGAAAAGACAGGTCACTCCTTCCCAAACCGCGCCCCAATGAGAGAATTTATTATTTATTTGAACGGGACTTGGGGGTTTTTTGGACCTTTTTGGCAAACTTGCCCGCAGGTGAAAAAGGGCCCCTGATTTTGGGAGATGGTGGAGGCCCGGGAGGGGGGGAAGGTGGAGGGTTTTTCCTTATCTCCACCCATCCCACACTGGGGGGAACCCCCCTTGCCCCCCACGGGAAACGGGAACAGGGGGAGTTCGGGGGGGGAAACTTTTGGTTTATTAAACTCCCCCAGAAAGAAAGTTGGGTAGATGCGGGGCCCAGTCTGGGGGGTTGGGGGGATTTTTTGCCCCCCCGGGGGGCAATATTTTGGGTTAGGGTGGGGGGATTTCTACACCAGAACTGACAAAATCGGACTTGAAAATTTTTTCGAAAACGTAAAGTTATCATCTGACAGCAGACAAACCCGATTGAAACTGTGGGAAACTTTCTTTAGGCCCAAGCATACGAAGAAGCTGCCCGGGGGACGGACTGCCCACAACCTCTTGGGGGCTTTAAAAAAAGGAAAATTTTCCTTTTTCAGTCTTTAGTCTTTGAAATACGGATTCCTGAATCCAAAGAAAAACATTTTTCTTGAAGTGGGGGGTTTGGTCGCCACCGCAGTTAGCACAATGGCCGGATTTTTACAAAGGCCCATCAAAGGGGCCTTGCAAACCAAAAAACCACATACCTCTTGCCCTGAACAGCTTTTCCCGAAAATGGGCCCAAAAATTTTGGCACCTGAAGCAAACCCAATGGGACGGCACATAAAGCTGAACATAACCCTTTAGGAAAAACCCAAACCCTTTAGACCGGGGGCGCACAGGGTTTTCCCGAAGGTCAGAAAAAAGGGGTTTTTTGGTGGCCACCTCTTTTGAAACCCCTTTTTTAACGTCACCCCTGCGCACCTCCGTCCCCAAACCCCGGGACGCCAGCCCTTTTTAAATTTTTTGCCTCTGAAACACCCGCCCCAAACTCTGCCCTCTAATCACAAAACCCTTTTGGGTGAATTTAATTGCTTTTTGGGGGGGTCCCCCCCTGACTCCCTATCCACAAGCTTTTTTTTTCCTTTTGCAGCGTTCGGGTTTTCTTTTTGTGATCGCCCTTTAAGAAGAAACGAAACCCTTCCCCCTCAACCGTTTTTTTTGGACCTAGGTTTTACCTGCATAAACCAAGAAAAGCCCTTTTGGGGCACAAAAGGGCCAGACTGAAAGGGGCTTTCCTGCTCTGTTTCCCATTTCCCCCACGAGCCAGGAACCCCGAAACCTGTCCCCCTTTTCTTACCTCCCCTGTCAAAATCACGTCGTTTTTCCCAAAATTTCCCCCGAAAAAGGGAACCCGCCTTTTCCCTTCCTTTTGGGGGGGGGAGTTTTTTTTAAAGAAGTCAAAATTTAGTTTTTGGAAAACACCCCCCCTTACCCCCCCACCTGGAGGGCCCCAAATAAGGGGCCAGGGCCAAGAAACCCAAATTTTTTGAAACCCCTTCCCCGGTTCGGGGGGGAAAACATCGACAAGCAAACAACCCAAACCCCAACCCCCCCGAAACATGCCAACTCCCCGGGGAAAAAGAGCTAGGGACTGCGGGGGTTTCTTTTGGGCCCTTGGGGAAATGCCCTTCCCTTTGGGCCCAAACCCCAAAAAAGGGGAGCCGATTAGTACAACCCCCCGGGCCCAAAATGTAATCCCCCCCTAGGAGGGGGTCCGAGCCAAAGTGATTGTTGAAGCGCTGGCCCCCCAAACCCAAACCCAAAGGGAAAAAACCCCAATTTCCCCCCCACCATTTGCAAACCCCAAAGGCCAAAAGCGGCGATCTTAAGGAGACCACAGAGAAAAAGGGGGTGTGGAAAAGAAACTTGGGGGAACAAGATAGAAAAGGGGCCCAAAAAAGGGGGGCAAAAAAACAAGAAAAGGAGAAAGGCGGGTTACTGTTTTTTCAGGAACCTCACCCTTACCTATCGGGCATGGGGAAACCCTACCAGGGGGTCAACTCCTTAAACCAAAGTTAACGCTTAGGCCAAACACATCTGCACCCCCTCAGGCCTAGAAGCAGTGTGAAAAAAAAAAGCCTAACCCAAGTATGGGTGCCCCCCCCCCCCCGCAAAGCCTAAGGGTTTCCCAGGAAAGAAACGCAAAACCCCCCCCCGACCACGACAAGGTCGCAACCCCCCCGGGGGGGAGTGCAAAGCAGCAGTAGGGGAGGGAATTGTTGAACCCTAAGAATGGGGTCGGCCTTTACTTCATCACTCTGGCTGCCGCGGGGCAAAGACATTTTCAAAGAAGAACCCCTTTTTCCCCCGGCTCTCTTCTTTGGGTTTTTGAGCTTGGGGAGGGGCCCGGCCCTTCATGTTTCTGACCAACGCCTATTTTTTGGGGGGCACTTTTTTAAACATTTTCCCTACCAGTTTCATCAGAAAGCTTCGACACGTTTGTCAAAGGCCCTGATTAGTCCCTTTTGGGAAAACCTTTGGGAAACTTTTTTTGGGCCCTTTTTGACGAGGGTTGTTGGGCTAAAGTCCAACGCACTCTACCGCAGATTGTTAGCATCAACCAATTTTAATTTTACAGGGGGGTCACTTTAGCGCATCCTCTTTTATGAACCCCTGCATGAGGTTTTTCAAACATGGTCCCGGGGGATCTGGGCCATGGGGGATGAGGGCTTGTCGCCTGGACTTTTTTTTAGGGAAGGCTCAATTAGCCTGCCCAAAAATTCAAAGAAAAACAGTTGGCTGGGCGCAAGGGCTGGGTTTACTCCCCTTTTTCAAAACATTCAAAACCCGTTTTACCTGGGAGAGGACTTCCTTGCCAAGCAGCTTTTACAAACAAATCCCAAATTGGGGGAACAGTTCAATTTGGGTCGCATTGCGGGACAGCAATTTTTCCACCACCGGTTTCGACAGAACTTCAATGGAAAGAGGAAACTTGGGGTTTTGGGGGGTAGTAATCCTCAAGGCGAGCTGGACTGTCCCTTTAAAGAGCTTGTAGGATCAACAAAAATTTCTTCTATTCTCCACCCTGTGGCTTCACAACCGGGACGGAAGGGGTTTTTGCAGAGTGGAAGGGCCACAGCTTCCCACATGCAGCAAGGGACTCCCTGGTTTTTCTTTCAAGTCGCCGTTCAAGGTTTTTTGTAGAAAAGTCCAATTCACGTTGGGGCCCCTCCAAGCCAAGCTGAGCAAGTCTCTCTTGTTCAAATTTTGGGCTTTTTTGAAACGACTCAAAATTTTTCAGTCAATTTCCCTTTTTGGCGTGGCCCCAAAAACTCGAAATCAAATACCGTGTTTTTACAACAGAACTTCCGATAAAGTACATAAAGTCCAAATTTTCTTTATGTGTTTTGCTTGTTCAAAGGGCCGTCAAAGAGCAAAACATATCCAGTTCAGAGGAAACCTTGGGCATTCTTTTTTTTAGCAGCTCAAAATCCCGGGGGGCAAGCCCCAAATTTTCAGGTAACGGCATCTTTTTTCCCCACATTTTAAATCTGGCAGCAATGTCCCCTTTTCTGAGGAAAAAAAGATCGAACAATTCCCGCTCTGCTCTTTATGATCGGTTTAAATTTTAGGGCAGGGCCCAAAATTTTAATTTCCCACAACACTTTAGCCTTCAATCGACCGCTGTCAAGATCAAAAAAGATCTAGGGGGTAGTACTAAAAAGTAATTTCTGTGTTGGGCTTGTACGACGCACTTTCTTGCTGGCAGTGGGATGACTAGTAAAAATTTTTCTATTTTAACTGGAACGACCCGTGCTTTACACCCCGCCCGTTTTTGAAAAAAAAATCATCATGTTTTCATCGGTGTCTGCCTTGAATTTTTTTTCATTTTTTACATGTCTGTCGGTCCCGGGATGGGTGCTTAAGGACACCTCCCCCATTGATGCAAGTTTCAAAAAAAAACCCCACAAAAAAAACAACCCAGCAGAAACTTTTCCACAGCATCCCTTCTCACCCCTCGCAAAAACTTTAAAAAAAAAAACCATCATCCTGAAAAGGGAAAATTTCCCCCGGGTTTCCGGGAAAGTTTAGCTTGAAAAAAAAACTTTTTTTTAAAAATTTTCCAAAATAGGGCCCCCGTCCGAATAGCTTTGCGCAGGGAAAAAGGAGGAAAGGGGGAGAAAGACGGGGGAAAAGGGAAAAATACTTGTACATGCTGGGTTAAGAAAGCCCGCAAAAGCCCTTCTCCAAAGGGAGGTTTAAGTTCCCCATGTTCGCCCAAAACCCGGGGTGTTTTGGGACCTACATTTTTTTGGGGGAAAATGTTTTTTACCCTTTTTGCCTCACTCTTTTAAATTTAAATTTTTAACAGGGAAAACCCTTTTTAAAATAGATCGTTTGAAACCCAAAATATTGATCAGCTATTTGCACAAACATTAACAACCCCCCTCTGCTTTTTTGGAAAACCCCTTTCTCAAAAAATAAGCAAAGCAAACAGGCGTGAATCATACCACTGCCGCGGGGGTTTAGTCAACGCCACTGAGCAAAAAAGCCACTAAATTTTTTAGGCCAAATATTAAATAAACCTTGTACAGAAATGAGTTTCCCGACGATATCGCCGGGAACTTCAAATCTTTGCAACTTGCAAAAAATACGGTTTTGGTTGGCGAAAGGGTTTCAGTTTCGGTTTTTCAAGTCCTTTCCCCTTTATAAAACGGACTTAACATTACCTTTCAAAAATTAAAAAACCTCCTGATGGGGTTAAAGGGCCAACTTTCTGAATTTAAAAGCACTTAAAAAAGGGCCCTTTTTAAACCCAAAAACCAATTTTATTAAAAAAATTAAAAGGCCTTTAAAAGGACCCCCCACAACCCCCGACTGTTTAGATAGCGATAAAAATCTTGAAATGGCCTTTGGAACACTTTCAGTCAAAGGTTTTTTTTTCAGTTTCCTGCGACCTTTAACCCCCTTTCAACATTTGAAACCTGCCACAGCCCCCCCACAAACCAAAAATCCCCCCCCATTTGATATCCACAAAACCCGCTGCCTGCCCCTCAGGCCTGTTGGGGATGTCCCCTCACACCTTTCCCCGCCGAGTCCCTGACAAAAATGGGCGACAGGAAACCTCCTTTGGGGGGAGTCGTCCAAGCCGGGGTGACGGGCAGACAGTAATACAGTTTTGGGCCCGGGCCCCCACAATCAGACACGGGGAAAAAAAAAATTTTTCCCACACTTTCCATAAATGGTCCAAGGGAAATAAACTCTGTAACAGTCTTGAGATGTTGGGAAAGAGTTGTCCCACCCTAATTTCAGTGGGCCCAATTTTAAATTGGCTTTCCCCAGGAGCTTTGAAACCCAAAAAAAATGGGCGGCAAGCCACAACGGGGCGCGGGCCCCAATTTCCTGTGCCAAAAAAATGTCGTCCCCGGGAAAGGGGGTAGCAATTTCTCGCTCAAAAAAGCGCTTGAAATCGTATTAAAAAAGTGGGATCTGGTGAAGAGGGGGTTTTATGTTTTTTCTTTCCTGTGACACCCAACACAAAACCGTCATTTTATGTAGAGCTAAACCCTACAAAAAAATTAAAAAGTGGCCAAATCTGTGCGTCGCAGGGGAAAGAGCGCTGTGCGCCGAGCGTGCGGCAGCAAAGGGAAATCGGCCGTCCCTGCCGCTCTCGGCTGGGTAGTATTAAGGGGGTGGCCCCGTGCACACCCACCATCAATGAAGCTTCCGCCTAGGCCCAAGTTTTGGGCAATGAAAAATCTTTTTGCACGCAAAAGCATTGCCAAATGCAAAGGGCTAATAAGTGGCCCACTTTTTCAAAAATGAGAAAGAGTTTTTTATTTACCTTTTTTAAAAGGGAACGGGGTAAAAATGATGAAGCGGGATTTCAAAAAAAAGGGTCTGTTGTATTTTTGCAAACTCCCCAACGCCAAAAAAGGACAAATGAAAACCCTTTGGGTCTCTTATCACAGAAATACAACGCTATAAAACCCCCCAAAAGGTTTGGGGAAGCTGACCTGTATGGTGTTCGTACTTTTGAAATTTCGGGAAAAAAGCCAAACATCTAAAAGTACCCCAAAAGCAAAAAACACACACACAAAACAGGAGCGCGCACACCCCACACACACACACACACACACTCTCAAACCCCACTGCACAAACTCCAGTAAACAAAGACCACTCACACCATGTCAGGGCATGCAAAACACATCACACACACAAAGGCAATACCAAACACAAGAGATCTGTAACCTTGCAAAAATGCCCCACCTTTTCAAAAAATGCCCAGAATTAAAGGGTGGGGAGAGAATGTAAAAACATTTTACGCGAGATGAAGAAAGGGGCAAACAATGTCTGGAAAAATAAAAACCCGGAAAAGGTCAAATAAAGAATGTCCTGCGGCAATGAACAATTAAAATTACATCAACACACACAAAAATTTTCAAAGAAATTTTTGGGGGATCAGTAATGGGAGGGTCCCGTAACTGGGGGCCGGGGGTTTAATCTAGGATATGCTATGAAAGGGAGCAAAGGGAAAAGCCCCAAAACTAGGTTAAAATAAAAAAGAAGCCTTGAAAAGAGTCCTTTACGTAGTTTAAGGGCGAGAATGGAAAATCCATACCCAAACATATTCCTCATCTACATTGGTCATCATCTTCTGTCCCTTTACGCCCTTTTTCCCCAGGGGGACCTCAGGTTTTTATTTTCCCCGTAACCATGCACTGGGGGGCCCCAAAGTGAAAAAAACCCGTACCAGGGAACTCATGAGGACCCGTCAAGGGACATCCCCCCACCCGGTTTTGCCCCTTCCCGCTTTGGGTCCCCTGTAATCCAAGCTACTGGGGAGCTCATGTGTAAAATACCAGTACCAGTAACTTCATGAGGACTGTCACGGTGACATCCTCCACAGGATATGCTGTTCATGCTGGCTCTGCTACTAAGCATTATTGCTCATCAGTAGGGGGCTTAGCAATGGTGTCCAATGTAAGTTGAATCAGAACAGGCACAACTGAACAGCGCCTAAGTGCCTAGGCAGCAGAGCAACGTCTTCTCTGACAGATGATCTAATGATGACTTGATAGTAACTGCTCCCTTTAAACTGTGGTGCAAGGGCAGAAACATGATGATCACAAGTGCAGACACGTGTAGGGAAACTGTGAAGGATGGTGTGGGATGGCACACGAAATATGAGACAACAACCACAACAAAACCAAAAGAAAATGGAATGTTACCATGATTGGACAACGAACTTTTTTCTGAAAAGAGCAGCCCATATCACACAGACAAATCTATTGCGACAGGGAAGTTACCATTTGGCAGAGGACTAGTACAGAACTCCCTTCAAACTTCTAAGAAAAACAAGGACTTGCACACCCTTCTAACACCTGAATCCTGCCCCCAGTGTCCCCAAAGTCTACAGAGAACCTGTCCCACAGTTCACACAGCACTGACCTGTGCAGAGAATCCACAGAAGAAGGCGAACCAGAAGTGGCAGAGGGTGAAGGCAAAGTTCTTGTAGAAGAAGTACTTGAGGAACTTGCACATGCGCAGGTAGGACCAGCGGCCATGCACCAACAGCAGTCGCTCCACATAGCGGAACTGGGCAATGGAGTAGTCCGAGGCCAGCACAGCCTGCATGCCTTCCTGGCCAGAGATCCCGATGCCGATGTGGGCCACTGCACCACACCACACATCACCATGACACAATGAGAAGCCATGTACTTGTTGATGTTACACAGTACACACAACATCACCAACAATCGTTAGGGACAGACGCGTGTATTTCGGAGAGAAAAGCTAAAGATGTGAAAGAGATGTATACTGGACAGAGGAAAAGAGGAGAGACAGACAGACAGGCCTAGTGGCTGGAGAGAAAGGGATGATGGTGACAGAAAATGAAAGAGATGAGACAGACAGGGGAGAGAGACAACAGTAACATGTACTAGAGACAGAGGAGAAAGAAAAGCCTGAGAAGGAACAAACAAAATTCATGAAACTGATGAGGGAGAAAACAAGAGGCTTAATCTACCCACTCAAACCCCTACCATGCAACAAGAAGAGAAGAGAATCAACCAGAACAAATCACCATGTTCACTGAATGAACTGCAGCATCTTTTAATACCTTTGGGGGTATTCTGATGCCGTTTGAGCAATTCTGATGCCTTTTGAGCAATATCACATGATAACGCTCATTCTAACAAAATTGCAGATTACTAGTCTAGCTTCCAATGTCATGTTTACTGTTGACATCGACATCTGAATACACTGATCAGTATAGCCTTTCAAGTTCTTGTTATGTGTTTTCCCTTTCCTTCTCTTTTCCTTTTTCTTTTCACCCACAGAATGTCTGAAACAAATCTTGTGTTCTACAATTTTCACTTGATTTGCAAATTCAATTAGAATGTAAAACAAAATGAAAAGCAAATTAAGCTTCTACAGCACTCATACTGACTTTTGATCATGCTGACGTCATTGGCACCGTCACCGATGGCCAGAGTAATGGTCTTTTTATGGCGCTTCACCAGGTCAACCACAAGGGCTTTCTGCAAGGGGGTGACTCGGCAACAGATCACCGACTTGCACATGCACGCCACTTCCAGGAACAGCCCTTCCAACTCCGGCTTCAGAGCATAGACCTGAAAGAAACACAATTTGTGTCAACTGCTCTGTATGTTCACCCCCCTCCCCCCACATCATGGATCTAATCCATGTATTTCCTTTTATCCATTCACAGATTTCTCTCCTGACAGTCATTTTGATGACATCACAGGTGAAAGCAACAGTATAACAGTATCTTAATGGCAAAAGGAAACTCCTGAAGACTGAAGTGAGAGAAGACATGTCTTGGTCCAAGGAGTCTATGAGCCCTGGTGGGAACCGGGCCAGCAGCATGTTGGGGGTCCTATTTTCCCTAATAAGAGGTGTTGATTGCCGTCGTCGTCTGATTCGTGAATACCGATAGCACTTAGTTCTCACTGCATAGCAGTCAGGTGCAACAGTCACAGTCCTTCAGCAATGTGCATGGTTTAAAACTTTGTTTCTTATATTTGCATACATTATGCTTGGGGAAAGTTCTAAACAAAGCTTTTGGCATGACAAATTTACACACAGTAATGTTAACTTACTAGAAAAGCAACAACATCTCGACTGCACAGTGGTAGCTTCTTTTTATGTACAACCACACTTCACACGCGCTCACGCTCACACACACACATCCCTAATCAGAAAAACCATCACCAGCACTTTTCTCTCCATTCTGTCAAATCCACTTCTTCTCCCAGCAAAACATAACTGATATCCATCAGTTAACCATGAAATGCAAAACCAGACAGGAAGCCTTAGAGACACCAGTATCTATCAGTTACTTTTAATTATGCTGAAGTACAAAACTGTCCTGATAAGATGTCTGATGACATGCACCCATCAATTAATTCTAACACCGCTGAAGGGCAAAACCTGATGATGAAGATCCCAGGTGAAATGTAACCATCAGTTTTACACAAAACCAAATGAGAAGTCTTTGGCTTCCAAGAAAGAAACTGTCAACAGAACTTTTTTGAAATTCCCACGGCAGCGCCGGCACACTCAGACCCACTGCATTTAGTTGGCTCAACGCTTTGCCTGTTGACTCTGGCTAGGCCCTAACGAGTCACCACCGCACGTGCCAGACGCTGTGCGTGTGTGGACACTTCGAGACTGGTGCAACATCTTTAAGTTATATTTACTGTACAGAGTTTTTTTAACTATAATTTCTGTATGACATCAATGGCGCAGTGAGTACTTGAGAGTGTGACAAAAGCTGGCATTTCAGTCTTCTCTGTGAGTACCATAATTAAGTTCGTGTTTAAAACTTTCTGACAGAACTTTGCGACCGGCAAAACCTATAGCCTGTGCGCTGCGCGCGCGTGCCGTCGTTGGCCTGGTAAGCCTACGGAGGCCAACGACGGCCAGGCGTTGGCAAAAATCTTTGTGAATGAAAAGTTAGCATTTGTAAAGGGGCCGTATTTCACACCGTTGTATATATACATATTTCTTCATTGTTGCTACATTTTATATGTACTATGGTTGCATGTAGAGCAACGTAGGCCTAATTAAAGGGAAACGTAGAGGATAACATATTTACTACAAGCAAAATAATACTACTGATAACAGTAATGGTAGTAGGCATAACAATAATAAGTGAATAATTATTATAATTAAAATAATACTTCATTTCCAATCACTACTACAAATTTCTATCGGCAAATTCAAATTAAAGTGTATTGTTGGTAGTACCATTAGGTGTTTTTGTGTGTGTGGTGTGTGTGTGTGTGTGTGTGTGTGTGCGCGTGTGTGTGTGTGCGTGTGTGTGATTACGGGAAACGTTTGTAATTGTCAGTTTGTACATTCTTTCCCTAAGCATCTTATATTTTGTCACTGAACAAAATTCTAATATATGTTTCCCAGCAGACTTTTGCAGATCATCCATTTCAGAGCGAGAGAGAGACAGGTATGAAAATTCATATACATAAGATTTGTTGAAATGAAAAAGCATACATAAGTACTATCCCAATTGACACAAAATAATTATGTACATAATCATCCTATAGAACGTAAGAGCATTATAATGTTACTTTCAAGTTGACATATGTTCACTGATACAAGTTGAATTGCATGTTTGTAATGGTGTATATAATAGCTAGAAATATGACCTTTATTTCCAAGATTATGCATATATTGATAAATATAGGTTTTAAAATTATTACATTAAGTGAGAGTAACTGCTGAACATCAACTATAGTTTTTGTTTTAGATTTTTTTTTCAAACGGGCAAAGTGTACTTCATGTTAAAGTGTGGGACGGGAGAGGGGACAACAGCAAAAGCCCTGTCAGTGTCACACTATTCTGTAACACAAGCCGCTGATCTGAGAGTGTAGGACACACCACGAGACATGTGCCGACAAGACAGTTTGTGTTGTGTTAAAAGTGATAGTGAACAGTTATGTGATGAGAAGTGGATATTGACACAGAACCATGGGTTTACCTACAAGGGTCGTGAGTACACATGTGTGTGTGTGTGTGCGTGCGTGCGTGTGTGCGTGCGTGCGTGCGTGCGTGTGCGTGTGTGTGGTGTGTGTGTGTGTGAGTCAGTGTGTGTGTGTGTGTGTGTGGTGATCTGTTTTGTTCTGTTAAGTCATGCATGCACGTCAGTTTCAATTCAGCTTTCTCTCTCTCTCTCTCTCACTCTCTCTCTCTCTCTTCCACCCCCCCTCTCTCTCTCTCTCTGTCTCTCTCTCTCTCCCTCCCTCCCCTCCCCGACCCACCTCAGTCTCGTATGCCGTGTGCCGTGTATATGTTGTGTGTGAGTGTGTGTGTGTGTGTGTGTGATCTGTTTTGTTCTGTTAAGTCATGCATGCACGTCAGTTTCAATTCAGCTTCTCTCTCTCTCTCTCTCTCTCTCTCTCTCTCTCTCTCTACTCTCTCTTCCACCCCCCCCCTCTCTCTCTCTCTGTCTCTCTCTTCTCTCCCTCCCTCCCCTCCCCGACCCACCTCAGTCTCGTATGCCGTGTGCCGTGTTATATTGTTGTGTGTGTGTGTGTGTGTGTGTGTGTGTGTGTGAATATCTGTTTTGTTCTGTGAAGTCAGCATGCACGTCAGTTTTCAGTTCAGTTTCTCTCTCTTTTCTCTCTCTCTCTCTCTCTCTCTCTCTCCTTCTCTCCGCCTCAGACTCGTATGACGTGTGCCGTGTAAAATGTAATTTTTAGTGTGTGTGTGTGTGTGTGTTGTGTGTGTGTGAGAGAGAGAGAGAGAGAGAGAGAGAGAGAGTGGGGTGTGGTGTGTGTGTGTGAGAGAGAGGAGAGAGAGAGAGAGAGAGAGAGAGAGAGAGAGAGAGAGAGAGATTGTTCAGTTATGAGTGCAAGCCATTGTCAAATTGAAACATTTCTCTCTGATCATTGCTTTATTGATTTTGTATGTACAAAGCTATCTGTGCATGTCAAGTTCTTCATATATGTATTATTAATCAGTCCTCCCTCCCACCTCCACTCTCCTCCCTCTCTCTCTCTCTGCATGCTTTTATTGATTTTGTGTGTACAAAGGTATCCGTGCATGTCTGTTTCTTTATGTATGTATTCTCAATCAGTCATCCTCCCCACCCCCAACTCTCTCCCTCCCTCTCTCTCTATGTCGACCTCCCTCTCCCTCCTCTCTCTCTCTCTCTCTCCTCTCTCTCTCTCTCTGTTTTTGCATGCGCGCCGGTGTACACTGTGCATGTTTCTTTTCTTCCCTATTGATTTTATAAGTGGTAAATTTGCGTGCAGTGTCTTGTGTAGTCATGTTTACTCAACCATTCCTCTCTCTCTTCTTTCTCGTTCTCTCTCTCTCTCTCTCTCTCTCTCTCTCTCTCACAGACACACACGCACACACACACACACACACACACACACACCACACACACACACACACATACACACACACACACACACACACTCGACTTTGGTTGCAGCAGTTTTTCGTCAAGCGGCTGGTCTTGTTTTTGTTTTGTTTTTTTCCATTAGTCAGGCTGTTAAAAGTTCATACCTAAACCCACATCTGTAATGTTAATAATCAAATGAGGTATTGACGGTAAGTTTTCTACTTTTATGTACATATTGTGAGTGCGCGCGCATGTGTGCATGCGTGTGCGCATGTGTGTGTGTGTGTGTGTGTGTGTGTGTGTGTGTGTGTGTGGCGCGCGCCGGGGCGCCACGCGTACGTGCGTGCGTTCATGTATGTGTAAGAATTCGTGTATGTGTAAGAATAACCCTTTGCAGAAAAGCGCTCACAGGGTGTTGTGGACAAAGACAATTCCGCTTTTCTCGGTGTACACTCGCCTCGCTGTGTGCAGCCGTTGTGTAAACATTGGTCAGCTATAGGCGCGATACAGACACCAAAGCAGTGTGTAGTTCGCTATTCTCCACGCTTTCCAGTACAAGCGCCAGAAGCGCCTGGGCCTTATCTCCCCTGACACTCTAGGGTTTCAGATACAAGACCGCTAACAGTAACAGACCGGCTGGTTGGTTGCGCGCGAACAATTTGTTACTTCTTTTTCCGTCTCACGCTTTTGAAGAATTTGACTCAAGCGACTTAATGCAGCAGTCAGAACTGCCGTGTTCCATCAGTTTTCTATAAGAAAAAACAACAACTAATCTTTGACAGAAATACTCCAACAGCAAAGCCCCCATAAGCTCCCCTCTCCTCTTCTGTACCCTCCCCAAACTGCCTTTCTCACCAAGCTGTGTCCATTGATGACCAGGGCGAACTCTCCAAACTCATCCTCAATGACTTCAAACTGGGTGGTGGTGGTGGTGCCGGTGGCTGTGTTGCCGTTGAAGGTGGTGGTCGTCTGTCCGTTCAGGACAACATGGTCGCTCTTTCTGCCACTGATGGTGGCTTTGTGCACTTCCTCCAAGGCCTGCCGTAGCTGCCCTCCACCTCCTCCATGCTCTCTGCATCCACCACAAAGGGCTCCTCCATTTCGTCCGTCAGCAGCCGACACGAGTAGCCAATATTGATAGCCGTCTCTGTATACACCACACGCAACATATTAACCATGAGAAGCTGAGATCTCATAATTCTGAATGAAACTGGCCATTTCATTCCCTGTAACAGTACTGCCAAAGAACAAAAGTGGCTTGCTGCATGTTTTTTCCAACCTGAATTCATGTTTGCTGTCTGAAAAAAAAAGTCTTGTCACCTGCCTGCTGAAAATCCACCTAATCAGTCCCCTGCAAATACCTGCACCATGCCCACTATGTAAACAACAAGGTCAACTGTTACAATGAGTATGCATTATCACAACCATACCTGCCACAAGTTGTCTCTGCTGGGCATTAAATCATGCACTGGGGTCTGTCACATAATGAAGCCAGACATCACTTGCAGGAAAAGCATGGTATGGAGTGAATGCATACACAAAGTTACACAAAGTATCAACACATCCTTACTTTACAGAGCAGAGTGTCACTATAAAAAACATACACTACAGGAGAAAGGAAAAAACTGTCACAATTTGACTTCACTGTGGCCAAGAACAATACAAGTAAATCTTATTCCTTACTCTTTGCATCTAACATTTCTGTGTCAGGGAGGATTCATCCATGAGCAAAATGGTAGAGGCATAACATCAAACCTGTCATTGGTAAAATACTTGTGATTGTCTACACATTGCACGCATTAACACAACACGTTACTTTTTCATAAAAACAACATTGAAAAACAATCATTTTTTCATTTTCCCAAAATATTTCCTCCCATCATCCCTCTATATTCTTCTTGTACCACCACCACCCCTTCCATCCTTCCCCCGTCCTGAGCCTCCCATGCTCAAGCACAACTCAAACCTTTTTTTTCTTTTTTTTTGAGAGCGAGTCTGAAACCCATTTACTTCATTATCAGCTAAAAACCTGCCCCGAGAAAACGACTGGTTCCTCTGGCAGAAACATGACTGCTTGTGAGCACTGACCCTGTTTATCGCCAGTGAGGACCCAGATCTTGATGTTGGCGAAGGCCAGGTTGGCAATGGTGTCGGGAACCCATCCTGCAGTTTGTCCTCAATGGCTGATGCCCCTACCAGCTGCAGGTTCGTCTCTAGCTCCTCGTACACTGCATCCAGTTTGTCGTCACGGTCCTCCATTGCTGTGCTGGAGACAAACCAATGCTTGTGGGTTTCAGCTTTGTGTTGCACCGTGTTGTGTTGTTTGGAATACTGTGTTACATAGAACTGCACTGCGATGCATTTCACTGAACTGTTTTCCATTGTATTAAAACACATTCCATTGTGTACATTTATTTTTCATCCCAATAAATTTCGTAGTGTACAATTCCAGCTCTATTCTACCAATGGAAAATGGTGATGCAATAGATTCTCACACATTTTATTGCCTGCATATGCTTTTGTTTCCCTACCAAAGACGGAAGGAAACGAATGATGATGTGGGCTGCAAACTGCCAATGTCACAATCTGCTGGCATCTTAATACATGAACACTTGGTCAAATGGGATGGCAAAGTGGCTGTCAATTTTAAACACTTCAACTTCAACATGGAACAGTGTACGATATAAAAATGAAGTTTTCTTCATAATTCTGCCAAGATCAGCTCCAAAACCCATAGTTTTCAAGTCCTCTCAGGATGTGCTCATGGGACCTCAGTTTATCCACAACACTAACTACCATCTAAGGTTCAGTGAGAAATGGGAGGGGGGAAAAGCTGCACTGTGGGTATCTCAAACCATGGACCTTTGTTTCCATTTCGCCCATGTCTGTTTGTTCGTCGATTTGCGGGATTACACAAAAACCACCAAACCTATTCCGACCAAACTTTGTCAACAGATGGAATGATGCTCACAAAAGAACCCATTTAATTTTGTTGATTCAGATCAAACCTTGAATCCTGGATAATGTCCTTATGATTACACATTTTTCATCTGATAGTGTTATTTTGAGACAGACCAGAGACCCCTATTTCTCAAAACAAAATGGTGGAACAAAGGCTGTTCTCATTTCAAGAGGTGATCAAATTTGTGAAAGAAGGATCCAACACTACATACATTACTATCACTATATGAACACTACTTTGATGGGGACCAGCCACCGTGGCAAAGTGGTTAGTATCACGAACTCCCAGCTGGGAGGTTGTGGGTTTGATTCCCATCAGAGTCATGTGGGATTTTTCTGCCCCGACCGGCTCCTACCCAGAGTTGCTACGGTCTCAGTTGGGAAGACTGGGGCTACACAGTTGAGTTTCATCCACTTAATGGATGCGTCTCTCAGAGCGTTACTCAAATTTCCTGACCAACACTGCAGGTGTCTGCATCTCTCATGCGTGGTTGACACCGGGATATATTATGAAAAGAAGCGTACAGTACAGCCCTATCATGCAGTCTCAGACCGAAATGGAAATCTGTAGTATCATCTTCTTCATCCTCATTCTCATCGATCAGCATAAAAAAAAGTCTCAAATTATGTGACCCTTCATGCCCTGCTCTCATTGTGACCTCAGTTTCGGTGTCGTCTCCATGTCTGTGGCCTTGATTTGATTCCGTCGGTATCGGTGAGCCCTTTGGGGTTGTCGTTGAACTGATGTGGTGGCACACTCTGGAGGGAGAGCTCACTCATGCTGACTCTGCGACTAAGCAATTATTGTCATCAATAGGGGGCTTAGTAGCTGGCGTCCTGCGTATGTTGGATCAGAACAGGCACCACTTAACACCACCAAAGTAAGTCGGCAGCAGTGAGGCGTCTCCTCCGGTGGGTTGCCTCTTGATGACATGACATTGACTGCTTCCTGTGGAATGCCGGTGCCGTAGCTGCGGCGGGACTGACCGGGCTGTGGCTGTGGATCGGGTGTCAGACTGAGCGGCGTGGGTGCATTGCCACTGAAGTGGCACAGAAGATGGGACAGCCAAAAAAAAAAAAAAAAATTGCTTTGATGGGAACGTTTCAAGACTGTGTTCAAATTTGTGATAGGTAAAGGATCAGACATTACATGCATTAATATCACCATGTGAACATTACTTTGATGGGAACATCATCTACATCTTTTTAACGTATTTGCTGCAGGGCAATACAAATATTCTTAGCACACATACTTTTCATACTTTTTTTTTTCAATTTTAAGATTTAGTGACATATTCTTAAGGAAATCAGAAATTCAGAAGTGTAAACAAATCTGCTTGGACATCTTAAATAAATACATAATAAAGTTTTAAAATTTCTGTACCTTATGCTTTGGTCCAGTCCAGTAAATTTGCAGAATTTTAAAAAAACATGGCCAAAATGTTTATGACATGATAAAGAGTCCACTTTTAGTAAACTGCAACAGAGTCGAGGCCATATCTTCCAGGAAACATTACACAGTTTATGGACAGAAAAATCAACACCCAACAGCCTTGGCAGCCCGTGTGCCTGTCGTCCACCTACCTGGCTTCATGGTGCTTCACCTTCCACTTTTCGTACACAGCAGCCTCAATGTCTTTGACAGCTAAACACAGTGTCCGCAGACCTGACTGGGCAAAGTCCTGACAAACACACAGCAATCATGTCATAACTCTGCCCCTATGCCACAGACGTCCCTGAAAAGTTACTGCTTAGAACCTGGAAAAGCTCTAGACCTGTCTACAGTTATCTTAAAACTTAATTCATCACAAAACATTTGTCTGTGAGTAATCTAAATAGTCAAGACTTGATGCAAAAAAACAAAATAAAAATAAGTAAAAAAACCAAACAAACCCTGTGCAGCCAATGTCTTACATTCACTAATTCATTCTTTAAAACCGATATAATATCTACAATTTCAAAAAATGAAATATTTGGATTTGCTAACATCCAAAGCAATCAGTTCATTTTCTGGAGTCATAAATAATGTGCAAAAAAACCACTTCAAAAATCCAGCCTGGGTGTCAAATCAAACTGTGCAACTGCACCCCTAAACAGCTCTACGCTCTGTTGCTACAACCCACCATTTCCCATCTATCACCACCTTTTCCCGTGACACACAATGGCAGGAGGGGGGGGGGGGGGGAGGAGGGGAATGGGAAGGAAGGGAGCAGGAGGGACGTGGGCAGAGTAAATGCAGTGAAAAACAGTTCCAGGTACATGGACTTCTGTCTGGTGAGGCATTTCCATCAAGATGGTTCGCTACCCAATCAAGCAGAAGATAGTGATGAGAGAAAGGTGATTGAATCAAATCAAACACTGATAATTTCAATCGTTTAGAAACCTGGATGGACTGTTATAGAGGGAGTTAGTGCCAAGCGCTAAGTAGGAGACAATCGACTGAGAACAAGAAGTTAAAAAGAAAAGTGTAGGCCGAAAAACTCCAGACAGAAAATCTTTCTTTAGCATTTGGCCAAAAAGTGAAGGAATGCAGATATACCTCTGCGCTGAAGCTGGAAGAGGAAGACACTTTTGCAAGTTTCTTAGTACTACTTTAACATTAGTGCCACAACATTCTGGATAAACTGGGCTAGCTAACCGGCAATAGCTTGAAAAGGTCTGCCACTGTACAGAATAAAAGCCAAACATTCGTTTTCCTTCAACTTGCAGCAGTTATTAAAAGGAATTACAGCAGGTCCGAGACTTTTTGGAGAAAGCCCTTAAAAGGAACAAAAACCTGGTGGTCTTTCTCCTTGCCACATAATGGAAGGGCATGACATGACTTAAAGGGAAGGAAAGATGACTTTCAGAGAAGGAAAGAAATGAAGAGTTGGTGCAGGTGGGCCTGATGCAGCATCCTGTTATGTGACTGGCACAAAAAAACGGCCACACAATGAATCGATCATAATTTGCACCAGCTTGACAAGGTACAGAATACATCATGATAAAGTATGCAATATAAGGTGGGATGGAAAGGTGGTGGGAAAAATACAGCAGATACATTCAAAATGGGCTTTAAATTATTTGCCTTTCTACTCAGAACCATCAAAATGATGATGGCGGATGTTTAAGGAAAGAAGAAGGAGACCCTCCCTCCTTACTATATACTCCTAAAATTCATGCAAACACACACACACAAACACACACACGCACCACACACAAACACACACACACAGACGACATATGCACACATCACACACACACACACACACACACACACACACACACTGAGAGAATGACACACACATTCAGGTGGTGGGTGGTCAGTTCCTTCAGGTCATCACATGCTGGGCTGAGACGTTCAAAGATGATGTTGTCTGCTCCTTTGCAGAACAGCTTGATCTTGTTGTCTTTCCGAACTATTACCTACAACACATAATGCACGCTGCCCAATCTTCATGATCTGCCATATGCCCAACATGGAAAGAATAAAGTGAAAGTGTAAACTGTTCAGCAGACCTGGTTACCCCTCAGAAATTCTATGTGTAGGTTTTGGGTCAAAATGTGTACAATTGTGTGTAAAATGTGTAAGCTTTTGCAGCGCAAAGTAGCTGCGTAGGAAACAATACTGAATGCATTCCAGACATTAGAAACACTGAAAATTTATTACTATAAAACATGTATTTTCATGAATGCATTAAATTGGCTTCTTTAACAATCAATGATTGTCAAACTAATCCAAGTTCCTTGCCAGTATCCTCTGATGGGCAAAAGCCTTTGCTCAGGAAATTAACAAGAACATTAACTGATGTGAATTTTCTTTTATAACACTTTAAAATAACTCTCTCTTTCACTTTTTACTGTACTGATGGACATAACTGGAAAAAAAATCTTGAAGTAATCTATTTCTTTCATATGCTACTATGGGCACTTTTTCACTGTTGATAAGCTAACCAGTCTTTCTGAAGAGCATAACAATTATGATGTGAACTTTATTTCAGACTTTGGTGATTCCAGCTCCTAACCTTTAAATTGTCAGCTGAAAGGCCATGAACTGCATCTATTAAAGAACAGTCAGCCTTCTTCAGGATGAGAAGACTTTCAAGAATTTCACTGGACAGTGTGGTCCTTTGGGGCCGGGGGTGGGGTGGGAGGGGGGGATTTTGGAGCTTTTTGTCCCTCTCCGCGAGTAGTCTGATGTTCCAGTCTCCATCAGAAGTGCCTGCAGAACTCGACTTCACGAAAAGCTTTGAATGTTCATTGCCTACCGTTTTCCAGAATCACTGTTTCCCTTGTGGCTTTTGCTACCGATGTGCCGCTGAATGTCAAAGCGACCACTGTAGCAACTGCGATTTGACAGTTACACGTGGTGCTGTGTGCGAACGTATCGCCCTTCTTTGACGCAGTAATGAACTTGAAAATAGTATGATACGCTGGTTTGTACTTCTGTTCATATTTCTTTTTCTTTTGGATCACAGCTTCTACCAATGAATCTGAATTTTCGTTGTCTGTTTCATGCGCGCGAGTTGAAGCTGAGTGAGAAGCAATGTTGATGCATTCATAGAGGCAGGAAGTACGCATGCGCCATCGGAACTTTTAAAAGTTGGACCAGACTCTTGGACTCGGCCGGATTACGTGTTCAGCGCATTTTCGTAAGCTCGTTCATCAAAATTTCGTACAATTTGGTTTTGAAACGTACAATCGTATAGCTGTATTAAATTTCGTGAGATTATACGCAAAAATCGTAAAGTGCACAGGTCTGGTTCAGTCCTAACATAGCGACAGACCACAGAAAATATGCCACAGTCAGATGCCCCTCCTAAGGATTTACTACTCTTGCAATCCTTTAACACATGCACATAAATAAATACATTTCTACAAAGAACCTGGAATACACACACATTTAGTCATAACATACAAAAACTGTTAGGTGATCATAATATCCACAACAGCAGACTAATACCATCATGTCAGCCAGTGCAGTTACAGTAATGATTTGCAAAGACTTGTCATCTTTTTACATGCTGAAATGGGAACAGATTCCACTTCTTAAATATAGAACTATTCAGCTCTCAGTGGGCCAGCAAACTCTCAACCTTCTCTTATCTCTAAACTATTTCAGTTTCATTGTGACTAAGGCCACCACACCAAGTCCAGAGCAAAAAGGAATCAATCAATCGTTTAAAAATCATTCTAATACAAAAACCCCTATACTGATAACATTGAGCCAAAGTTGTAACTTCAGCATCACATTCACAAATTCCATTGCCACATGCCAAAACTTTAACGTCAGCATGACACAGACTTCTTTTCTATGAGCACACGCATGCTTCAACCAAAGGGAAACAACACTGGCCTTGAAGCTGTATCTAGTTCTTTCCCCTAGATTGATCACAATGTCACTCTGACAGACCTTTTTTCTTCAAACAGGTCTAAGGTAGCTCTTTCCCCATGCATGATGGTAAAAGAAAGTCAATTTCTATTGTCAGAGGTGATCTAACTTGCGACAGACAAAAGATCCAACTCTGAAGAAACTCTTTTGACAAAGGGAACATTATTTTGACAGACAAATCATCTTGTTCTCCCCAGTACATTTGCTGATGGATCAGAGAAACATTCTAAGGAAAGCACACATACCTTTCACACTTTTCAAGAATTTAGTAATGCAGTTTTTCAAAAATGCAGAAATTTATAAAAAAAAAAACACTCATGGAAAATCTGTTGGAATATTTTAAAAGTGAAAATAACGAAATTTTAAATCGTCTATAAATGTTATGCTTTGGTCATTCTGTGCAAGTTTTGAATTTTCAACATAAGGGCAAAATGTTATGTCATGAGATGATGAGGAGTCTAAATTTGGTAGGTTCCAATAAATATCTGTTCATTAGTTGACCAAAGAAAAAGGAGTACTCACCGACATGCGTTTGCGCACATTGTTGAAGTCCAAGATGCACAGGAGCTCATATACTTCTTGCTTTCCATGCACCTCAATTGTGATGGTACTTGGAGTTCGAGTCTGTTGTAAAACAGTAGTGAGCCATGAACATAATCCTTTTATCTATCATAAAATAGTATTTATCAAATGTATATTACATTTGCATTTATTGTCGAACTTGTCTTATGTACATTCAGTTTAATTTCTGATGTCAAACAACTCTTACACTATGTACTTCATGTGTATATCTGTTGCCAAACAGTACTGACATTATGACACTATGTACATTATGTCGGCTGCCAAACAATACTTACATTATGTACATGATATATGTATCTGTTATTAAACAGTGTTCATGCCATGCAACTGTAAAACAGTGCCAATATGATCTGTAGAGTTTACAGGCATATAGCCAGAACAGGAATTTTACTGAGCAACAGGCAGTACATAGTATACCTACTGTATCAAGTACCAATGTACAGTACATCAACTTTACCAAGTGACCATGCACATCATACCTACTGCACCACATTAACAGTCTATCTACTGTACCATGTAATGGAAGGTGTTCAGCATGTCTACTGTACCAAGAAAACAATGTACAGTATGCCTACTCTACAGAGAACCACTATTCACCATTCATATTGTTTATACCTGAGCTGACCAAGAGGGGGGGTACCATCAGAGCCGTTACCAAGTAAAAATGGATTCCACACTTTACAAAGTAACAGTTGTGTACAGTCTCTATCTTACAGATTAACCAGCTTTATGAGGTATACCAACTTAACGAATCAACAAGCAGTATTCAGTATGACAGTTTACAGAGCATCAATCAGTGTTCATAGTATCTACCATCAGACCATCACGCAATGCACATAATGACTACAGAGCAACGAGCAGAATATATACTACCTACTCCACAGAGCAACAAGCAGTGTGCAGTATGACTACTGAGCAACAAGCAGTATACAATAAACTTTATGTACAGAGCAACAAGCAGTGCACAGTATGCCTTGTTTACTAAACAAGAAACAAGGTGTAAAATGGCTATTGCAGATAACTGTTTTATCCGTTAGAATGTTGTCTTTACTAAGCAACAAACAATATGCAGAATGTCCATTTCATAAATAAATAATTGTTTTACCTATTACTCCACCCCCGCCACCATCCCCACCGGTCTTGTCATCCCCAATTCCCTCTCCAATCTTCTGTGTCTCCCTCTCTTCTGATGCCCTCTTATCTCCCTTCTCTCCCTCCTCCTCCTTTCGTGTGGCAGCTAGCTATTGACCTTGAATGTGTGTCATGGGTAGGATCACTGTCTTTCCCTATGATAAGCTTTAAATCCTAACATTTCACTGATGAACACAACTGTTGCATTTAAAAATGCAACTGTCTAGCAAAAGAAACAATTTGCTCTTGATCTGCCCAGCACACCAGCGAGTCCTCACGCAAATTTCAAGTTGATCCATTGGTAATTGTGGATCAGTATAGGGACCAAGAACACAGACACTTGGATTGCACTGTACATATTCAATGATACATAGTATACACAAGATCATAGTGCAGTATACCATACACAAGCTCATAGTGCAGTATACTTACTTTGAAGACAAATCCAAAGTTCCTGGCTGCTGACACAAGAGCTCCCTCATCTGGCGATTGTGCCTGGTATTCTAGTGTACCTGTGAGAGCAATTCACACACACACACATGAAAATTTGCAGTCATGGAATTGTCATAAATCAAATTTTGTATTCATGGAATTGTCACAAAATCAAACTTATTTCATTCATGGAATGGCCACAAAATCAAATTTTCCATCTATTAGTAATGTAAATAAACAAGTTAGAAGAAGCAAGGGAGAAACACATTCAAGCAAATAAGTAGAAACATTCTTCCACATGTTTCCTTTTCAACAGCTGTTGAGCATTTTTAATGGAATATGCGCAAAAGAAATAAACATTATTATGATTAAGATATCCATCCAAAACCATGAGCATTTCTGTACAATACACGGTGCGTTAAATTACCAAGCTTTGATATATGTCAGCAAAATCCTTTTTCATTTACAAAACCAATTTGGAGAAATTTTCGCATGATTAAATTGCAAACCATTGTTGTGGAACACATTAAATTTGCAAATCACTGAAATACTAAAACTGACAAACTTTCACAATTACTGCCAGGAAGTTAAGTCCTCTTGTACAGATGGGTGAATACACACATGCACATGTGTGCATAAACGCATGTATGCTCGATTTGTATACACACCTGCTCTCTCTCTCTCTCTCTCTCTCTCTCTCTCTCTCTCTCTCCTCATCTCTCTCTCTCCTCTCTCTCCACACACACACACATACACACACACATACATGCACACACACATACACACACACATGGGCTTGAAATACCCAACTGTCTACATGTTTGAGATAACTAAATCTTGTGGTGAACAAGTAAAAATGCCCTCTTCACTTTTCCATTCGACAACCAATTTTTGATTGTTAATCAATGTTATAATCGGTGGCCAAGATAGTTACGAAAAACAGCACAAGGGTAAACAGATTTACACACACGTACATGCACACCCAAACATAAGCACACACCAAAAGCCTCACACAGACATATAAACACAACACACACAGCCACAAATACACACAGGCAGCAGACCACAAATGTGCATTACATAAATCCAGACACTGGACAGCACACTCTGCTCATCCACACCACACACACACACACACACACACACACACACACACAGAGCAGACTACTCATCTGTACTACATAAATCTACACATTTGGACAGCAGTAGATCAACACCACCAACTTCAACAGTAAAAGAAACCGAATAAAAAGCACACATGAAGACCAGACCAAGACAATCAGACAAACAAAACCAAAAAAGGCATCAAACAAAAGAACCCCTACCATCTTCCTGCGTTTCGGCCATGACGGTGTGACACAGAGCCAGAGTAAGGAAAAAGGTGTGACAGTTTTTGTCCCTGCCTGCACGATGTTCAGGAGCTCCTGGTCGTAAAATTCAAAGTTCTTCTCGGCGTACGGGTTGTCAGAGAAGTCCACTTTGGGGGTGTGCTGCACACATTAACACGGGTACTCCTAGATTTCAAGATTGTCGCTGGTCCACTGTTAGCATGAACCTGCCCCGTCATTTGTATTCAGTGTCTGCGCTTTACATATATGCAAACCACGCCTCTTGTATGACACACATTTTCCATGTGATCCTTGTGTATATGTGTGTGCGTGTGTGTGTGTGCGTGTGTGTGTGTATACATGTTTGTCTGGTGTGTGAGTGTATGTAAGAGGTCAAGTTTTCATCACAATTGCCCAGTCAACCACACAAAGCCTTTACAGTGCTGTCAAACTCACTCTGGAAAAAAAAACACACACACCTCACATCAGACAACAAGTCCACTGATAAAAACATGTCCTGAAAAAAAGACAAACAACAGAAGAGGTTATGACATGGTAGCTTAACTTCTGACAACATCACATCTTACAGAATTAGGCTATGCTGAGTGCCAGGCATTTCCATTCATTCACTACTCCCAGATTTTTAAAAAAAACACTTTCAAAATGTATAAGATAAAACAAAATTCAAATGCTACAAAACACACATTAAACATGCCAAACTGGTAAACAAGCACTGCAGAATGGACCAGTCAGTGTTTACTCTTGACAATGAGTACAATTTTCACTACCTAATTGCAAGAATACAACAAAAAATAAGTAGGCAAGTCAGAAAATGCTATCAGATAAAGAAATGTGTGTTTCCACACCATAAGAAAAAGAATGATCTACAAAGGCAGAAGAACAGAAGACAACCATACAGAAAGACAAAAACCAAATAGACAGAGTCAAACAGAGTAACAGAAAAGAAGAAGAAATAACTGGCATAGAAATTCCAGTAGGTGGGGGAATCCTGTGTATTGAAAGAACCCTCCGTATCCCCACCAGGACACAAGAGGGATAGAGAGGATCGTAGGTAGGGCATACTTATGTACAGGTACGCACACTTCATGCACACACTACTCTGAAAGCGCACAAGATGGATTATGAAAAATATGTCAGAAAGCGTAATGCAAATGTACAAGATGGATTATGAAAAATATGTCAGAAATGATAATGCACTAAACAATTTTATTGGGCAGCTTTCTGCAACAGAGGAGGCACTAAAACATCCATCAAAAAAAGTTTGCAGAAGACCATCTTTTTCTCATCCTCCTTCAACACATGTTTAAAACAATCCCTTCATCCATTTTTTCCTTAAAATTGTAGATTCATCCTCATTTTGAAATTCTTGTCTAACATTATATGGACAACACACAATTCCTAGGGAACAGATTATCAGATACACACATAAATATGCAAAAAGTATGTGCATAAGTAAACAGACTTACATATATATTTGGAAATACCTGACTTTTTCTACATTGCTTCTCCATCCCTTGCCTACTGCCAGATTCCACCTCTCTTGCCTGGAGAGAACCCTAAAATGAAATGATTATATATCCTCGCACCGGGGCTACACAGCATAGAGGTGCATCCACTGGTTGATGGATTGGGGATCCCTCAAGCTTTGTGCTTGGGGGTGCACTGGATAATATGGAAGAAGGTGCCGCAAACCAACATAGCCTAAGAGAAGGAAAACTTGGGAGTCCAAACCTGCACTATCTGGTGTACGTTAGCCCCGTACTAACAGGGTTACCACACAACCATGAGCTACTCTGAAGTCGGAATGTGTCAGCTGAGGTCAGTGGTCTTGCGGAGTCACAAGCACAGGGTAAGACCAGACACTATGCATCTCCCCATTATGGCCATGTAGACTAATATTCGATGTAGACTGATATTCGATGTAGACTGATATTCAATGGTATGGTGCTCGTCCCGTGGTTCTCCAGGTGGTGACAGCGCCAGGCCTCCAGCCTCAAAGGGGCCCAGCCACAGCGACTGGAAAAGCCATACAAGAAGAAAACAAGAGGTGAAAATCAAGCAGCCAAGCGAGTCAGCCGGAAACACCAGCAACCCACCTTGTCTTTGCACAGTGGAATGCTGAGGGCCTTTGAAAGAAGAAACCTGAGCTTCAAGAGTTCCTCAAAAGGGAGGGAGTGGACATCATCTGTATTCAGACACACCTGACTGATGCTCATCACTTCACCCTCAGAGGATACGTGCTCTTCCGGCATGACTGCACCAACCAACACAAGGAAGGAATTCTTACACTTGTACACAACACGATCCCAGGCAGCAATAGAAACTGGGAAATCACAGAGTGGCAACGAATTTCTTGCCATCAAAGCAGTTATCCAGGGAAGAGAAGTGACAGTCATCAACTGCTACTGCCCCCGTGACAAAGACTTGCAACTATACACTCTCCCACTGACCAGTCAAAACCTACCAATTACTGACGACTTCAACAGCTACTCCCCAAGTTGGGGATACCCTGACCTAAACACTAGAGGAGAGCAGGTCAAAGACTGGATGATTGAGAACAACCCGATCCTTATCAACAGGCCAGATGACTGGCCCACCTGCCTCTCACGTGCATGGAAAACCACCAGCACCCCCTAACCTTGCAATCGGCGCAGAAGACATTCAGAAAGTCTGCGACAAGAAAGTGTGCACCCAGCTAGGCCACAGCGACCATCTGCCGGTTCTGTTGAAACTATCCCTGACAGAACAGCCTGCCCCTCAAAGGAAGGAAACGTGGAATTATATGAAGGCAGACTGATCAAAGTTCCAACACTTAATAGACAAGCTCTGCAGAGAAAGTAGCATTAACAACAGTAAGAACATCAATTTCAATGTCAAGCAGCTGACCAACTACGTTCTCCAGACTGCCAAGCAAAGTATCCCAAAGGGTCAAAGGAAAGATTACAAGCCTTATTGGAGCAACCAGCTACAGACTATCAATGACGAACTTACAGCCGCTAGAGACCAATTAGAGAAGCTCGCAAGCAAGTCATTGCAGGAGAAGACAAGCACCCTCAACATGGAGAAAGAGACACAGAAACTGTGGAATCTGACAAAAGTCCTCAATGATGAACAGTACCATGCACCAAGAGCTGCTCTTCTGAAAGATGATGGCCAGATTTACACAGGTAGAAAGGCAGCTGCCCTGCTTGTAGACAACTTTCGACAAGACAGCTTTCTGAATGTGCCCAGGGAGAAGACTGATGACCTCAGAATAAAAATCAAGAGGGAGCTGGGGAAGCAGACACTGACTCCCAGCATGATCTCCAAACTCACCATCCACAAACTGAACTGTGAAATTAAGCAGCTGAAGATGAAAAACATTGCCAGGCAAGGACGGGATAACCAACGAAATGATTTGTCACCTTGGAGACTGCACCAAACAGAAACCTCTGGGCATCTTCACTCAGTCCTGGGACACTGGGTGTTTCCAACAAGCTGGAAAGAGGCCATCATGGTTCCCATCCTTAAGAAAGGCAAAGACAAATACAGCAAGAACAGATACCACCCCTTAATCTCCTAAGCTGCCTGGGCAAAACTATGGAGCAAATCATCAACCGGCAGCTCCAGTACCACCCAGAAAAGAATGGGCTCCTCACATCTACACAGTCAGGCTTCAGAAAGAACAGGAGCACTGAGGGCCAGGTCACCTTGCTGAGGACGGCATCCAACAGAAGATGAGGACACTTGCCATCTTTGTCGACCTTACCAAGGCGTTCGACATGGTCTGAAAGGGAGTCTCCTCTTCAAGCTGCTCCAGATGAAAGTATGTGGAATGATGTATACCTGGAACCGGAGCTACCTTTTCAACAGGACAGCTCAAGTCAAGCTGGAAGGTCACACCAGTCTTCCAGTAGAGATCAGAGAGGGCGTGCCCACCTCGTCGATCCTGTTTACCGTCTTCGTCGATGATACTATTAACCAGCTGTCTTCCCATATTCCCCGGGCACTGCATGCAGATGACCTTGCTGTCTGGACCAAAACAGAGCAAGTCAACACTGCAAGTATCAGGATGCAGAAGGCTCTGAACCACATCTCAGACTGGGCAAGAGAGTGGCTTGTCACCATCAACAGGACCAAAGTGAAGCCACCTGCTCACCCAGGACAGAAAAGTTCACCCAACACATCCGCAGGCAAGAAATTCCACAGCAGGACACCCCAACGTGTCTTAGAGTACAGACAACTACTCTGGTCCACACAAATCAGCACCATCCACAGCAGAAGCTTCACGAAAATTGCCCTGATGAAGAAACTTGCAGTTATAAAATGGGGAGCCAACATGAAAGTCCTCAAGTAAGTGTACACTGCAACGGTCAGACACCATATGGAGTATGCCTCCAATGCCTGGTTAACTGCTGCAAAGACCAACCTGGACAGCCTGACAAAGGTACACAGAATGCCGGCCTCAGACTCTTGACAGGAGACATGAAAACTACTCCAATTCCAACCATGGAAAAGACAACAAAGGAGGAACAACAAGAGAAACTCCTTTGGCACCCCCTACATTCCAAGTTTAGGACTTCCACAAAGAAGAGACTGAAGCGACAGAACCCACACCACCTCATTAAAGGCTCTACAGAAGAACCTTAATCAGCCTTTCACAGAATCCAGTCAACAAATTAAGATGCTGCAGGACTGTGAGGATGGCTGGCGGACATCCCGCCTATCACCTTCAGTCTCCAGGGTGTAACAGCCAAATCACATCATACAGCTGAGAAACTCGAGTCTCGGACTCTCAAAACCTCTTACCCACCTACCACCTGGGCTAGTTCCCAGATGGCAGATCCTTCAGAAAGTCTGTGGCCAGAGGCACATATTCCACAAACTACCCAACTAAAGCCCGTGCTCTACGCCTTGCTGCCCGGACCCTTAACCAGGAAAACAGGCTCCCCACCAATAGACACTTTCTGACAGACTGTGAGTCCATCCTGAAGAGCCTCCAGACACCAGGAGGCTAGCAAATAATCAGAGACATCGGAGAAGAACTCAGTCTCCTCAAACACACAACTACTGTAGTCCTGCAGAGGATCCCTTCTCACTGTGGCATTGGAGGGAATGAGGAAGCTGTCCAAGATCGGCAGAATGCAGGAACAGTCAAGGCATCCTACGTCTTACAATGAAGCTAAAACCATCCCCACAACTAACTTCAGAAGAGCGTGGCGCCAAAATCTGGACATTGGGACTGAACAGGACAGCATCCATCAAGTCAACAAAGCAGCTCAAGTTACCATCTTCACGCTGCGAACAGGACACAGCCAGGTCCTCTCCCATCTGTAACTCTCTCCTACTGACCAATGAATGCCCTTGTGGCACAGTCTCCAAACTCCCGCCCACACATTACAATCCTCCCCTCCTTGGAAGCTTTAAGACGCCAGACGTGGCCCAGTCCGGTTGAGGTTTCTTTGTGTTTTTTGTGTACTTGGGAGTTGATTTCATCAAGATTTTGCGCCTTATAAATATCATGATTATTATTATTATTTAACCTTTCTATCTCCGTTCCGCCCGACCCCTCAGGCTCCTGATCCACCCTATACCGCCCGTTCCTCAGTAGGCTGATTGTCTCGGTGTGCCTCCCTTATTTGGGTTGACTACAGTAATAAGACAAACTGGTCGTTATCCGGGCCTTTCATACCTTTCTCAGCGCCATTTGTAAGAGCGGTTTGTGGCTTTTTTGATTTTTAATCGATTATTTTGGTCATCCCATCGACTTCCGACTACGATCAAAATGTCGCACTCTGACAGTGATAGTGACATGAGCTTGACTGTGGACCAAATGTTCAACATGAATGCGTTTCCAACCGAAAATAACGACTGGAATGAATCGGACATTGATCTCGACTCTGTAGACAGCGACAGTGACTATGAAGTTGCAGAAGGAGTGAATGCGAGTAGTGACAGTGACTGTGACGCAGGTGCTACTGATGTCGGTGGATGTGCACAGTCATCGCAGTGGTCAAACGATGACTTTCGGACTGAAGTTCGTGTGTTTGATGCATACAGGGGCCCCCCACATCCACAAGTGAATCTTCGAACACCTTTTGATTATTTTTCACTTGTTTTTCCTTTGGACGCATTCCATCTCATGGTCAGGGAAACCAACCGGTATGCAAGACAAACGTGCATGGCTGCTGGTCTTCCAGAAAATTTCATGTCAGTGATCCGTGTGTGACAAAAGTGATCAAAAGCAAAAATATTTCCAGTGACTGTGTTGTTTGTGTGTGATCATATTTGGATTATATAATTCATTACATCTGGAACCATATGGTGAGTACAACAAAAATATTTGAGTGTTGTTTTGTGTTGTGATGCCTGCCTTTCTTCCTTCCTACTAACACCTGCATATAGTTAAAAATATTATCAGTCATAGGAATTCTTTTTCTCACAAACACAAACTAACTCATGCAGATCAAAAAGCATGCACTCCAATACATTTTCAGTAAATATGGTATGATTTTGACCTGTTATCTTTTTTATTTTTATTTTTTTCCTGCTATGTAACTGCTATGTGACTTAAAAGCGTCACAAAAATTTCACGTATATTCCTAGCTACCTGTGTAACTACTAACACCTCACAACACCCATCAGTTCTTTTCAGATGGTGAACCTGACCACTTGCCACCAAAAAGGTAGGTGTTATAAAGTTGATGGGTGTTGTATTGCCTATCATCTATTTCACTGACGTAGGTGTGTTTTCCAGGTAAAATCAGGTGTGCGAGTGTTGAGCCATAAAAATATTTTCACATTCCCCTAAAATAACAAGTGCAAACCAAAGTTCAGCTTTCCATAGATTTTTGCTGAAAATTTGAAATCTTTTTATCCATTAGTTTATTTTTTACAATTTTTTAAAGTCAGTACCCCAATTCGGGCAGCAAATTCCAATATAAACTTAGTAGTCTAGGCGAATTCTGTCATACGAAATACAGGACAATGAAGGTTAAAATGTGGGAACCGGTGGGGGCTCTGTGGCAGAAAGCGGACTTCGCTTTACTAACCGGATTAAGAATCTAGCATGGCCAGGAACGCAAAGAAAAAGAAATATATATTCCCCCTTCTCCACCTCTCTCTCAAAATAAAATAAAAGACAAGAAATTCCAGATAAACAAAAGAATCTCCCTTTCTCCTATGCTCCCAGCCCAGCTGATCATTTGTGGAGAAAAGAAAAAAACTGGCTTTCTCAAAACTATCATCAAACAACAAGGCAATTATATTTCTTGAGGAACATAAGTCAATGACAAGAAAAAAGCAAACTCAACTAAAACAGAAACAAAACAAAAACAAAACAAAAATGAATCAAAACAGCAGCAATGGTAAGAACGTATACCACACCTGTAGGTCAAACTAATGTGAACAGAAACAGAAGACGCTGCCCACCACTCAGAAACAAACGGTATAAAAAGCCATGTCACAACCAAGCAGCTTCAACAACGACATATCAAACTTTTGTTGTGAATGCAGCTCCATGCTGAACTTGACAACAGCAACTGGCAACGCATCCCATACAGAAAGGACCAGGCTGCCCACCCTCTTCTCCCCCTCCTCCAACACCGACCAAATGTCTGTCGGTGAAAACGGAGCACAGATAGAGCTCCCTTGCACCAAAGCTTGGCCCCAGCTGACGCGCTGTCTGGTCTCTGGAGCTGGGTGGGGAGGGACATCCTCTGGACTGCTCTCTTTAGATGGACCCGGTACCACTAGCACGTTGGTCTTCCCAGGCAATGACAGACTAGCAGAGAGGTGTTCAGCCGACGCCGATAAGAGACCTCCAGTCTGATCTATTTGTCCTGGGGTTACAGCCCAGCTGACGCGCTGTCTGGTCTCTGGAGCTGGGTGGGGAGGGACATCCTCTGGACTGCTCTCTTTAGATGGACCCGGTACCACTAGCACGTTGGTCTTCCCAGGCAATGACAGACTAGCAGAGAGGTGTCCTGCCGACGCTGATAAGAGACCTCCAGTCTGATCTATTTGTCCTGGGGTTACAGCCCAGCTGACGCGATGCTTGGTCAATGGAACTGTGTGGGGAGGGTCAAATACTGGCTCTGCATTCCTGTGTTCAGATGGAACATGGCCCTGATCATGCGGCACCGTCTGCGAGCTAGCCGTCCCGGTCAGTGACAGATCAGCAGAGAGGTGTCCTGTCGACGCTGATGAGGGGCCCACAGTCTGATCTATTCGTCCTGGTGTAGCCCAGTTGACGTGCTGTCTGGTCTTTGGAGCTGTTTGGGCAGGGACCAACATTGGGTCTGTAATGTCGTTTCCAGATGGAACATGGTCCTGACCGTGCGGCACCATTTGCGAGCCAGCCTTCCCAGTCAGTGACAGATCAGCAGAGAGCTGTCCTGTCGACGCTGATGAGGGGCCCACAGTCTGCTCTTCTGATTGTGGCCCTACAACGATCGAAGAATTCGGTGACACCGTTTGTGCCTCTGGAACACAACCAAGCCCAGCATGGCGCTCAAAGCATGGACACAGACAGCGCGTTGAGGAGGGGGAGGACAGGTGAGGGGTGCAGCAACACCAAAGTGCCAATTCCTGGCTGGAAGACATAGACCACCAAGACGCGGTGCGACTGGTCCTGCTGAGCCATGTTACTGGGAAATCCACACTGGTGGCTATGGATGGAAGAGAGAGTGGCCTGCGGTTCACACCTGATGCCCTCCACCTCAGGCTCTCAATTATCTGTGCATGGAGCAACAAATCATTCACATCCATTACAACACATCTGTCCATGGAGTATCACATCACCCACACCTGTCGTAATACACCTGCCTAGCCTGTGGAGCCACACATTCATCCACATGTGTTATACCTCTACTCATGCAGCAACACATCCCCCTCATCTATTACACATTAACACATGGCACAACACACCACCCATATCTGTTATACACCTGCCCATGGGGCAACACATCACCCATATCTGTTATACATCATCATCTGCCTACAGAGCAACACATCGCCTAAACCTGTTTTACATCGGCCCACAGGCCAACATATCAACTACATCTGTCATACATTTGCCCACGGAGCAACACATCACCCACATCTGTAAACATATGCCTTTAGGGCAACACATCACCCACATCTGTTATACAACAATATCTGCCCATGGAGCAAAACATCACTAGCATCTGTTACACATTTGCCCATGAAGTAAAACATCACCCACATCTGTTATACATCTTCTTATAAGGCTACACATCCCACCTATCTGCTGTACATCTGCCTTTGGAGCAACACATCACCCACCCCTGTCATGCATCTGCCCATGGAGCCACACATCCCACATCTCCTACACATCTGCTCTTGGAGCAACATTATCACCCACACCTGCCATACATCTGCCCATAGAGTAACACATCACCTACAGATGTTATATATCTGCCCATGGTGCAACACATCAACCAGCATCTGTTATGCATCTGTCCAAGGAGCAACACTTCACCCACATATGTTATAAATCTGCCTATGGAGCAAACATCACCACAGCCATCATACATCTCCCATGGAGCAATACTTCCCCAACATCTATTACAGATTAGCTCAATGGAGCAACACATCACCTCCATCTGTTATACAACATCTGCCCATGGAGAAACAGTCACCCACATCTGTTATACAACATCATCTGCCCCTGGAGCAAAACATCACCCATAGCTGTTATACATCTGTCCATGGTACAACACGTCACCCTTGTCCGTTTTACATCTGCCCATGGAGCAACATATCTTCCAAATCAGCTGCACATCTGCTGGCTGATTACGAACACACCTATATAAATCTGTCCACGGAGCAACCTATCCCTCATATCTGCTGTAGATCCCACATTTGCTTTACATCTGCCCTTGGGTCAACACATCATCCACATCTGCTATAAATTTGCCCATGGACCAACACATCATCCACATCTGCTATAAAGCTGTCAACGGACCAATGATTCACCCACACCTGCTTTGCATCTACTTTTCATCCCTAATTTCAGACGATGGGGAAAATCTTCTCAGTGGATTTCCCTTCACAGTGATTCCAGACAAAAACTCTTTTCAGCGCTCTGTAAGAAAGAAGTCCTCTATCACTGAGGACATTACCAATCATGATCATTTGCCAGTCACTTCTGACTTCCTCTAGATCCTCTCTATACTCACCGTTTTATGTAAACACCATCACCAAGATCCAGAACACCACAGGGGTCAACACACACACACACACACACACACACACACACACACACACACACACACATACATAAACACACACACACACACACACACACACACACACACACACACACACACACACACACACACATACATAACCACACACACACACACACCATACATAAACACACACATATACATGCACACACACACATGTAAACACATGCACACACACACACACTTACACTCTCTCTCTCTCTCTCTCTTTTTCCCTCACAACATAAACACACAATCTTGTCCTGTCCTTTCGTTTCTCTAGAGGTTTGCATGCATACCCGTTTCCTGCCACATTCTCTTCAGACGTAAAATACTATTGTACAATGTGTAAAGAGCTACTGTAGAGCATGTGCCAAAAAAGAGTTTTCAAACTGACATCCACACATACCACACAGGTACACATGCACGTACAGAACGGACACACACAACTCACTCTCTCTCTCTCTCTCTCTTCTCTCTCTCTCTCTCTCTCTCTTCTCTCCTCTCTCACTCTCTGCATGAGTACCTCACTGATTTCCAGAAGGTTGCCCTCTCTATCAACAGGGTCCCCATATGATTTGCCATCGATGGAGCACTTGTTGAATGTCATGATGTTCTGCACATCATAAACAACTCACTCAATTCATCTCATTCATCCTACTCTCTCCTTCTCTCTTCTGTCCGTCTGTGTCGGCGTTCAACTACTCATTCAAATAATCCAACTCCCATGTCTGTGTGTGCAAGTATGAGTGTGTGTGTGTGGTGTGTGCGTGTGCGTGTGCGTGTGTGTGTGTGTGTGTGAGAGAGTGTGAGTGTGTGACTCTCTCTCTCTCTCTCTCTCTCTCTCTCTTCTGTCCACTGGTCCATCTGCCTCTCTCTTTCTTTCTCCTTCATTCTCTTTCTTTCAGTGTACAGCTTTCATAATGATTCAAGTTCTATGACTGATACCAAGTAAATGCCTAACCTCATAAAATGTCAGATAAAGAAAACAACAAGAAGTCACAGAAAGCAGTATTCTTTTCAAACTCAGGACCTGAATCGGCAAAAGCATCTATAGATACACACAGGCATAATGATACGAAATGTCCTTGTCCCATCTAAAAAGTGTGTTTCTGAGGCCAGGTGTACACTGATCAACTGATATAAAGAAATCCGTATCACGTGATTTACTGGGTGCAAGAGTAATGTGGGTTAACCTATACCTGTGTCAAACAAAAATCCCCGTTTCACTTCAGCACTGACGCAAATAATGCCAAATACACAAAAGCTTCCATGCAGTACAGTGGCCCTGTCCTCAAATCTTTGGATCCAATGCAGATGACTCCAAGTCCATACAACCTCTGCTGATTTGGCAAATTGAAAACATCCCTTATTACTGTCATTTGCTATTGTTTGTAACTGTTCACTAACGTCAGAAAGACGACAACAGCCGATCATTTCAGGAGAATCATGTGACCAAAGCAGCACAAAAAGCTGCTATAAATAAAACAACCCTTCATTTTTCACTAGCAACAGACTTTTAATAAAATCAATTCAAATACATCCTAAATTGGCTGCTGTAGTAAAAAGAAAAAAAACAGATGATCATTGATGGAAAATCTGAAATGAATGCAAGGTCCAGGTCACATGAAATATGCGGTCATTGTGCAATGTCAAGGCAAACAACTGACGATCAATTCAAACAAATCTCCCTAAATCGCATAACCAAAGGCCTATCGGTTGAGCAGCATTCACACAAGTCTATTCAACACCAACTCTTAGCATGAACCGGTTGAACAATGCCATTATCACTCTCATCAGTGTGTGTTTTAGGGGGACACCAATGAGCTCATTCACCCCTAACTGTCCACAGAAAAAAATCTGTAACAGTCATATCCTTCAAGTACACTGAGTTTCAGCTTTTTTTCTCTTTTTTTTTTCTTTTAGCATTACGTTCCATCACTACCAACCCAGCATACCCAAAATCTGTACGCCTCCCTCTCTCCTCACTTACTACACCTGCCTATCACCCTCCATCCTCCCTTTCCATGATTCGTCTGGTTTGTATTTATTCACAACCTAGTCAAGAAAAAAAAAAATTCTTTTTCTAGTTCTTCTAAGAATTCTTCTTCCTTTTCATAAACTCATATATAATTTTTTTTTTTTTAAATAAACTTATGTTAATTTATGTACTCAGTTACAACTCTTCAATCTGATCAGACAAATACCTGTGTTAATGTTCCTGTTTTGTCTGAGAAAATATACTCGATCTGTCCAAGCTCCTCGTTGAGGGTGGTGGTTCGAGCCTTGGCGCACGTGTCCTTTTTGTCGTAGTACATCTTGATGTCCCAGTTGATCCACAGACTATGTGCAAGACGGATTATTTCAACACTGGAAACAACACCAGGCAAAAAATATTCTCACCACATAACATCAAAAGTGTTATGAAATAAGAAAGAAAAGCTTTACTTATGCTGGGCTTTGTCAACAGTGAAAAATAATGACAAAGTTCATGATGAAGTCAAATCATGGGAGATGGGGAGCGGAAGGGGAAGGGGGGGTATGATCTGTGAATTTTCTTCTTTAGCAACTTGTGCTTGGCTACTTCAACGTCACTAAACATTGGTTTATGAATTAATTACATAGTGGGTCGGTATGGCAGACCTGTGAGTAAAGGATGATAATACGCATCGAGGATAACCTTCAACTGACAAGAGCCACACACCACACACACATACATATATGTAGAACGCGCACACACACTGAACGCAAACACCACACACACACACACTAAACATACACACACACACACTGAACACACACACACACACACACACCACATCCACCACACACAGGCTGGTGAACACTGACCTCACGTAGAGTGAGATAGGCACTACAGTGTTGAGGATGATGATGTAGGAGAGAAAGACGAGCAAGGCAATGGACACAGCGCCAGGGGCTTTGTCCTCGCTGATGAAGTACTCCCACGGCAGGAAAGCCTGGAAATCGTAGCCAATCACCCCCTCCCACACTCCGCAGGCCACCGTGCAAATCAGGCACACCGTGATCAGAAAGAAAAATATCTGAAAACAATAAAACACACACACACATAAAGACATCGGCTTTTCTTTCCGTTCCGAGGAAGACAAATGTCCGACATAAAAAAAAGGAAAACTATAAGACCTGGGCTTTCCACCTCCTTTACAGAAATAAAATGTAATCACATTCCATTTGGACTTTGAATAATGTGCCCAAATCTATGACAGGCTGTAGCCAATTTGCACCTACACCTTACCATTCACAGCCCTGATGTGGCCCTTTGCGGTCGGCTGGGCTATAAGCAACATTATCTACCTTACCATTTCAATGTCAGAACTTGTCACACACACACACACACACACACTGAGATACAGAGATCACGTTGCAAAGACAGAAAAACGACAAACAGAGAGGAATCAAAATCCACCTACACCAATAATCAATTTATTCATAAATCGATCAATATTTGTGCGCTTGAACTTGGTCTTGCCACTGTTCATCATGAGCTTGGTGTCTCGGCCGGCGAAGATGACCACCCCGTAACACCAGCCAGTGTTGCGCAGCACGCAGCCACGCAGCAAGATCTTCTCATTGTCCAGCGAGTACGTCTCTCCCCGCCAGTGCATCTTGCCCTCAAATTTGGACAGGCGGTTGTTGGGTGGCTCGCTGATGATCTCCGCTATCAACCCAAACGCAAAATGCTATGAAAACATGCTTGTTATCAAACTGCACGATTTCCTAACTCCTTTCTTTTCTTGTTTTGTTTTGGTTTGTTGTTTGTTTTTTGTTTGTTTTTTTTCAAATTTCTCCCTTTGTCACAAAAACATTGGTTTAAAAACAACATGCAAAAAACTTCGCCAGACACTTCCGTATGAATGGAATGCCCCTTGTCAATCAGAATTCAGTTCACTCATTCCCAATGACTTATAACTACTAAGCTAGAAACAAAATGCATTTGTCTGAACAAAATGCATTTGCTGGAAACTACATGCATTTGCTGGTGGAGTGTACATTCTATGATTAATACTGTTTAGGGATATACTGGCTAAAAGTGCTTAACTATACATGTAGCACACATGGACAATCCGTTACGATGTTTTAAAAATGAACATTATACACTGTAGACCACATATAGTTGGAATGTTTGTCATTTTGTGTGGGTCACCTGAATCTTTAAAATATGTCCAAAACACATTGCTGAGAGATTGTGTCAAGACCATTTGCATTACATCACCTTTGAGTTAAGACCAAATCGTAATAATCTACCAAAGAAAGGCAATCCCAAAATCAATTTCGGGGTATTCTGTTATCATTCAAAACACATACACACCACTACTTCTAAGTCACCTACTGACAACAGTTCTTCAGTCTCGAAACAGTAACAAAATATCCATACACCCATCCCAATTAGCAGGAAATAACACTATGACCATCTGCATGATCTGCTCATTTCGTAGCAACTTTGATTTGCACCTCATGTTGTAGGTACCTTGTGTTCATCATTATATGACTTTACACAGTACATTGCATCGACCACATTGACATTCACATCATTCAAGAAAGTCCTGCACTGCAACAGTTCAGTTGCTACTCCCCCTTCCTACCATCAAAGGCAGCCATCTTGGTGTGGTCGTCCGCCATTTCTGCAGTGACCTCCAAGGCCTGGCGAACTTTCAAGTTGGTCTCCCTGCAACACAGCCCACAGGTCAAAAGCATGCGTCAGTGGGTAACGAGGTGAGATGACGAGACAGAAGAATAACAGCAGGAGGAGAAGAATCAGCAGACTGCCAAAGCAGTGATCATGAAATTCATAATTTGCCCTTTTCAGACCTATTCAATGTTAAAGTACCTTCAAAAATATTATGTCATGCAGCTTGCATAAAGGAGATGGATTCAGACATTCCCTGTTACAGGTAAGAATAGCTTGACGTAGTCAATTGATACCAAACACAAAGGCTAAAAAAGTTCAGATTCCAGAGTTATATGCAAAAGGACATTGCAGCTTTCTGCAACCTGATCAATCCCGTTCATATGATCAGAATATCAGAATCTGAAGACATCTAAAGAAAAAAACAACAGAATAAAACAAAATAAATAAAACAAATAAAACTATGGCCAATAGATTCACTTTTTTGCTTACATTTTGGAAATTTTTAAGTTTAAGAATATGGAAAAGCAAAAACACAAAAGTAAAAACAAGAAGACGTACAACAAAGAAACTCCAAACTACCAGCCGCCGTGGCGAAGTGGTTAGCGTCGCGGACTCCCGGCTGGGAGGTCGTGGGTTCGAATCCCATCAGAGTCATGTGGGTTTTTCTGCCCCGACCGGCTCCTACCCAGAGTTGAGTTTGCTGCGGACTCAGTTGGGAAGACTGGGACCACACAGTCGAGTTTCATCCACTTAATGGATGCGTTTCTGAGAGTGTTGCTCAAATTTCTTGACCAACACTGCAGGTGCCTGTATCTCTCGGGCCTGGTTGACGCCGGGATATATTATGAAAGGAAGCGTAGAGTACAGCCCTGTCATGTAGTCTCAGACCGAAATGGAAATCCGTAGCATCATCTTAATCATCCTCATTCCATCGATCAGCATAAAAAAAAGTCTCAAATTCTGTGGCCCTTCATCCCTTGCTCTCATGGTGACCTCAGTTTCGATGTCCTCTCCACGTCTGTGGCCTTGGTTTGGTTCCGTCGGGGTCACCGGTATCGGCGAGTCCATGGGGGCTGTCGTTGGACGGACGTGGTGGCGCCCTCCGGAGGGAGAGCTCACTCACGCCGGCTCCGCGACAAAGCAATTATTGTCGTCAGTAGGGGGCTTAGTAGGTGGTGTCCTGCGTATGTTAGATCAGAACAGGTGCCACTGAACACCACCAAAGTGACTCGGCAGCAGTGCAGTGTCTTCTCCGGTGGGATGCCTCTTGACGACTCGACATTGCCTGCCCTTGTGGATTGCCGGTGCCTGGGCTGCGGCGGGGCCGACCGGGCTGTGGCTGTGGACGGGGTGTCGGAATGAGCGGTGTGGGTGCACTGCCTCTGAGGTGGCGCAGAAGTTGGGACAGCAAAAAAAAAAAAAAAAAAAGAAACTCCAAACTTTTCACTTTAGCCTCCTTCGACACGCTGTATCATGTCCAATTCTTAAAGACAGCATTAACCAATGCAACTTTAACGTAACTTTGGTGAACATTACTGGCTTAACCAAGAAGCAAAAAATCCTTTAGAACTCTAACACAGACCAATCAATGCTTCTTGTAAACACTCAAACACCCCAACAATCCCACCTCTATCTGCCCCTATTTTTTTCTCGAGTTATATTTCAATCCACATCTATCTGCCCCTATTTTTTTCTTTATTTATATTTCAATCCACCTCTATCTATCTGCCCCTATGTTTTTTTCTTTATATATACATTTTCTCTGCTTGTACAACATTATTGAACTGTTGACAAGCCAATTAACATCTAAAAATGTTAAAAAGTCATAACTCATCAACATTGATTAATAGACTATAAATGAAAGAACCAACCATCTCTCTCTCTCTCCTCTCTCTCTCTCTCTCTCTCTCTCTCTCTCTCTCTCTCTCTCTCACACACACACACACACACACACACACACACACACACACACACACACACACACACACACACACACCATCATCCCACCTTTTCTTTCCCATGCACACACATCCACAGTCATAATCCGGAACCTCAGCACTCGCTACTGCACTGTAAAACATGTAATGTCTAGATGGCTGTATTTTGTGTGTGTGTGTGTGTGTGTGTGTGTGTGTGTGTGTGTGTGTGTGTGTGTGTGGTGTGTGTGTTTTATGTCTGTGTGTCTATGCATGCACTTGTGCAAAGCACAGGACGGGCAGCAGAAGGGAAACAGTCACGTAAACAAACAACATACATGCAGCTCAAACCAACAACATGTTATGGTATGTTTGTGCACTATCATGTCCGTTAAATATTTTGCTCGTATACAAAAAAAAAAAAAAAAAAAAAAAAGGTTTTGACATATTTTGCTTGTATACAAACAAAAAAAGGTTATGACTTTTTACAAGGCATTACAACAAATACATCATCTGTTTTGGGTTACTGTTTTAGTCGTACATAGCTGAAACCAAGGAGCAGGATACAGGAAAGCAGGAGAAAGAAAAAAGCCAATCTTACCCATCCAGCTCTGCAGTTTCAATATAACAGAGACTGTGGGGCTCACTGGTCGACAGCACCATCAGGTCCGCCTGACAACACAACATACACATACATTTCCTGACTAACATGTTCCATGACTGAGGCGTCACATCCTGACAACACAACATAACACATACATTTCCTGGACTAAACATGTTCCATGACTGGGGCGTCACATCCTGACAACACACAACACACACATCTATATTACCTGACTAACATGTTCAATGACTGACTATCACATCCTGACAACACCACAACACACACATCTATATTACCTGACTAACATGTTCCATGACTGACGCATCACATCCTGACAACACCACAACACACACATCTATATTACCTGACTAACATGTTCCATGACTGACTATCACATCCTGACAACACCACAACACACACATCTATATTACCTGACTAACATGTTCCATGACTGACTATCACATCCTGACAACACCACAACACACACATCTATATTACCTGACTAACATGTTCCATGACTGACTCATCACATCCTGACAACACCACAACACCACATCTACACACATCTATATTACCTGACTAACATGTTCCATGACTGACTATCACATCCTGACAACACCACAACACACACATCTATATTACCTGACTAACATGTTCCATGACTGACGCATCACATCCTGACAACACCACAACACACACACTATATTACCTGACTAACATGTTCCATGACTGACTATCACATCCTGACAACACCAACACACACATCTATATTACCTGACTAACATGTTCCATGACTGACGCATCACATCCTGACAACACCACAACACACACATCTATATTACCTGACTAACATGTTCCATGACTGACATATCACATCCTGACAACACCACAACACACACATCTAATGATCTATATTACCTGACTAACATGTTCCATGACTGACACATCACATCCTGACAACACCACAACACACGCATATACATAATCTGACTAACATACTACATGACTGACACATCACATGTCTAACTTTTCACATAACTTTAAATTCCACATGATAATGTCTTGCAAGTCTAATGATAAATTTATCCGACCTGTGACAAAATATTCTGCACTTTAATTTCTCGACTGGCCAATGGTCCATGTTACTAACATACTATGTGACTAATATGTCTTTTGACATCTATCTCACATGATTTATGTCATGTATGACAACTGTCTTACAAGACGAATGTCATACAGGACTAACATTTCACATGACCACTGTCCTATATGACTAATATCTCTCACGACTATCTCATATAACTAATTTTGCACATGTCCACTGTCTCACATGACTAATGCTATGAATGTCCGTCTCATATGACCGATATTTCACAAGACTAATATCCTAAATGACTAATGTCATTCATAATTAACCAATGTATCACATGATTAATGTTGCTGCTGCATATACTGTCATTAATAACAGCCTGTAAAAAAATCTTAAATAAATGTTAGCGAACCGCCCAGAGAACGTGGACAAACGAGTCACAAGACAAAACACAACGCGTTTCAACCTCTTAGGTCTTCGTCAGGTGATATATAAACGAATAAAACAACGAAAATTCACTTAGCTTTGATCGCCTCAGATCACTTAGGGTCCTTGCGCTGAACCCTAAGTGATCTGAGGCGATCAAAGCTAAGTGAATTTTCGTTGTTTTATTCATTTATATATCACCTGACGAAGACCTAAGAGGTTGAAACGCGTCGTGTTTTGTCTTGTAACTCGTTTGTCCACGTTTCTCTGGGCGGTTCGCTAACATTTATTTAAGATTTGTTTAGATTTCCGCCTGCAGTCGTCTGCTTTGCAACTAGCCTGTAAAAGTTTTTTTTTTTTTAAAGCATGAGGAATGTCCCACATAATTAACAAATTCAGTAATTAATATCTGGAGTGACTGTTACAAAATGACCATCATGAATAGCACCACGCCTGACTGAAATCCTGCAGGACTTGTGTCTCATGTCACCATTGTTTCTGGTGACATTTCACATGATTACTCTCTCACATAACAAACAAATGACATGCCCAGGTCACAGCTACCCGCAGGTCTTCATCACTTCCTTACTTGTATGCATATTAACATGCAAGTGAAAGCAAACATGTGTGCATGCAGCAGGCACACACACACACACACACACACACACACACACACACACACACAACACACTGCACACTTTTTTTCCTTTTTTTTTTTTTTTGCACTCACAACTGAAAGGGCAAACTTGCAACAAAGGACAGGACAGACTTTTACAGACAGAAAGGATCTATAACTGGTATTTCAGATGCTAACGGGATCTGCAGTAGACCCAGACAGAATCTATACTTTACACGATCATACAGAGAATCTGTAACACTCCCATGAAGGAACAGAGCATACAATAGAAGCTACATCGCTTCATGTTTTCATGACTCTTTAGACCCTCGCTATGGTCTCTCTACTATATGTATGATCTTTTACGTGCACAGACTCCCAAAGGGGCTAAACACTGACAGTTCTGTGCATACAGTGATCTGGAAGTGGACAATCAAAAAAAAATCCAGCTTCATCTTCTGAGTGATGCTAGAATCTCCATCTGCAACCCTCATCCTGACAGCCTATCACTCTAACCATTTGAATACTGCTTCCAACAGGCTGCAAGAAATGTTTGACAGTTCATATGCAACTCCTTATCATCATCATCATCATCATCACACACACACACACACACACACACACACACACACACACACACACACACACACACACACACACACCGCCGCACTCCCATCCCCCTAACCGAAATCGAGCCATCACTGAATTCAATCGAGTCGTGGAAATAGAACCATAACTCTCCCACAAGTTGTACATGATTTGCCAACTTAAAAAAACAAAATCAACAACTGTACTGTCTTGATATAAAATATACATTGGTGATAGAAATAAAATTGTGTTTCGATTTTATCCAGTCTGATTGCAGTAGAGTTGATAACGTTCATGATATATGGTTCAAAAATGGTATCCATGTCAGAAGAATACATCTGACACACTCTCAACAGCAAGAAAAGATGCAAAAAAAACCGTTTCCAACACGACTCGACTGAAATTAAACAGCAGATCCGATACACATGCTGGGGGGGGGGGGGGGGGGGGGGGGGGGGGGGGGGGGGTACATGTATCAGACTGTGGCAGGGGACAGATGGGGGGAGACGTTCTGCATAAAACAGTGGAAACAATAAAAGAAATAAAAAGCGGCTTTCGTTAGTAGCCATTGATGGTCCTTGCACAATAAGGTCCGGTCAATACTGGCTCAGTGGCTGCGTCTGTTGCCTCCCCCAGCTGTTTCAGGCACTCCTTTTACGCTTCGTCAGTCTGGTTTTCTTTTCGGAAGGCGTCTGTATTTAAGGTCTCTCTCTTCTGCCTCCCTCTCTTTTTCTGACCATATCTCATATTAGATGTGTCTCTATTTATCTTCACATCTCTCTCTGCAAATCTTTGTGACCTCTCTCTCTCTCTCTCTCTCTCTCTCTCTCTCTGTCTGTGTCTGTCTCCATTTATTCAACCACTTCCCACCTCTTATCCCTTTGAATGTCTCATTCAGATGTGTACATCCTATGCATGCATGTGCATGCATACACACACACACATGCACACACACACACACACACCTGCACAACACTGTCTACTTCAAGGAGGTTACGAACTACTCTCTTGTGTGATCTCCTGTTTAATTTCTTTGTGGGGCTTTAGTAATTGAAAGGAAGAAAGGGGGCTGAGGGGGGTGGGGTGGGGGTGGTTGTGTTCCCCCTTACTGTGTGCTTTCTCTTGTCAGAAAATGTGTTATAACCCATGTACCCGAAACCAGCAGCTGGTAAATTTTACAAGTAAGACTAAAGTGCAAGTGTTTTCCTGAAAACCGGTGTATTGGACTCTGGAAACTTCTCTGGCCCTGGCCAGTTCCTATAATGCAAAGTTTCTTCACTGAGTATTGTTATTGATATAAGCATTAGTATTAACAAAAGTAACGTGTAAGCGTATGACAACTGGTCAATGACGCACCCATTGTAAAACCATAAACAAGCCACTCCACAGAGCTCGTATGTCTGCCATAGCTGGAGAGTCCTCTCTATTTCAATCAAACCCTTCCCAAATCCCAATCCCTCGCACATCTTTCTCCTGATACATCTCCAAAACTATCACAGACACTTCAAAACTCCTTTACCTGCCTCTGCCTTCCCCGTCTCGGCTACACTTTTTGTGGTTGTTGCAGGTTTCCAGCTCAATTTGTAACTGTGTAATAAATGATAATAAATATTCCCCCTCCCACACCCAAGGAAGTTCCTCTGCTTACTGGATCAAGTTTGTACTCCGAATCTTACACAAGTTTTAGGTCATCAACACTTCTAATAAGCCCAACCTTTTTTTTGTTTTCCCAAGATATTTGGAGTAATTTTTAAGAAATTTGCCACAAAAAAAGTCTGTAAAACGTCCCATCTTGTCATATTGAGGAAAATCAAAATAACAACACTGGATCCTGACCAAAATCTAAAGGCCCCATCCTTGGAAAACATTCCGCCTTTCCAAGTTCAGTTGTGTCTGCGTTATCATGCTGACAGACAAACAAATATACAACAGCAGGTGTGGACAAAAACTCATTTGTGAAGGTGCAAACAACAAAACGAGATACATTGGCTTTCACAATCACTGTGAATACACTTCACATTGCTTTTAATGGATGTACTTTATATTATGGCTGTGCGGACTATTTACTGCATTTTCATAGTACAGTGTACAAAATATACTCAAGTTGCATGGGTGCACAGGTCTGTTTTAAGCACATGCATGTACGCGTGAAACACACATATTCACATACATACATGCACACACACACAAGAATATGTACAAACACATACACAAAAACATGCACCAAAAAAAAAAACCACTCACACACACACATACACACTAATACACACACAAACACAAAAGTAGGTCTGTTTTAAGAACATGCACGGAAGCGCGCATGAATGCTTGCACACACACACACACACACACACACACACACACACTCTCTCTCTCTCTCTCCTCTCTCTCTCTCTCTCTCGCACACACTCACACACATGCACAAACACACACACACACACACACACACACACACACACACACACACACACACATGCAGCTTCACAATTGAGAGTAACATTGATGATGTTGCCCCTGGCAGCAAGAGAAGCAAGCATCCATGGACTCACCGCCACAAAATCATTGTTCTTCAGCTTTATGATGTCACCAACTGACACTTTGTGCCATCGCTCCTCCACGATTTCCCCATGACGCAACACGTAGGAGGTGCGATTGTTCACCTGAGCGTCGCTCCGATGCCGTTGCTACAACAGCAGTCACAATGCTATTATTAGACAATAGAGAATCGTTAAGTCAGGAAAGTGCACACCGAACTCAATAAATGGAAAACAAAACAAAACAAAAACACTTTGAAGCATTATGCCCACCCGAGTCGGCAATGACATTAAGTTTCCAATTTTCATAATTCATTCACATAACTTTTTATTACCATGAATCCAAACCAAAGTAACAAAAGAAAATTTGTTTTCTGAAAGAAACAATGACTGTGAAAAAAGACAGAGAAGCAGAGAAAAAAGAATAGGAAACAAAAACATTGGAAAATACAAGAACAGTGAGAAACTGAAATTATTTTTCTTTAAAAAAAAAAAAAAAAGGTCATGAGAAAGACAGACCTTTTTTTTTTTCCAAATTAAATGGATGATAAAAAGATTTTTTTTAATTATCTGGATGATTAATAAAAGAAAAAAAAAACCATCACATACAAAACCATTTATTTGCAAGAGAGAGAGAGAGAGAGAGAGAGAGAGAGAGAGAGAGAGAAACAGAGACAGACAGAGACAGACAGAGACTGAGAAAAAAACAAGATGCAAAGCATATAAATGTACTCCCAGTTTATCTTGAATACAAGTACTTTCCAAGATATTCCATAAAGAAGAAAAACCATTTTGGGCCGTTATAGCCGTTAGTAATGGCTATTCTGGCAAAATAAAACATCGGGCATCATCTGTGACCCATAATGAACATACGTACAAATTTTCAGAAAGATCGGCCCAGAAGTTTTGTCTGGAGTGAGTGGAACACATTCTGACCACGGAGAGACACACAGACAGACACACAGACAGCATTTCTTCGTTCCCATTGTAAAGTACTCCCTGTTCTATTTTTTACACAACCAACAGACAGCCAAACAGCATTTAATACAAAATCATAATTAACAGGAAGAACAAAGGAAGAAAACATAGCGCAAGATTACCCTGTTATCAAACCACCTGAACTGACAGACAGAGTAACACTTATCAGGAATGACTGGAATTAAGCAAATATGTACCATCACTGACAACATCACCAATCTGGCAGTACTGTGGAGAATGCATAAAAAAAGAAATGTAACATTTCACTTAATACACAAACAATTAAAACATATAGCAATAGCTACACCACACCACACACACACACACACACACAAGCACGCATGCACACACACACGCATGGCATGCATGCGCATGTATGCGTGTGCACGCGCACGCACACACACACACACACACACGCACACACACACACACTCACACACACACACACAAAGTGAGTCTACTTTGCATTCGACAACCAGCCTACTATAATCATTATCTACTACAATCATTATCTACTATCTGCCACCCATTTGTCATTAAGTATTGACAAAACACCAATAATAACACACAAAAAATAACTGCAACCCTACAGCACCAAGTGCCCTACAGCACCAAGTGGCCTGCTTTCTTAGTCACTAAACCTACAGACCTGATAAATGATCTAAGCCATACAGTGCAAATTTGATAAATGATCTAAGCCATACAGCGCAAACATCTAATACAACAACCAAAGCATGTGAGCGCAAGGAGTGCAAGGGGGAGTTATTGCAGTAACAAACAAGACGTTCTACGGCAATGACCATGGTTAGATACAGTAGACTGCTTCCGACAGTGAGAAAAATACATGCAGACAAAATTAGGGACAAAGTGCTACAAAACCATTCCAAACATAGATACAGAAAACAATGAAATGGTTTTAAAAAGTCAGTTTCAAAACATTACAATGTTCCCAGCAAACACATAAACAAACAAAACAAAGAACACATATGGATAGTTTAAAGCAGCGAAACTTTGAAACAGTGTCTACAACCTGTCCCTTGAAAGACTGAGTATACCAGCATGCACATGAGAGAGAGGGAGAGAGAGAGAGAGAGAGAGAAAGAGACAGAGAGAGTGAGAGAGAGAGAGAGTATGTCTGGGGGCTGCTACTGCTGCTGCCATAATAACTGTCACAAAGTGCTGCTGTTCTTCATTACTGTTATTGCTGCCGCTTGATGGATACCAATGTTCACCTGTCAGTGCCTGAGGTTTGGTGGATCAAGTCAACTCTGTCTGCTCATGTCAATGGATGGATCCACATTCTACGCAACAACGACAAAAACCAAAACCCACAACCTTCTGTATGCATGTCGTCCCATCCAGATGTGAGACGAAAGAAGAAGCGATTCAAAGCTCGAAAGACTCACCTCTCTAGTGGTCAAAGCCCTTCAAAAATTCTGGCGAACAAGTGAAAATTCTCTGTCCACTCGTCTGTCAGGCGACCATTTTTTGGTCAGTGATTCAGAGTGAGAGGGTGGCTGAGAAGTAAGCCTCAGTGCAGGCTGATCAATGTTTGCCTTCACTACTCCAGAAAGCAGGACAGAATAATAAAGAATGAGAGACAGACAGAACAACAGAAAACAGAGACAGACAGATACTGAACGCAGATCAATGTTTGCCTTCACTACTCCAGAAGGCAGGACAGAATAATAAAGAATGAGAGACAGACAGAACAACAGAAAATAGAGACAGAAAGATACTGAACGCAGATAGACGAAAGAATTTAAAAAAATTTTTTTTTTTTTTAAAGACTGAAAAGAACAGATAACCGGAACATGGACTAACACAGTAACAGCTCATACTAAAGAATGAGAGCCAGACAGAAAGACAGAGAACAAGACTGGGAACCAGACAGAAAGACAATGGAAAAACAGACAGAAACACAGGCAGTAGAAGGCTGGGACCAAGAAACTGCAGACTTTGTAGAGAAAAAGGGAGACAGAGAGACAGAGACAGGATGGTGTGGGCACAGGAGCAAGGTGACAACTCACATGGTCGTCCATGCCGTCCTTGATAGAGGTGAAGGTCAGAACGCAGACCAAGGGGATGCTGGTGGTGTATGGGGTCAGGGGGGAGATGACGGGCATCAACTGCCTCCACCATCACATACACCACCACCCAGAACACACCCACCACCACCACCACCACCACCACCATCGTCACCGCCCAACACACAGCCAGGATGACAGACATGGAGAGAGATTTGAGATGAACAGAATATAATGACATCATCAAAATGCATGCTAAAATGGGGAGAAAAAAATTGTCACAAAAGCGGGAGAGAGATTATTCAGACAGAAGGAATGTAATGACGCAATCGAAACACATACTTTAACAGAGGAGAGAACTGAAATGAAAACACATTTTTTTTAAAAATGACATCAAAATGCATGCCATAAGGAGGAAAGATGTCCGAGACAGAAACATACACTGACAAGATCAAAATGTGTACCAAAAGCAGGAGAGACAATCTGAAATGGTAAAAATTAATGAAAAGACAAAAATGTGCAGAAGAGACAGTACATTACAGCCAAATGATCAAAATGAGCCACAACAACAATTTCAGACAATAAACTCAACAGTCTCAAATGTGCCGGACATCAGAGAGATAACCAAGACGGTGGATTAAAATGACAAAAATCAGTTTTTAAGTGTAGACTAGTAAGTAATAAAGTCAGCTGAGAAGATGACGAAAAACTGAAATGTGTGCCATAAGCAGGAGAGATGTCTGCACGAGAAGTTCACATGATAACAAAAACACCAAATGCATGCCATTAAGCTGGAGAGAGATTAAGACACAAGTGGAACACACTAATAACATCAAACAGCACGCCGTAAGCAGAAGACAGGGTTGAAACACACAGAATAAACTGATCACATCAAAAGGCACGCCTTCAGCAGGATAGTGATAGAAACACAGCGAATATGAAATTGTCAAATAGCGTGGTATCAGGTACTAGGTGCGGAGCAGCCAACTGTCATCAAGTGATTCACCGTCAAGAACACATTACCACCACCAAACAATTACAGGGCAAACAGTTGGAGAACTGGAGGGTAAGCAAGCACACATTATTAGAATAAATAATGTTTACAAATAGTAATAACCTGATGCTTATCCAATAAAAATGAAGTGTGGAATAGAAGAATTGGGGCAGAATGGGATGGGTTAGTGTACAGAAGGCGGGGAGGAGGGGGGGGGGGGGGGGGGGAGGGTTGTCATGTCATACAGATAGGTGGATAAATTAATTGATATGCAGACAGACAGGTAGTTGAAAACATTTATATGCTAATGAAGGGAGGGAGAGATTAAAAAGTAAAAATACTAAAATCAAACAATACACTGACAAGAAGAGAGGTGCGGAAGGGGGGAGGGTGTGGGGAATGAATCTGATAAAAAGAAGCACTAACACTCCCCCCCCCCCCCCCCCCCCTTGGTTAATACTGCCCACCCAGCCATCCCTCTTCCCCCATTCAAACTCCTATTTTCCTTCTCCATTCTGCCTCCCCCTCACCCCACTTTCCTCTAAAGATTAAATCAGAAAAACTTGCTTGCATGCTTATGATAGCCAGTGATCATGAAGCAGCAACGAGAATACTTATAACTTGCGTCTGCAGAGTTAAAATCAAATGTATTTTACAATAAGCCAGTCAATCATAAAATCATTAACTCAAGTCCATACACACGACAGTTATAGTTCTTAACATAATCTGACATGTCTGTCTAAAAAACAAACAACAATAAATGAAATAAATAAGCAAGCAAAAACTACTAACTATAAATAGCACAGATTAGAGGACAGTTTGGACTATAAAAAAAACAAAAAGTAACACATCTGCAGACAAATATTCACAAAAAAAAAAAATTAAGATAAGTCAGATAAACAGCCATGTTCGCTAAACTACAAAACTCATACACAGGACAGTTCAGATAAAAAATATACACTGCCATTACAAACAGGACAGTGAAGAGAAAGAGACAAAAACTGCTTGTCTGATGCCGACAGTGATTCCAGGCAGCTCAGGCTGACCATCTAAATAAACAGCTTGGTTCGAGGCAGCAGTTCATTCCACAAAACAGCTGAGATACAGTCGTCATTGTCACCAGTCTCTGACACTGCGGAACAGGCACCAAGCAGTTAATTAAAAATACATGAAGGGCCGGTCTGGCCACAAAGGTCCTGCGACGACCCATCCGACCCAACGTCTGCCGCCGTCAGATCCCTGGCCCCAGCATCCCTCACCCCCCAACCCCTTCCCTGACCTGAAAACCTCTCAGCCATGCCCTGTCAACTTCCCCCTCCTCCCGTCCTCCCTCCCTCATCTCCCGCCAGTCTGTCTTTCTCCCATGCATTATTCATGATCCTGAAGGTCATATGAATTCATTATTCCCCAGAGAGGGAAGAGGGGGAGAAAGGGATGACGTAGGGAAGAGACACAGGGGACAAGAGCCAGAGCCTGGATTGCAGCTGGTTATAGCCAAAAGCATTGCTGCAGACCAGGCAGGAATGAGAAAGACTGGCTGTCAAAGCTCAGGTGGCCACCAGCAATTCTCATCTCAATTATAGAAATCCTGGGTTTACCACCGAACCTCTGAGCCCAGATCACTGATAACCACCTGAATCATAGAAACACTAGATTCACTTTGCCACCTCTTGGCAGACATCAGAAGTCCTTATCTCAATCAGGAAGAGAGACATCAGAAGAAAACTCACAGATATACACGTACAGAGAAGACAGAGGCAAGCTCTCCCACAAATGGAGGGAAGAAAAAGAATGCAGCTGGTATGGCAAGGACAGGCAGATGTAATTTCATCCACTCATGCAAATGTCAACACGGAGGGAGGCAAACTCAAAGCAGAGACCATTAAGAAGAGACATGGGAATATTCGTTCACAAAGAAAAATAAAATGGTTAAGCGCACACACACACACACACACACACACACACACACACACACACTACGCAAACACTCACACAGATGCAAACACACCACTAGGGAAAAAATACAATGTTAAACACAAAAGGACAGAAAAGAGAGAAGTGCACACCAATAAAGACTGAACAGAATGAAGTCGAGACAGTCACTGAGAAAACAAATGTGACCACTGATGAAGATACACATACAGCCATTAAAAACAGAGTATTCTATGTAAACACTGCCATTATATAGAGAACGCCAATATATAAGCAAAGCCATGGATGGTGAAGACAACACCAATGCATAAACAAAGCTATGTGGGCTGGAGAGAATGCCAATATATAAGCAAAGCCATGGATGGTGAAGATAACACCTAAATACAAAGAAAGCTATGTGGGCTGGAGAGAATGCCCACATATAGACAAAGCCATGGACGGTGAAGATAACGCCCATATATACAAACAAAGCTGGAGAGAACGCCCATATATAGACAAAGCCATGGATGGTGAAGATAACGCCCATATATACAAACAAAGCTGGAGAGAATGCCCATATATAGACAAAGCCATGGACGGTGAAGATAACGCCCATATATACAAACAAAGCTGGAGAGAACGCCCATATATAGACAAAGCCATGGACGTGAAGATAACGCCCATATATACAAACAAAGCTGGAGAGAACGCCCATATATAGACAAAACCATGGATGGTGAAGATAACGCCCATATATACAAACAAAGCTGGAGAGAACACCCATATATAAACGAAGTCATGGACAGTGAAGATAACACCTATATACACACAAAGCTATGTGGGCTGGAGAGAACGCCCACATACAGACAAAGCCATGGATGGTGAAGATAACGCCTATATATACAAACAAAGCTGGAGAGAACACCCATATATAAACAAAGCCATGGAAGGTGAAGATAACGCCTATATATACAAACAAAGCTGGAGTGAACACCCATATATAAACAAAGCCATGGAAGGTGAAGATAACGCCTATATATACAAACAAAGCTGGAGTGAACACCCATATATAAAACAAAGCCATGGAAGGTGAAGATAACGCCTATATATACAAACAAAGCTGGAGTGAACACCCATATATAAACAAAGCCATGGATGGTGAAGATAACGCCTATATATGCAAACAAAGCTGGAGAGAACACCCATATAAAAACAAAGCTGGAGAGAACACCCATATATAAACAAAGCCATGGAAGGTGGAGAGAACACCCATATATAAACAAAGCCATGGAAGGTGGAGAGAACACCCATATATAGACAAAGCCATGGAAGGTGGAGAGAACACCCATATATAAACAAAGCCATGGAAGGTGGAGAGAACATCCATATATAAACAAAGCCATGGAAGGTGGAGAGAACACCCATATATAGACAAAGCCATGGAAGGTGGAGAGAACACCCATATATAAACAAAGCCATGGAAGGTGGAGAGAACACCCATATATAGACAAAGCCATGGAAGGTGGAGAGAACACCCATATATAGACAAAGCCATGGAAGGTGGAGAGAACACCCATATATAGACAAAGCCATGGAAGGCGGAGAGAACACCAGAAAATAAGGACCAGGGTTATGGCCTTTCCCCACACGCTCCTCCCAGTCCCTCCCCTCTCTCCCTCAATAACTTTTTGGCAAAATAATTTGCTAGGAGGGAGCACACATCTGGCAACTTGAGAAAGTTGCCTTCCTGAAGTCTTGCCTGTGAAGTATATCAGATTAAAAAAAAAAAGCGGTCACTACTTCCACCAAAGGTGCTGGTCACACTCGTAACTAATCTGCTGCAACACAAAACCAGCTTCCATCCTCCTTAAGTTCCCAAGCTCCATTCCACTACACCATTCCCTTCAAACTCTTCCTTTCTTCGGGGAGGAAACTGACAAGAGAGCAGTGGCAAACGATGCTTAGTACAGTCAAACAACAGACATAATGAAGGAATTTCAGTTCAGGTTTCAATCAAACAGTGCTGTGCGAGTCCTGAAAACATATATGCAAACAGAACAACACAAAATGGGGTGATGAGATCAAAAATGACATCTGGAGTAAAGCTGTGAGACTGGGGAAAAAATCAAATTAGTCTATGTATAAATAAATTCATTAATTCATGTTAACATACTAAATGATGATAACACAGATCACAGACGAATACAACAAACGTGGCTTTTCATGCTGGAAAGAAAACACCTGTGACACAGAGAGAAGTACAATAATACAAAGGGTCAGAGGTCACGTGATGAGCTCCACAGGGGTAGAACACACAGAAGAAGTCACAGGAAAAGCTCTACTCTGTTAAAACAGCAAATCAAAGCACCAAGGCTCGTGGCACAGACAAGTGCAGTGAAAACAGAAATTGGACAAGCTGTGATGGGTTATAACAACTCGGTAAAGCATCACAGGGCAGCTGGCCGCTACAAGAACTATCCAAAAGATGGCACAAGCAGTAGGAAAGGAAGCTGCCCACTCCGCAAGCCACGCCCAGGAAGCGTCTGGTGCCCACCATGACTTACAAAATCATCAATGGCTTCCTTGATGGCAGAAATGCTCAACACGAACACCAGCGGGATTATCGTGGCCACAGGGTTGAGAGAAGACACAGGTGGTATCAACTACAACAGGACCAGCATCACACAGCATTACCCTTACTAAAACAACACGCCTCATACTGTTACTTCTCAGTCACATAAATGCCACACGCTGCATACCTCAACAACATATCACACGAACTCTTGATACATGAAAAACTGAAGATGGGCTCAGATTTTCATCTATCCAAACACAAAATGTATCACATTATACTATTATTACAATGCTTAACACCAACTTCCACACATCAATTTCTCACCTGCACACTATAAAAAGAACAACAAATACAACAAAACATGTACAAATGGAAGATGAAAGAATAGGCAGTAAATTTTCATTGCTTTATGTTAGCAACTCTACATTAACAGAGAGCAATTCACAATGCACTGAGTGAAAATGTACTACCTTGCATTGATTCAAAATAAAACTATGACTTATATCCAGCTTCTTTCTTCTTCAAACCTGCCATCATACTGGTGTCAGACTTCTAGAGCTATGAGGCACAAGAGCAAACCTGGTTTTTAAACTGAGCCATTTTAACACCCAACAGTCCAATGGAAGGCCCATACAGAAAATGCATCTTCCAGGACGTGCAATTCATGCCATGCACAGAACACATCTGGCTCCACTCCACCCTTCCCAAAAACAAAATGACCCACAGACTTTTCCTCTTTTATTCTAAAATTAGGATTTAATCACCTTTGTGAATATAGCAAAACTTTTTTTTTGTTTTAAATGTCAGTCCAATTCCTTGATAAACATTGCAAAATATTCCAAGATGTTCACATGTATCTGTGCAGTTCTGTTGTAAACATGGTGAAATATTCCACCTTTTCTTCATTATCTGTCCAGTGTCAACAAACATGGCAAAACACCACGTTTCCTCAGTCTCTCTGTGCACTGCCTTCATGAACTTGGCAAAACATTTCACATTTTCAGCACGTCTGTTCAGTCCCTCAACAATCACAGCAAACAGTCCATGTTTTCCCTATGGCCGTCCAGACTTTCTATGAACATAGCCAAAATTCCACATTTACCCAATGTCCACCAAGTCCCTCAATGAACATGACAAAACAGTCCATGTTTCCCCCTGTCCGTCCGGTCCCTCAATGAACATTGTAAAATATTCCACATTTTCTTCATGTCTATCCAGTCCCTCCATGGACTGGTGAAAACATTCCACAATTTCTCAAAGTCTGTCCAGTCCATCAATCAACACAGCAAGGTATCCCTCACTTTCTTTGTGTCAGTCCTCTCAATGTACAGGTAAAAACATTTCACATTTTCCCCATGCATATCCAGTCCCAAACTGAACATGACAAAACATTCCATGTTTTCTAAATGTCTGTCCAATCCCTAGAAGAACCAGGAAAACTATTCTACATGGTTTTCTATGTCTCTACGGTCCATTATCAAACTGGGCAAAACATCCCACACTTTCATCATATCAGTCCAATCCCTCACTGAGTAGGGCACAAATTTCCAGGCTTTCTATTGGGTTTTTTTTTTCATGTTGAAAGTTTGCATGCATCACCTTCATGGACATTTTCAATCTCAAGTGAGTTTGATTCTGCAACAAGTTAGGAGCTTTCAGAGGGATAGTACTAATACTCCCAGGGTAACAGGTAAGAGTCATTTATGCAAAGGAGCAGTAGCTAAATTGTATTCATCAAGCAAGCGTTTGCATCCACTAATGACTCATTAGCTGAAAGTTCTGTGGCTTGTATCCTTGCATTCTATGTGGACAAATAAAATATCATACATCATGTATCGTGTTGTGGCACAAAGCAATTCAAGTCTTGCAATTCTGATGGATTTAATGCTACTTCGTTCAATGTGCATACCTCTGCAACCAATATCAGTACATGATGGAACCTGTGAGAAATATGATGCATTCTTACCGGTTCATTATTTTTCTTTGCAAGATTTTTACATCCAAAGGCTACTACACCCACATTTTTTACATGATCTGAACCACTGATCTGTCCTCTCCATGTCTAGCCAGTTCCCCTGGCAAAATATTCCACATTTTCTGTTTGTCAGTCCAGGTCATTGTAAACACAGCAAAATCCTCCAAACCCCAGAGCCAAACATGACGAGTGAAGATGGAACATGGATGTGTGTCTGATGAAACAAACACTAGCAAAGCCTAAGCCAGGCTGTTTCCCTGAGGATGGCATCAGCAGGAGACGCACCTGGAGCAGCACCACTTGTAAACTTCATCATAAATCTTACGCCTTATGACCTTTCTCACCTGTAGAATGAGCAGCCCCAAGAAGTAGGCATTGGCCAGGCGCTGGAACTGCTCAAACAAGTTCTTGGGCAGAAAGGTGACGACATTGTACTTGGACGTCGTAATCTTGTTTTGCTACACACACGCAGCTTCACATTACTCCTTTGGTTTTGCTAAATACACAAACTGATAAATGTGGTCTGGAATGGAGATCTTGTTTAGCCGAATACGTACAAACAATCCCAAGTCATTACCTCGTTGTGCTAAATTCAAACATCACCTGACACTGAGATCAATGGCTGTTTAGCAAAGAAGCAAACAATGTCTGACATTGTGCTCCTGCTTTACTGGACACTTACATACACATTATATTTTGTATCTTGATATTGTCATCCTACATCTTGTTTAAGTGCACGCACACACACACACACACACACACACACACACACATACACACACAAATGTTTGACAGAAGCACTTTCACTCACACACACACACACAACACACACACACACACACACACACACACACACACACACACACACACACACATCCTTGTGCTGTTAACAGTAAATTTGTGCCATGAAGAGAGTACCTCCATATTTACTCAAATACTTGAAGGTAAATGTCATATACAGTTATAGTTACTTTTCTGTAAAACCAGTAAATCCACGAGTTAAAACACACCAAAAAAAAATTGGGGAAACAAAATTGTGGACGTCTTGCTGGATTCAGCAAATTTGTTTCCAAATTGGCTTTGGTGTGCAGGTGTGCTCTTTAGTGAAGCAACCTAAGTTACCAGATACATTAGTTTAATCACACAAAACAGGATCAGTTTTTTGTTAAAATGTATGGTTGATTTAGGGAAGAGAGAGAGAGGGGGAGAGGGGGAGAGGGGGAGAGAGAGACAGAGAGAGAGAGAGAGAGACAGAGAGAGAGAGAGAGAGAGACAGGCAGAGAGAGAGAGAATTGAGTGCATTTGTGTGCATGGCTGTATCTGTGGCTGTGTATGGATCTGTATGTCTGTGTGTGCGTCTCTCGCTCTCTTTCTCTGTGTGTGCGTGTGTGCGTGTGTGTGTGTGTGTGTGTGTGTGTGTGTGTGTGTGTGTGTGTGTGTGTGTGTGTGTGTGCGTGCGTGCGTGCGCACGCACATGCCTCTGTGTGCATGTGTGTGCATGTGTGTGTGTGTGTGTGAGTGAAAGAGGGAGGGAGGGAGGGAGAGAGAGAGAGAGAGAGAGAGAGAGAGAGAGAGAGAGAGAGAGAGAGAGAGAAAGAAAGAGAGAGCGTGTTGTTTGTGAATGTGTGCACATGCATGTGTGTGTGTGTGCATGCATGCATGCCCAAGTGCTCGGATGTGTGCATGGGTACATGCATATGCGTGCTAGTATGTGTAAATGCGTGTTCATGCAAAATGTGAAAGAGTTCATGTAAAACTTTACTTTTGCCTTTTGTGAACATGCGAGTGTGCAATGGTAACTGCAAGCATACATGGGATGATTGTAAAGAGTTTATGTGTGCATGCTCTCATGCTTTGGAATACTTACCGCATATTCAAACTGGGCGTTGTACTCTCCATCATTGACTTTATTCTCCTTTCAATCTCTGCACACAGTTGTTTTTATACTCTGCAAGTTTAAAACTGTTACAAAATTTACTGACAAAATATACACAACTTTGTGACAACCCACCCAAGAACTCAGAATCCCTGCACAATATCTCATAAACATGCAAATGTTCATCCTCGCACACACACATACACGCACACACACACACACACAAATACCAACACATTCATATATGAGCACATGCACACACATGCACATGCACACATGAGCACACAAACATGTTAGCTTGCGTATTGACATGCTCATATCTGCCAGTTTAGAAATGCAGATATTCACTTTCTACCCTTTCAATCTTTTCTCTCTTACATGATGATGGCACACACGCACACCAAAACAACACACACACACAAATACACACACAAACAACACACACACGAACGCACACACAACACACACATACACTCGCACACACACACACACACACACACACACACACACACACACACACACACACACACACAACGCACGCACACACATCACACACAACACACACACAGTGACACATGTGCATATGACAACACAACACAACCTTTTGCAGACACAAAGAGACAGGGACAACACCTAAAAAAAAAAAGAAGAAAAAAAGAAAAAGGCGGGGGGGGGGATGAAATGAATGCTTCTATTGCTAACAGCTTTCATGACAACAGCTGTGTCACAGGAGACCAAAAAGCACCGAGCTGAGCTGCGCAGCATAGCAAAGTTGTCAACCCTCCCTCCCTCCTAAAACCTTCCCACCTGACAAGAGAACAGCCACTGTACTGGCCTGGCCTGCACAGAAACAGAGCTCGGTGGGAACACCTCATTCGCTGCGCAGTCTGCAGGTGTCTTCAGGCCGCACTGCTTTTTCCCTGCTTTCCCCTACACGTCTCCTACCTATCTACCTTCTCCTACCCTTTCCTCCTAACCTCTGCCTCTCTTGTTCCTACCTGTCCACAGCTTTTCTCCCTTCTTTCTCCTGCTTTCCCACCATGCTTCATCCCGACTTTCCCCAGCCTTCCATCCCCCTACTTTCTCCTACCACTTTCCAAATTTCCCCCCATCTTTTCCCCTGCCTTCCGCTACTTTCTCCTACCTTTTCCCCTACTTTCTCCTACCACTTTCCAAATTTCCCCCCCATCTTTTCCCTTGCCTTCCGTTACTTTCTCCTACCTTCTCCCCTACTTTCTCCTACCACTTTCCAAATTCCCCCCCCCCCCCCCCCCCCCCCCCATCTTTTTCCCTTGCCTTCCGTTACTTTCTCCTACCTTCTCCCCTACTTCTCCTACCACTTTCCAAATTTCCCCCCATCTTTTCCCCTGCCTTCCGCTACTTTCTCCTACCTTCTCCCCTACTTTCTCCTACCACTTTCCAAATTCCCCCCCCCCCCCCCCCCCCCATCTTTTCCCTTGCCTTCCGTTACTTTCTCCTACCTTCTCCCCTACTTTCTCCTACCACTTTCCAAATTCCCCCCCCCCCCCCCCCCCCATCTTTTCCCTTGCCTTCCGTTACTTTCTCCTACCTTCTCCCCTACTTTCTCCTACCACTTTCCAAATTCCCCCCCCCCCCCCCCCCCCCCCCCCCCATCTTTTCCCTTGCCTTCCGTTACTTTCTCCTACCTTCTCCCCTACTTTCTCCTACCACTTTCCAAATTTCCCCCTATCTTTTCCCCTGCCTTCCGCTACTTTCTCCTACCTTTTCCCCTACTTTCTCCTACCACTTTCCAAATTTCCCCCCATCTTTTCCCCTGCCTTCCGCTACTTTCTCCTACCTTTTCCCCTTCTTTCTCCTAACCTTTTCCTACTCTTCCCCTGCTTAGTTTCTCCTGTCTTTCCCTGCTTTCTCCTTCCCTTACCCAGCTTTCTCCTACCTTCCCCCCTCGCCTTCTCCTACCTGTCCCTTGCTCTCTCTCTCTCTCTCTCTGATCTTTCCCCAGCTTTCTCCTACCTGTCCAGTTCTTTCTCCTAAATCTCCCCTTGCTTTCTCTCAAACTTTCCTTACTTTTTCCTTCAACTGTTTCATGTTTCACCCTTACTTTCTACTCCCTATCCCCCTCCTTTCTTCTCCTGTCTCCAGGCCTTTCTCCACTTTCTCCAACCATTTTCTTCTCTCTCTCCTGCCTAAATGATTGTTACAGAACATGTCTGCCTGAAGGGAAAAAAAAAAAAGAAGAAGTAATCTGGGCTATGGAAAAGGAGGGGTTTGGTGGTGGTGTGGGGGAGGATGAACACATCTGTTCTTGCTCTCACATCGAGTTGTGGAACATACAGAAATTAATGCACACATGTGCAGGTCGGTTTATTCAAGTATAATCTGCCTCGCATATGAAACAGAATATGATAGTGGTTGAAATTCACCTGACTTCTGTTCAATATGCAAAGTGAGAACACTTAAGATTCAATATCCATTCAAAAAAGAAGTTCAACTACTCTGATAAAGTATTACTGGAAAACACACGCACACGCACACACACACACACACACACACATGCAAGACATACACACACACACATGCACACATGCACACGCACACACACCACACAATACTCGCTTAAGTCTTCCACTAGGTTTTTACCCTACATTCTTCATGGCTTTCAGAACAGCCTACAACACATGACTTGTCAAAATTTATGTATGTTCTCAAACTCTACCCATAATTCACCTACATTTTTCGTACCCCGAAACTTTCACTTCATTTCTTCCAGAACCCAGTCACCACAACAAACGCTACAATACAGATCAAAAGCATTGCTCACTGCTACATACATTCACAGTCCTATCACTGGACATCATGATTTCTCAATTGGGGTATGGCATCTAACATCAGCCACTGACACACAGAAATTTGCTGTCAGATGCCTGATCTTTTTTTTCTTTTTTTTTTTGTTAACGTAAATCACTCTCTTTTCCTGATTAGTTTCATTCCTTCCCAGCAAAGATTCTCAGTGAAATATATATCTATCTAAACTTCAGTCCAACCAGTCCGAAACTGGCATACTACAGCACAGTGCAGACCATGGACCACAATGGTGAAAGGTTCCGAACAGATGAAGAATGTAAACAGAAAATCAAAAGCTTGCAAGTGAATATCAACAAATCAAACCAGGGTCTTCCTGTAACTGGTTTATCTAAGGAGTCCCTCACATGAGGTGTTCAGGAATCCTCATAAGATTTTTAAGGGTCCCACTAGCAGTTTATATACCATACATAAGAAAAAAAATGGAAAGAAAAAAAACAAGAGGGAGGTATGGGGGATGGGGTTTACTTATTTCAAACAAATCATGGTTCATGCAGCATGTGATGCAACAGAAAAGTGTTGATCAAGTCAGCAGAGTCTAGTGGAATTTGTCAACTGTCTTACATCCTGCTTTCCTGCACATGGACATAAAGCTGGAAGCAGGAACTGGACTTTTTCAGTCCACACCCACCAAGATGCAATACCAAAACTGGTCAACTGGACTTGATCGAACTTCAACAAATATCAGTTTACGAAGGCTAGTGAGTCCTGGAGATTTCTGAATCAGTTTTTAGAGTGTTAGGAATGCACATATGTATATTAGGGGACACTTTCGCATTTTACATAAATGCTGGAAACTCGGTGAGATTCTATGTAGGTGCCAGATTTTATTCCACTCAACCAAAGTTTCCCTCATGGATTGATGGAGGGAACTGTATGTTGCTTACATCAATTTTGAGCAGCATCAATCCATTATTTCCATTTCTAATTCTATCACACTACTGACAAAGCCTATAAATCAAACACACCTCTGTTTCCATCCATGAATATTAGCAACTGCGGATTATCAGTACTGACTAAACACATCTTGCTTCCTTCTTTTGTAAACACTGAAAAGCACTTCCTTAAATACCACTGACAATGGAAAAGTACACCTGTTTCGTACCCTAAAAATCAGTAACTAGGCAAGAATAGTGCTGACACACCTCTGCATTTCACTCCCTTTGTATTAGTAAACACCAAAAGTAATGCCAACAAAACATCTCCATTTCTTTCCCTTATAATCAGTAACTGAGAAGCGTTAGTGCTAGCTATCAGATCTCTGCTTCCCTGCTTCCCTCCCAAAATATCAGAGTACCTCTCTGCCCACCACCACCCCTCCCCCCCCCCCCCCCCCCCCCCCCCCCCCCCCCCCCCCACTCTCCCACCAACCTGCTTCCAACTCCTGCTCTTGAGGTATCACCCCTCTCTACCAACCCCTCTGAAAAAAAAAAATTAAAGGGGGAAAGAAAGCTGTGGTCACAATGAAATATACAGGGATGTCTTTTGGACAGAGCTTGTGAATGGACTTTGAGCTGCAACATTAGCTGCTGTCACACAAGCCTGGATGTGAAAATAACCACACTGAAAAAGGTGTGAAGAGATTCGTGGGTCTGAATAAGACCGATTCATTTGACTGTGAGAGGGATGGATGGAGTAAGGGAGGGAGGGACAGAGACAGATAGACAGAGAGGCAGACAGAAAGACAGACAGACCAGACATACAGAGACACAAAGAGAGAGAGAGAGAGAGAGAGAGCGAGAGAGCGAGAGAGAGGTGTTTATCTGCATGCAAATCTGCACTATTTAGCGTAACCGCCTTCAAACATGCTCATGCATACGATTCTTAATGCACATGTTACGCCTGGGTCCTGTTCCACTGCTCAGCATTCAAAATTGATTCCCGACCATACAGCATCCTCTCTTCGCTCCCAAGTCTTCACGCAGGAGGAGGAGAAGGGTCTGACTGAGGTAAGGAAGAAGGCTTTGGGGGCAAAGAGGGAGGGAAGGCATGAAGGTGAAGGGGGGGGGGGGGGGGGGGGGATGTGAACTGCGAAGCATTCCTGCGCTCGCTCTATCCTCTCCTCGGCACCCTGCGCCAACAGGCGAGAACCGCAGAAATAACTGCCACTCCATCTCGGGGATTACACAAATCGTCTTTGGACAAGAACGTCACCACACACTGCCCTCCCTAATCAATAGGAATCAAGGCAGACAACACTGCAGGTCTGGACCCTCACCACCACCACCCCCACCCCCTCCCTGTCTCCCCCTCTCTCTCATCTGATTTGTTCTGATCCAAATCTATACTTGGCTATTTCACGGTAGGATTCTTTCATGTCTGTTTGCTGGGTGTGCAGTGGTAGTGGTGACTGCACATTTTGCCACTGGCTCTCTTGCTTGTTCTGCATTTACAATGTTACATGACTGGCAGTGTCCGACTTTATTACACAGGACCATCAACTGAAAACAATATGAAATATCTATTTACGGATCAATAATAAATCAATCAATCAATCTCTCTCTCTCTCTTCTCTCTCTCTCTCTCTCTCTCTCTCTCTCTCTCTCTCTCTCTCCCTCTCTCTCTGCTCCTCTTTTAAGTTAATTAATGATGCTTTTCTCCATAAGATATGTGTGTTCATAAGTGTATGCATGTCAGTAAGGGAGTGAGCAAGTGAGTGCATGCCTGAGTGTGTGTGAGTGTGAATGACTGTGTGTGCGTTTGTACTTTGAGTGTGTGTGTGTGTGTGTGTGTGTGTGTGTGTGTGTGTGTGTGGTGTGTGTGTGTGTGTGTGTGTGCGCGCGCGCGCGCGCACGCGTGCGTGTGTGTGCGCATGCGTGCGTGTGTGTGCATATGCATGTGCATGTGTGTGTGTGTGTGTGAGTGCATGTGCACGTGTATGTGAGTCACATCCAGTAATGTGCTGTTTACAAATCAATCTTGGCAAGCTGTCACATAGAAAGAAAAAAAAAAAGAAGAGAGAACCTACGTGCGTACCTTTCTTCATCTGTTTACATGCAAGCAGCATTGCATATCTTTTCTTGTGGCCAACGCATTCTTTTTAATCTATTCATTTCTAAGTGCAACGAATACATCTGTTCATGCTTCCGGTCATTTTTCTGCTAAACCCATTGACACTTTGCCATCGCTTCCAAAACATGCCGGTTTCCTGACAGTAAACAATAAACAAGTCACTCTTACCCTCTGAGCACCCACGTCACAACAACGGTGTGCTGACATCATCATCTGCTTAACTACCAACTCCGCCGACTGAATCTGCCTACTGCAACTCATTTTACGCCGTGTTGTTTAACCCTGTGAAACCCTTTTAAATCCAGGTAACATTTTGGACTTTTACACACCTTCCCCTTCTTCAGCTAAACAATTAACATGGGTTGCTGCTTTCTTCTCCCATTTTGAAACAAAACCAGTGCTGCCTGTGGTACCCATTCACTTAGCACACATGTTGTCAAGAAGCTCACAGTCCTCACAAGAAAACTCACCCTTCACTCCCTTCCGCTCCCATCCACTCTTGTCTCAAAAAAAAAAAAAAAAAAAAGTTCCTGGCGAGTCCAGAAGGGAGAGATGGAGAAAAAGAGGACAAATTCTGAACAACCCTACAAGGACGCCTTGCCCCTCTCTGAAGTCCTGCAGGTCTGTCATCGCACCTCAACGCAAGAGATGGCCATTTCACATCCTTGTACGACTCTACAACAACGTTAATAGTAGCTGTCAACAGTAGAGACAAACCCTAATACATGCAAGAGTTAGTTCTTCATGTCTGAAGAACT
>CM031603.1:48020408-48030408 GCA_018398815.1 Conus ventricosus | reverse complement strand
TAAAAATAAAACATCAGGCATCATCCTGACCCATAATGAACATGTATACAAATTTTCTAAAAGATCAGCCCAGAACTTTTTGTCTACAGCGAGTGGAGCACATTTTGACCACGGACAGACACACAGACAGACACAGACAGCATTTCTCCATTCTCATTGTAAAGTACTCCCTGTTCTATAAGAACTAGGTGTACAAAAAAGAAAGAAAATAGATCTGGCACCATTACCATGAAACATGGAGAAAGTTTTAGATCTGGCGACTGATTAGAAACATTCAAATGGCTCAAAAGTGTTTACAACTTCGAAGTGTACTTCCCAGAACTCCACACACCAATTTTCTTCCACCAGGGTAAAGACAGAGATGCATGTATCTGCCAGTGCAAGTTAGATGCATGTCCACTCAACATCCAGTCCCTCCGACATATCTTAAATACCCTCACCTTCAGTGAAAACATGGTAATGATGATTTAGAGCTGGCGTTTAAAGAGGGAACGTGTGACCAGCAGTAATACTGGACTACAGTGAAACACAATTTTGCAATTTCATTCCTCCTAATTTGAAAACTTCCTTAAGTGTGTATGAACCATCAGCAAGCCAATCTTTTACTTACAATGCACTTTTAACTGTACACCTCTGCCATCACAGCAGCCTCCTAGGTTGGTTGGTTGGTTGGGGCTTTTTTGAGGGGTTGGAATGTGCGGGGTGGATGTTTCAGGTGGTGTTGTGTTGTGTTGTGTGTGTGTGCGCACGCGACTGTGCACATGCACGTGCGTGCGTGTGTGATCAGAGAGGTGTGTGTGTGTGCGTGTGCGTGCGTGCGTGCGTGTGTGCGTGCATGTGTGTGTGTGTGTGTGTGTGTGTGTGTGTGTATGCGCATGTGTGCGTGCGTACATGCGTGTGTGTCTATATTCGAGTCTTATGGTTTTTCCAGTTATCCACCCCTATTGTATGTCCTGCTAATCCCAACAGTTGAGCAGGCAGCCTGCAGCAACAACAGACAGGCAGTGGTGTGAGGGGCCATCTCCAGTGTGTATTCCTTGCCCACAGACCAATTGGCAGGAAGTGTGAGGACGGCTGTGTGGATGCTAAGCAGCCGGCTCCCTATGTCACAGGCTGTAATCCAAACTTCCCTGGCTGAACAGGGGCAAAGGAAACCGCCCTGATGTTAGTCATCAGTTCAGACAGTCACTTCCCCTTGATGGTCTTCCCCTGGACGTGCACGCACTTACTCCTTTGCTCAACTTACACACATATTAAAGCGTGCATCAAGTCATAGAAACATGAATGCCTTCACACAAACACATGCATGTGCTCATATGTGCAAACACACACACACACACACACACACACACAAAGCATGCATGCACAAAGCACATGCACTCACGCACCTACAAAATCATTCAATCACACACACACACACACACACACACACACACAAGCATTTTTCTTTCGTCCACATGCACACCATCATAGACACAATTTGAACACATACACACACTCTCTCTCTCTCTCTCTCTCTCTCTCTCTCTCTCTCTCTCTCTCTCTCTCTCTCTCTCTCTCTCTCTCACACACACACACACACACACCACAACCACACACACACACACACACACACACACACACACACACACACACATTCTCTCCCTCCAAAGCAGTCATGCTCCGAAGACACTGACATAGCAAACACTGTTTAACCAATGCAGACAGGTTTTAAAAAAACAACAACAGCACACCACCACATCTTCCACATCTTCCAATCAGCAGTTAACAGCAAATCAAACAGAGGGGTTATTCTCCCAGTTAAAATGCGCACGGCGAGAGGGCTTTCCTTAAACTTCGGCAGGAGTTCATCCTCTAGAATAAATAAAATTCATGTCATAATAATCTAACAGCAGGTGCAATGGTTGAGCGGTTAGAACTCTTGCTTCTCAGACCGAAATGAGCTGCACTGCTTCAGTTCAAGCCTTCAGCAGCATCCGGTGGGCAAAGTGCAGAGCAGGCGTTGCAGCACTAATGCAGACCCACGCATGTGAATTTCTTTGAGTACATACTCTCACAGAAGATCAGATTTCACATTAACCATCCTATCATACCGTCAGCACCAGGCAGGTCATGGACCACACAACACCACCCAGCATGCTCTTGGGTATTTGGAAAGAAGACGGGCACCGTCAAGCATTGTCTGTTGCAACACTGATATGCTGTGGTGATGGGTTATACAGCAGCATCGTTGTTCATGTGTCTGTTGCATTACCGTACCACCTACTGTTATGGGATATTTTTTCATCTTTCAATCTTTTCTTTTTTCTTTTTTTTTTGTGCTCTCAGAATTGGCACTTTGTTTCCAATGTGTGATATATAATAGGAAGCCAAATCAGAGCTTCTTTCCTGACTAGCTCAATGTAAGACTCTTGCTGTCTTGCCGGAGAGTGAGCCTTCCTCATACAAGAAAAAGTAAGCAAGTCTTATTGAGAGAAACCCTTTTCTTTCATATTGCTCCAAGCCAACGTCAAAGTGTCAGCCATTTCTTTCATTTTGTAAAGCAAATGTCTGCCTTCAACAAGCAGCGGTTTCTGTACTGACATCCTGTACATTCGGTGCACAATCATTTTCCTTTACTGCCCTCACACTGTTTCACATCATTTCGTTGCATCATCTAACTTCACCGCAAAACATACACCCCTACTATTTGCATGTGATGTGAACGCCTGATGTAAGCGATCAAGGGGACAGTACTCACCAGGTGCTTTTTCCCTTGACCGTAAAAAAAACAATGGTTTGGCCATCTCTGAAATAAAAAAGTTGAGTGAAAGCATATTCCAGGGCAAAAACCAGTGCAAAGTTTTCAAAAATTACAAAATCAGGACGACAAGATGAAAGTGAACCGATGAATAAAACAGAGTGAAAACCTGTCATACCAATGTGTCTGTCTGGTTTTTCCCTGGTCTTGTCTCAAAGTACACTGACCATTTCAACCCTTCAGAATTCACAGCATGGACAACCTTCTCTGCCTGACTGGTTTGGCCTGATACACTCGAAAGGGAGGGATAGTTAAACTCTAATGTCTCAAAAACTGTTATGCCAAGAGGAAAAAAAAAATCACAATCACATGGTTGTTGCCTAGTTTCTGTATAGCGAGTTATTATAATTTCATGTAACATGATGTGCTTTCAGACTTTCGATGCTTTGATAGACAAAAAATTGTTCATTATAATTCGAACAGACTGGGTACTTCAATTCTAAGTATCTGGAAACGTATTCTACCAAGATTTGAAATGCTAGCGTCACGGACTCCCAGCTGGGAGGTCGTGGGTTCGAATCCCATCAGAGTCATGTGGGTTTTTCTGCCCCAACCGGCTCATACCCAGAGTTGAGTTTGCTGCGGACTCAGCTGGGAAGACTGAGTTTCATCCACTTAATGGATGCGTTTCTGAGAGTGTTGCTCAAATTTCCTGACCAACACTGCAGATGCCTGTATCTCACGGGCCTGGTTGACGCCGGGATATATTATGAAAGGAAGCATAGAGTACAGCCCTGTCATGTAGTCTCAGACCGAAATGGAAATCCGTAGCATCATCTTAATCATCCTCATTCTCATCGATCAGCATTTTTTAAAAAAATCTCAAATTCTGTGGCCCTTCATGCCCTGCTCTCATGGTGAACTCGGTTTCGATGTCCTCTCCACGTCTGTGGCCTTGGTTTGGTTCCGTTAGGGTCACCGGTATCGGCGAGTCCATGGGGGCCGTCGTCGGATGTACGTGGTGGCACCCTCTGGAGGGAGAGCTCACTCATGCTGGCTCCGCAACTAAGCAATTATTGCCGTCAGTAGGAGGCTTAGTAGGTGGTGTCCTGCGTATGTTAGATCAGAACAGGCACCACTGAACATCACCGAAGTGACTCGGCAGCAGTGCAGTGTCTCCACCGGTGGGTTGCCTCTTGACACTTGACATTGACTGCTTCCTGTGGATTGCCAGTGCCGGGGCTGCGGCGGGGCCGACCGGGCTGTGGCTGTGGACGGGGTGTCGGAATGAGCAGCGTGGGTGCACTGCCTCTGAGGTGGCGCAGAGGTTTGGACAGCAAAAAAAAAAAAAAATTTGAAATGTGTACGAATTGTAATGACAGAATTCATTGTTTGACAAGAAATTACTGCTGAATAGTTTCATCATGTATGTTTGAACTTAGGATGCTGTCAGAAATTCAAGCATAACTTTACTTTTATGTAATTTTGTGTTTGAATATAAACACTTGATTTTAATTTTGCTTCAAAGACTTCAAAACCTTAAGATGTTATAAACAAAGGTTTCATTTTTAGGTGTGTCCAGTTTGAAAGCTGTAACTTGGCATAGTTTTGGAGTAATACGGTTTGAGCACATCAGGTCTGTCACCTAAGCATTGCTCGGGTACTGATTCATGGCACTGTTGTGCAGTGCCCAAGCACTTCTTAGGCACAGGGCTGAATGAGTTGAATTTCAGTCCCTGCTCTTGCCATAATATTATGGCATAAATATTATGGCATGTACCAACTATCCATTTTCTCTGGTTTCTGCCCAATTTCTGCTAAACATCCCACTTTTGTCACTGTGCTGGAGTGCTGCACAGGCATCCAGTTTCTCTCTTCTTGAGCATGATTACAACCTCCTTAATCGACTCTTCTCTTTCCGATTTCCAAAGACAAACAGGATTAACTCAACTGAACACATTCCAAAAAACTTTGTTGTCTGTCTGATTGGGTCTGGGGACAAAATAGCTCAGTTGGTAGAGCGCTGGACCCATAATCTTGGTGATTTGGGGGTTGTGAGTACGAATCTCTACCAGACCATTTCGGAACAGAGATATTTTTTCTCTAGGAGTTAACATGGGTTGTGACTCCATTTCCCAAAAAGTCCTTCAAATTAGACTGTAAACTGAGGTTCCGTGGTGTGAATGCATATGTAACATCTAGCCCACATGTAATATCCCATCATCAACCTTTGAAAGAGAAGGTCAGTTTGGCCTTGGGTATGGATGACACATTACACATAGCATGCACCAGCGTGAAAAATGGAAAGAATGAATGAAGAAAAGGGAGTGAATGAGACTGACTAAATGACACGGAAAACCACTGAATGAAGCACTGACAAGCAGTTCTTCAACCAGCTCTACTCAGGTAGGCAACCCATTGTGTAAACTAGAGTACTGATTGTAAAGCGCTTAGAGCTTGGTTTCTAGTCAAAGACAGACACTACAAAATACTCTTAATAGTTATATACTGATAACAAAATTCCATTAATCTTGCAAAGGTCTTTCAATAAAAGACCTCTGCAAGATGAATGGAATGATACATTTTACGTACGATGAAATTTGGGTTTAACCTTTAAAATCTGCATTTCGTGGAATGGTCATTGTAATTCTAAGCAGCTCTAGATTGTTGTATGATTTGGAACACTAACATATATCTTGTGCAGAAGGTAGCAGAGCAGAATACTGCTTTCTGTCTCAGCATGTGCATGCAACTGCATATTTCCCTTAAGATGACTCGAAAACACTTTGGCTGATATTCATCAATGAGTCGTCTGTAGGATCAGCATTTAAAAGGAAACTAAGAGTGCCAGAAATTAATGAACTGCTTGACAATGGAAGTGCGTTTATACAGCAACTATCTGTTTTTTTCCTGCCAGGCAATGAAAAACACAGTTATGAAAATAAACAAAACTTAAATAAATAATCATGATGTGATACTGAAACTTTACACTTCTAAAAAAAAAAAATTACTTTGAATAAACATTCAGCAACAGAATCATCCATATCCACTCTTAAAAGTTTCGTTTTCTTCCATTTCTCAAACTAAACAGCACTAGTATTTCCATGGATTGGGGGGGGGGGGGGGGGGGGGGGGGGGGGGGGGGGGGAGAAAAATGTGGATGTTACCTGTGTCTCTGTATAGGAGCAATTATAAGCGACTTCCCACATTCTAAAATGAAACTGCATTTAAAATCATCTGAGGTGATATAAACAGCATAAGTGGCATGGAATCACTTGTATATTCAGACATTCAGTATTTAATCTGCAAACTCTTTGGGGGGGGGGGGGGGGGATGGATACACTCTTTGTTGTTCAAAGGTGACCTAGCATGATATGACACCATGAGACACTTTATCAGGGACACTTTGTTCAGTTTCCCTCTTTTCCACCCCCTCTCTTTCACATCTATCTTTTCCCCAAGTAACAGGTATGTATAATGTTAAAACAAGAGAGCTGACGGAAACGGTCCTGATCAATGTCATTACAGCTTGATATTAAACATTCCTACGATATTTTGACTTTACAAATCAACCAAGAGCCAAACCATGTGGAAGGAGGTATGTAATGTGCATGGTGTATGTGTGTGCACATGCTTGCTTGTGTGTGGGTGGGTGAATGGGTGAACAGGTCGACAGTTGTGCACCTTGTGCATGTACACTGCTTGTGATATTGGCCTTTCTGACTGAATCTGTGAAACAAAATAACAAGTTTGTTTAACAAAGCAAGTAAAAAATATTGGTATACATAAAAAGCAAACTTGCAAATAGTTTAACATACTACACAATTCAACACCAAATTAGCAGCTGTCCAATGTGTGACGCTGCTGCTACTATTTCATTCTATCACAGCTACGACAGATTACATTCACACTCACAGACAAGACTGACAGTGAAAATGGGTGAGAGGAAACTGAAGAAAGACAACAACAGGAAATATTAACATGAGTCATGGGGACAAGAAAATGGACCTGTATTGATTGGCCTCAAAGAATCAAAGTCTGAAGATTTCCAGTCATTTTTGCATTCCTTTGTGACTAGTGGTAGAATTGTCAGAAAGATGATTGGGTCATTTCAAGGAAGAACAGAATATCTAAAGTGAGAAAAAGTTGACTGGGACAGAAGGTGGAGGACAGAATCATAAGCAACGTTGAGTGACCTTCTACCATCGATCCAAAACTGTTCTGTCATTTTCAAAGGGTCGCTGGCAGAGTAAAATAATTAACAATGATACATAACAGAAATGGCTACATACTCCGTCTTCTTTTGCATCTTTCTAATCTTTTCATTTCTTTACTCATTGTATCCCAGGTATGAGATAGTTCGTATCCCTCTTTCTTCCAGAACAGACATGAGTATCCTAGTACCAAAACATTATTCTGGTTTGGTTTCCTTTTATTTTGCACATTTGCTTTACTAACTGAACCATGTACAGATGGCTAAAGGATGAAGACACTTGCTTTTTTATGCAAATACTCATAATAAAAATAATCAATTCAGAAGTCTTTTAATGTCACTTTCTAAGTTTTACTATACCAGCTGCTTGAGGAACAGGTCCTGGGAATCAAAACCTGCTTGCTCTTGATGTAGACAAGGTTAAATAAGACAATACTAAAGAATCTCTGAACATATCAACTTAAAAGTGTGAGTGTGTGTGTATGTATATTATGTGTGTGTGTGCATGAGTGTGTGTGTGTGTGTGTGTGTGTGTGTGTGTGTGTGTGTGTGTGTGTGTGTGTGTGTGTGTGTGTGTGTGTTCGCACACACGCATGTGCATGCTGCATGCATGAGATATTTGGTGTTGTTTTTCTCTTTTTCTTCTTTCTCTACAGCAGATCCCAATCTATCAGACACCGAATGATCAGGATTGATCACGAAACAAGAGTCAGAGGCGGATGTTGTCTGCACCAACTGCAGTCATGTGAAAGCTCTTCCAATCTTGGGAACCAAATCAGTGAGCTGAACTCCACCAAAACCTCTTCTACAGTTTCACTTTCCAATCAGCAGAGAAGTCTCATGCCTCACAACCTGCAGCATTCAGTCCCAAATTACCAATTTCAAAGATTCATCTGCTCACATGCATGTCTTGCTGACTGCTGGGAATTCCTGCCATCTTTAGAAATGTTTTCATGTATGGCTTTCTGTCCTCATAAAAACTTATTATCTTTTTTTTCTTTGTTTTGGCTCCATTTCTGACATTTACACATTAAAGCAGCAAAGGCAGCAAAAATTAATATTTGACATCGTTAAGATTATCCTTTTCTGTATACACACTATTCACAATTACAGGTTGATGCAGTAATTATAATCCTCTGAAGTGACTACTCTCTATGAATCTTTGCTTTCTGCCTGTGTCTACAGTGACACCACTCAATCTGACTGGAACAAGTACAGCAAGTCACTGAAAGCAACATACTTTCCCAGCCTACCCCCATCTACATCCAGCTGAGTGAAATCCAGGTGATTTACCTAGTTACCTACTTTGCATTTGCCGACATTTGGCAAGGTCATAATTCCACTTCACATAAAACCAGAAATGTACTCCTTCTTAGTCTTGCTGCTGAAATACCATGTTCTCAAATTTCAACAACGAAGTATCAACACACAGTTTTTTTCAAATCCCAGGTATAAACACATGCAACATTTATACTGACAAGTCCTCAAAACAAATGCTTTTTTTTCCCACTGATAGCTGCATGTCTATTCATCATACTTGTTATCAACGAAATGATCGCAAAACTTATTTGCATTTTTCATCTGCTCCATGTCACATGGGACGGTATCGTTCTGTGCATGAGGAGTTGTATTTCTTCTTGCTCTAATTTCTCTTCAAACTAGTTATACTTTTACCTTCTTTTTTTTTCCCCTGGGAAGTATAAATGCCCCAAAATCTGGAGACAAGGGTCATGATACTTTTACATATTTTCAGGATGTGGAACACTCGGAAGGTATAAGGTTGGTTTCATGGTGGTGGTTTGCAATTTATCTCCTTTGTAAAACTTCCTTCTTCTTTTTCCCCCCCCCATTTGTCTCATCTTTCATGACCCTTGCCCATCTCCCCAACTTCCCCCCAACCACTCTCCTTCTCACCCTCCCCCCCTCCCTGAGGCCCTATTCCCATACTCTTTATTCCATCAACCACACACTGAGCCAACATGCAGCTTGTCCTTCTGCAGCCCCTGTGCCCTGCAGACCATAGGAGGCTGTTAGTACCAGATCCTCCTCACAAAGCAAACCAACAGAAGAGATGCCACACTGTTGCTAAGTCACTCCAGTTCAGTGGTGCCTGTTCTAATCAAACCTATGCAAATATACACTACCCCCAGCTAAAGTGTCCCTAGTCGCAGAGCAAGTGTGAGCATTCCCAACACTACCATTGCCACCTAGGGGAGAGCATATTTCCTGTTGAGCTGAAATACACCTACAACAAAATCTTACTTGTACCTTCACTAAAGCTGTAGTTATACCAAGACCATAACTATCGCTGTGTCTAGGCAGAGCTGTAATTACTGCCACAGTACAACTGCAGAGATACCCACAGCAGACTGAGAGTTGTGCGAAGAGTAGGGCGCATAGTTGTACCTACACTGGCCCTGCGCTGAATGTTTCAAAACTCCTAGCAGATTTCACACTGACTCTACATAAATCAATGTCAGCAGGCTTTTAGCACTGTTTTCCCTGTGACAGTGATAAGCTTCTCTCTGGAGAAAAGAAAGTTAAACACTTCATATGCGGTATAAACACACACACATGACACACACACACATACACACACATACACAAAATATGCACATACACACATGATTGTGCTCTCTCTCTCTCTCTCTCTCTCTCTCTCTCTCTCTCTCACACACACACACACACACACACACACACACACACACTCACGCACACACACACACACACACACACACACAGATATACACTTGCATGCATGCACACACACACACACAGATATACACTTGCATGCACCACACACACACACACACACACACACACTCACAGAGATATACACTTGCATGCACACACACACACACACAATGTGCACATACACACATAATTCTGCTCACACACACATATATACATGCATGCATGCATACACACACACACACACACACACACACACACACACACACACACACACACACATGGAAACACATACATAATAATGCTCACACACACACATAATACACATGCACACACACACATAAACACACACACTC
>CM031603.1:47995408-48015408 GCA_018398815.1 Conus ventricosus | reverse complement strand
TTGTCACTTCTGCTCCATCCCCTGCACTAGACCAGGACAACAGACTAACACCTGATCAACCTATACACCAATGCACACAAGTTGAGAAAAGACAAACTATTACTATGAGATACTGTCCCTTTCCTCACCTTCCATCCCTCCTGAAATCCCTTCCCACTCACTTTTCCTCTCCCAAAACTGAAGGCAGTGAAAGACGTCAGGCAGATTTCCCATCCACCCTGCTTTTTCCCTACTCACCATATCAGAGCATTCAAAATGTCCATTCACTTACCTTCCGAACAATCAAAACTTCAAGGACAAACTATCACTCACAAACGGAACAACAATTATTTACTGAATGATCAATCATCATTCACCAAATGAACAATCATTACCTCCTAGCTGAATGATCATTCATTACTAAATGAACAATCATCATTCACTACCTGAAAAATCAATCCTCACTCTTCAAATGAGCAATCATCACTCGCTAATTAAATGAGCAATCATCACTCAAAAAAAAACTAGCTATCATCACTCAGTGACTCGATTGATCCTTACTCAATATTCATTCATCCATTTCTCAACCATAACTCCACTCAAATTCAATTTTTCAGAGCTTAACAGCAATTCATAAATTCTAAATCAAGAATCAGTCATCGTTCAACTACATTTACTTTTTTATTTGAATTCTTGCTCAACACTGATTAGCAGTTGCCCAGCGAACCCATCAACTCTTGCCAACTGATCAGTCAGTCCTTTCTCACATGTATTCACTCACCCATCTAATGTTGGTGCCACTCAGCAATAACTTACTATCATCATTCATCCATCAACCAACCAACTGTTTCAAAACTGACCAATCTTCACTCCCACATTCTTCACTCCCACGCAGTCAAATGTCAATCCTCACTGACTCGGCTCTCAGTCCTCGCCCACTTATCACCGTTATCCACCCACTGGTCAATCTGCAGACAGCCTTCGAACAGATCAATCCTCATCAACAGATCAATCCTCATCGATCCCTTGACTGACCTTCAACTTCTCTTTGATACCCAGCCATCACCTCCCACCCTCCACCTTCCACCTTCCACATGATGGGTGTGGGGCAACATTCAAAGGCCCTGTTATGGTAAATAAGGTGGGCAGTCAGTGAGTCATGCATATAACAGCTGTTCTCTTTTCCTCCTCTCCTTCTCTTTCCCTCTTCAATATGGGTCAATGACAACTAAATCCTTAACACCAGCCCTTCATAAAACTGCTCCCATGCCTGATGGCTGGGTGGAGTGAGGTTTACCTAGTTCATATTTAGATGGTGTTTCAACTTTCAATTTATCTCAAAGCTATAGCTGTTTTTGTTTGTTTGTTGTTTCTGTTGTTGTTTTCCAGCAAGGGCTGTTATGTTTGTTGCCAAGTTCAGACTTTCAATGTTTCATTTAAATTTTCAGTCAACATGTACATGTGAATAATCACCTCACTATGCTCTGTTCAACGAAGTTCCTTGACATGAAAGTCTTTTTGTTTCACATTCTCTGTAAGATAAGATAAGATAATGTTGCTTATAGCCCAGCTGACCGCCACATTCTCTGTGAGCCTTTGTCAAACATTTGTGTCTCAAAGATAACTCAACACACCTCAGTCACTTGAGGACAGAAGTGTACAATGTCCCTCTGACCCAACTATGTGAGGTTTGTCCTTATTCCAGCAAAAATATTATCAGGATTTGATCAGTATCATAAATAAAGTTTTCCATCAACTAAATTTTTCATTTCACAGTTACATACAAAACTGATGGTGCATGCACGGCAAAAATGGTTATAATCAAGCTGAAACTATGACAATCGAAAATCACAAACATTCAACTGAAAATCAGAAGTCACAAACATTCAGCAGAGATAATACAAACAATCAATCCTGATTAAGATGTCATATGTTCACATTATTTTTTCTTCAATTTCCTGTGGCCTCGTCTACCATGTCCTTACACCCCAACCCCACTTCTAACTCCTGCTTCCTTACCCAAGTACCATTACTACTATGCAGCTCATTCCACTTACTACTTACATAGCTACATCCATACATGTTCTGTTACAGCTCCAGCACATCAGTCCACACAGAGCCCTTGTTCAGGCAGACCACTGTGTTTGTAGAGTTTGAATTTTACCGACTGCTCTGACCAGGGTACCAGTTTTGTTTGAGCCATTCGCCTTTGTCGAGTCTGCCATAGACTGGTTTTAAAAAATTGTACGCCCAATCATGTTGAGGTCACCATCACAGCAGGGCATAAAAAGTAAGAGTCTACAATTCTCTTTTTTTATGCTGGTCAAGCTGGTCAGTCAAGATGAAAATGTGCAGAGTACTACGGACTTCCCTTCTGGTCTGAAACAACATGGTAGGGATGTACTCCACTGTGCGCTTCCTTTCATAATATATCCTGCCACAACACACATGATTCCTTTCATAATATATCCTGCCAACACACACACGCTTCCTTTCATAATATATCCTGCCACAACACACACACTTCCTTTCATAATATATCCTGCCACAACACACACACTTCCTTTCATAATATATCCTGCCACAACACACACACTTCCTTTCATAGCTTGTCCTGCCACAACACACACTGAGACAAACTTGGTGTCAGCCAGTAAAGCTGAACATCACTCTCAGATATGCATCCATTTAACGGAATGAAACTTCACTGTTTAGTTCCAGTCTTCCCATTACAGAGTCAAGTACACGCTCAAATCTGAACAGAAGCCAAACAGTGCGGAAAAATCTCACAAAAAGAGACCTCTAATGGCACTCAATTGAACCTGTAACACCCCAACCTGAAGTCCTGCATCCCTACCCACTGCTCCACATTGGCTGGCACATGAATGATATAACCAATCATCCGACCCAACTGAGCAGGCTTAACACAATATCAGGCTTTACACAATGTGACAGGGACCACATACTGGCTTGTCTGCCTCAGCTGTATACTAATCAATTAAGCAAAGAGGGATAAGATAAGATAATGTTGCTTATAGCCCAGCCGACCGCAAAGGGCCACATCAGGGCTGTCACCACGTTAAAATCAACTCACCAGTCATTTAAAAAATAAAAAAAAATAAAAAAAATAAAAAACTTTCACACATCTCGTTAAATGACATCGTCTACAAACGCACCAGAAACTTTGCTAAAAATCTTTCTGCCGTAAAATCTTAAATCAGATGAAAAATGTTAATCTCTCTCAAAAACTCAAGGATCACGTCAGGCGGGACATCCCTGAACAGGATCTTCATGGACTCCGCTGTAAAATGTTTGTGTCTCACATCGTGCAAGTCCCAACACTCTAAAAGAACATGTTTCATTGTGAGTGGCGCATGACATGGAATGCACCACGGAGCTTCTTCACTCTTTAAAAGGTAAGAATGGGTAAAATACGAATGGCCGGTGTGCAGCCGGCACAACCGTTTCCTCTTTACGACGACGTTTCCTCTTTACGACCACCCGACGTAGATGGGAGGAAGTCCTTAAGGTTTGGACGGATCTGAAAGAGTTTGTTAGTCGTCTGTGTGTTCCAATCCTCCTGCCAGAGGTCTCTCACATAATCGTTAATTTTGGGTTTCACATCTGAGCAGGGGATATAAGTGTTGGACAGTTTCTCTCTTGTGGCGTTCTTGGCTAAACGATCAACCATTTCGTTCCCGCCGATGCCAACATGACCAGGAACCCAAGCAAGAGTAATGTTGTAACCGTCCGCCTTCAACTTGCTAAAAAGTTTTAAAAAAAGTAAAAGTTCTGGATGCTGAAGGTTGCGGCCAGCTATGGCCTCCAAAGCTGACAGCGAATCCGACAGAACCAGAAAGTCCCTCTTCGAAGAATGGGAGATTATCTTCAAAGCCAGTACCAGAGCAGTAAGTTCACCCAGAATAGACAGAAGCATCGGAATGTATATGTTCCAACAGTATCTGAGAAGGAGCCCCAGGCAGTAGGCTGCACAGGCCACTCCATCTTCAGACTTGGAACCGTCAGTGAAAACTTTTTGAAAGGAGGGAAATTTTGGGAACAGAGCTCAGCATACAATGCCTTGTATGCCAGAGAGCTGGTAGACTCTTTGCGAAAAGCTGCGAGGTCGAAACAAATCTCTGGTGTGAAAAAGGTCCACGGAGGTTGATCCGGAAACTTGGAAAAATCGGACACAACTCCTAGGTCTAGACCTGCATTCCGCACTGAGGCCGCATACGAAGACCAAACGGCGAATACATTTCGGGTTGTTTTCAAACTTACTTTGGAACGGTGGTCAAAGACACAGTCATAGGCAGGATTCTGCGGTTCTGAGAACAGTCGGATATAATAATTCAAAGACAGTTTCAGCCTGCGGTTGGACAGTGAAGGTTCACCCCCCCTCTGCGTACAGGCTGTACACAGGGGTGGTGCGGAACGCACCAAGACAGAGAACGAAGCCCTTGATGGTGGATAGGGTCCAAGAGTTTGAGGTAAGATGATCTTGCGGAGCCGTACACAGCACAACCGTAGTCCAGTTTGGAACGGACCAGGGCTCTGTAGAGGTGCAACAAATTTTTCTTATCAGCGCCCCAGTCGGTGTGTGCTACGACCCGCAGAATATTCAGTGCCTTCTGGCAAGCATTTTTGAGGTTTTTAATATGGCTGAGAAAGTTAAGTTTTTGGTCAAAAATGACTCCCAGAAATTTGGCCTCTTTAACAGCTGGAATGGGAGATTTCCCTACTTGAAGTTCAGGATCGGGAAAAAAAACTGACGGAAATTATGGAAGTGAATACACTGCGTCTTTGTTGGAGAAAAGGTGAAACCGTTTCATCTGCCCACCGATGGATTTTATCTACGCAAAGCTGGAGCCTGCGCTGGACACTCGGGTACAGGCTTCCAGTTGCGTAGACAGCAAAATCATCCACAAACAATGAGCATCTGAACCCTGCTGAACTGATTGAACAATGTTGTTGATTTTAATACTAAAGAGGGCAGAGACAGTATGCTCCCCTGTGAACACCCCACTCCTGCTCGTGGACATCAGAGAGAGTAGTGCCAACCCGACCTGAAACTGTCGTTCCGCCAAAAAATTTTGAACGAAAAGCGGAAGATGACCTCGAAAACCCAGATCATGAGATCATGAAGTATCCCCACTTCCAGGTGGTATCATAGGCCTTCTCCAAGTCAAGAAAATTGCCACTGCATGCTGTCTGTTCAAAAAGGCGTTCCGAAGTGTAGATTCCAGACGAATCAAATGGTCAACGGTAGTCCGATGTTTGCGGAAACCACACTGTTCTTTCGCCAAAGGCCATCGGTTTCGAGTTTCCACATGAGCCTAGCATTGACCATTTTCTCCATCAATTTGCAGACACAGCTGGTCAAAGCTATGGACGGTAGTTTGATGGATTAGAAAGATCTTTTCCAGGTTTGGGGATGGGAATAATGAGGGCTTTCCGCCAAGAGGGTGGAAAGAAACCTGTAGTCCACACATGGTTGTATACCTGTAGCAGGATGTTCAGACCTTCTTGCGGAAGATGTTTCAATAGTTGATAATGAATTTCATCTATACCTGGAGAGGAATCGCTGCAAGAAAGTAAGGCAGATTTCAGCTCAATTAACGTGAAAGGAAGATTGTAAATCCCTTTCCCTGTTGTCGGACGAAAAGTTGCAGGGTGATTTTTCTTTTTGGGCTTTGTTTTTGACAAAAGTGGCTGATTTGTTTGAAGAGGAGGAATTCTTTTCAATGGTTGAAGCAAGCAGATTAGCAACTGCTTTTTTGTCTGTTATTAAAGAGTCCGAAAACTTGAGATGGTTCACAGTGGGACAGGTGTTCTTCCCTTTGATTTTCTTAATGATGTTCCACACTTTTTTCTTGGAAGTTTTCGATGTCAGCCTGGAGCAGAAACTTCTCCAGGACCGACGTTACGGTTTACTGATTTTAAAAGTGTGTCTCGATTTGGCACGGAGTTTCTGATGGGCTCGAGCATTGGGACCCGAAGGTCGTTGGTACACCTGACGCTGAGCCCGTTTTTCGAACTTTGGAAATTTGTTGGCAGTTTGAATCAAACCAGGGTGTTTTTGGCATTTGAAGTTTATCGGAAGACACTGGAATACAAGCTTTAGCACACTTGATCACAGTGTTAGTCAGTGATTCTGCTGGGTCCGGACTCTGAAGAAAATCAGTGTCCTGGAATTCCTGAGAAATAGTGGCTGCAAATAGATCCCAGTTTGCTTTCTTATAATTTAGATGTTGAGAGACAGAGACGTGTTCAGTTATTACAGGTTGTAGAAGAACAGGGAAATGGTCACTTCCGTGCAGATCGTCATGGACAGACCACTCATAGTCCAGGGCCAGCGAGGGGTCACAAACCGACAAATCTAAACACGAAAGTGAACCTTTTGGGAAAAATGGAGGCAAGTTGCAGATCCGTCGTTCAGACAACACAAATCCAAATCCGAAAGGACATCCTCAATTTAGCAGACCTCTGGATGACGTACTGACACTACCCCAAAGAGGATTGTGACCGTTAAGTCACCCAACAGCAAAAAAGGTCGAGGAAGTTCTCCTATCAGACTGACAAGGTCCTGACGACAAACCGGGACAGAAGGTGGGAGATAAAGGGAACAGATTGTCAAGTCTTGTGGAGAGTGACTCTCGCAGCTACAGCCTGAAGGGGGTAGACAGAGCGACAGGACTATACAACAAAGTTTTGTGCAGGAGAAGGGGAACACCGCCCGACAGTCCCAACGTGGATGGTTTGTGCAGGTTTTGAAAGAATATTAAAGCCAGAAAGAATAAAGGTCTTCTGGCTTTGAATTTGAGTTTCCTGAAGAGCCACGACGGAAGGTTTATAGATTGACACAGAAGCTGCAGCTCTCGAAGTTGGAATTTAGTCCACGGATATTCCAATGGATTATTGTACTATCCATGGTGCAGAGGGCAAAAAGGAGAGAGATCAGGTCATCTCCTCCTCAACGTCTGCTTCCAATGGAGTGAATTTGTTATTTAGTTTCAGTGGAGTATGTTGGTCTACAGACCTGCTGGCAGACTTGCCAACAGGTGAAGGTGGTCTGGATTTGGGAGACGGTGGAGGTTTCTTCCTCATCTCCACCATCTCCACACTGGGTTGAACTCCCTTGCCCGCACGGCACTGGACAGAGGAGTTCGAGGGGGGATTGCTGGTTTTTTAATCTGCCCAGCAGCAGATGTTGTAGACTGCTGGGCAGTCTGAGGGTGGCGGATTTTTTGCCTCCACCAGGGGCAGTCACTTGGGTTGGAAGTGGTGGACCTGCTTCCACCAGAGTTGACAGTTCTTCCTTGCAATGTTTTCGAAAACGTGAATTCATCAGTCTGACAGCAGACTGACCGAGTAGGTAACTGAGGGAACTTTCTTTACAGCTGAAGCATAGGAAGAAGCTGTCGACATCTGACTGCCCACAACCTGTTTTCCGGGCTTCAAAAAACGAGATCTTCTTTTCTGTTTTAATGCGTTGTATAGCGGATTCTTGAATCCAAAGAGGACAGTTTCGTGAAGAGGGGATGGTCGCCACCCGCAGTTAGCACAATGTGCCGGATCTTGACACGGCCCATCATGGGTTGCCTTGCAGCAAACACCGCATACCTCTTGCCCTGAACAGCGGTCCCTGACATGGCCAAACTTCTGGCACCTGAAGCACCTCAACGGGGACGGAACATATAACTGAACCCGGACATTCAGGTAGCCAACTTTGATGACTGGAGGCAGCACAGGGTTGCAGAAGGTCAGAAAGAGGGTGTTGGTGGCCACTCTCTCTGAACCTTTCTTTACCGTCACCCTGCGTACCTCCGTCACACCCTGGACACCAGTTCCGTCTTAATTTCTGCCTCTGAGACACCTGTTAACTCTCGACAGCGAATCACACCTTTGATGAATTCAACTGCTTGGGGAGTCACCTTGATCTCCCTGTCCACTAGTTTTGTTGCCTTTAGCAGCTGTTCAGATTGTTTTTGTGATTTACATTGAATAAGAAATGAACCATTCCTCAACCTCTTGATGGACCGAGGGTCACCTGCAATACCTTGAAAGCCCTTTTGGATAGCAAAAGGGCTCAGAGCTGAAAGGGGTCTTTCCTGCTCCGTCCCTTCCATCACGAGCCGGGAAGCCCAGAAACCTGTCCTCTGTCGTACCTCCATATCCGAATCGCTGTCAGAATCGAAATCCCCTGAAATAGGGATGCTGCCTTCCTCTTCTTTTTGGGGGAATTGTTTTTGAAAAAGCCATATTTAGTGCATTGTGTTTCATCCCTCCCTTACCCACCCACCTTGGAGTCCAACAAAGGGGCCAGGGCCAAGAAACCAATGTCTTGACCCCTTCCAGGCTTTGGGAGAGACATACGACAAACAGAAGCCACCAACCCTATCCCCCCTGATCATGCTCAACTCCCGGGAACAGAGAGCTGAGCACTGCAGGGTTTACTTGGCCAGTAGGGGGACTGTCTGTCTTGACCCAGCCCCAAGAAGGGGAGCCGATTAGTACACCCGGGCCAAAGTGTACTTCCTGTCTAGGAGAGGTCCGAGCCAAAGTGATGTGTTGAGAGCGCTGGCCCTCTCAATCACCAGGATCTCATTCCCCTCCGACACAGGTCGCACCGCACGGCAAACGCGGCGGATCTTAAGGAGACCACAGAGAGAAAAGGAGTGTGGAAAAGAAGACTTGAAGGGAGACGAAGATAGAAAAGGGCCAAATAAGAGAGGCAGAAAAGAAGAAAAAGAGAAAGGCGGGTTACTCTTAGTCAGGATCCTCACCCTTAGCCTATCTAACATGGGAAGCCCTACCAGGGCATCAACTCCTTACCACGTTACGCTTAGGCCAGGCAGCATCTCAACTTCACAGGCCTAGAAGCAGTTGGAAAAAACCAGCCTATCTTTAAGTATTGATGCCCCCGCCAGCAAAGCCTAAGGGATCACTGGACCACGCAAGCCTCCGACCACGACAAGGTCGCAACCCCCGGAGGGAAGCAAAGAGGGAAGGGGGTGGGAGGTGTCAGGGTGACAATGGGGACGACCAGGAAAAATGCTTGTGCTGGGAGGCTCCTGTCCTGAGGACAGTTCCAGCAACTGCTCTCCTGTCTGCGTGGTCACTTCCTGACCTCAACCTGACCCAATCTGAGAATCACTGCCTTGGTTTCACTCTTTCTGTTTATCACTGCTACAACTTCATTATCACTGCTACAACTTCAAAAGCCTCAAAATTCCCCAACTCAAGTGTCTGTGGATATGACATCTGTTTATAAAAGATATGCCCACCCATCCAGATGATGCAAGTTCAAATCAAAGCAGCTCCACATAAAAAAAAGACATTCTAACAGCAGAAGGGCATCTATGAATCATGACCAGGAAGCGGCCCGGCCCGGCCCGTTCAGAGTGTAAGGAGTTCAGGGCCCAAACACTTGCCGTCTTCTCTGAAGGAAGGCCCTTTGCTCCCTACAGTTCCTACTACTTGTCATCACTGCAATGCCCCACACTTCAAACAGATGTCTTCACTATCAGCAATGATCAAAGGCGAACATGTCCATTGACCAACCAGGCTTCCTCACCTAAACATTTCTCCCCTGAGAGCAGTTAACAAGGGAATGAAGAATGTCATTCATGTATTGTTATTCTCTTGCCGACTGCTATCAGGGAAGAATTGTTTAATTTAGTAATTAACTTTATATCCGTTTTCTGTCAAATCTGAAGAAGACGTATGTACTGAAAATTCACTTGTCCGTTTCATATGGTGTATTAATCCAGCCTTACTTTACATCTTGTTTTGTTTTCATTTGTTTTTATTAACCATCACAGAAAGAAAAATGAAACCTTAGTATCTTGAACTAAAACCACAAGAGTAATCAATCATTTACCTCAGACTGAAGACAGAAATTATGCAGGGTCACACATAAAAACTAAAACAGTATGCACCTGGTCACCGGCAAGACTCTTTTGTCACCTAAGAAAACAAATTGCTTAATTCAAAATAGTGTTGTAAATGATGACAAGCAAGCTCTTTACGAAATCCTTCATTGTCCTTCTAACTGTGTCAGACATGTATTCAAAGACAGCTCTATCTCTTCACTGCCCATCTTACTACTTTCATTCACTAAGCTGCTCAGACATTCTAGTGCTGTTCAAGACATGTTTGTTTCAACCCAACTAAAGTGTTACAAGAGAGATTTCAATGGCATATACGACAATCCACCTTAACGCCTCTGTCATTTTAGTGTTATCAGACATATGCGGCATATTTCTCGACAACTATCTTCCTTCTCTTATACAGTACTCCAGAAATTTCAGCGCTGTCAGTGTATGCAAACTTGCAAACTTTTGGACAGAAATCTTCACTGCCCATCTCAAGTTAAATCATCTCAATAATGTTTGATTTTCCAGTGACGTCACATGAGTGACCTGTGTGAAAAACACATTTATCTGTTCACCTCCCCACCTAAGTGTTTGAACATTCCAGCAAAGTCTGTGGTGTATTTAACTCACACAACACATCTCTTGGCAGTCAACTTCAGTCCGCTATAATCTATGGTAGATCTTTCTTCAACCTATCATTAAATACTAATATCATACCTGTTCCAGCCCTTCTATAATCAGTTCTGTCTGAAGCTGAGGCAGTAAGCAGTTTGACATCAAACACCTTGAAGGAGTTTTCAATGCTGCTGTCCTGAAGAATCAGCAATCAGTGATAGACACACAGTTCCCGGACCCGAGTGGAGCAGGATGCGTACCAATCACTATCCTAGTTTACACAGGAAATCACGCTCTGTGATAATGCACACTTTGTTACGAATAATGAACAATCTGTGCTAAGAACTGAAAAGAAAACTGCTATGAAATGTCTTACAGCACACAGAAACTGCTATGGTCCTGAGTAAACTGACGACTCTTTTTTTTTTTTTAACTTTAAGTTAAATGATTGTGGTCGATTCTACAGGTTTTTTTTTTCTCTCATTAATTCACTCATCCAAAAGTTACTGAGAAGAAAAAAAGGTGTGGTGGGAATGGGGTTTGTGCATGGGGCAAATGCACTATGATACCAAACTACACTGCCAGAAGTTTGATGGGGAGAGGAAGGGATGGAATGGGGAGACTGTTATGCTATAGATCCACAGCACTCTAGACTACAACTTTTAAAAAAAAAAAAGAAACATTGCAACTTTACATCACTGACTTTCTTCTCCTCTTTCAGAAAGCACCGACTGTGAGCACACATTTTCTTTGATGGAGAGCACTGAAGTTTGCAATTTCACATTCAGCTTCAAATTTCCCTTTCACTGAATGCATTATGAGAATTTCACTGCATCAGCATACTTCTTGGATAACATTTCACAGTGCTGACAGAACTCTGAAGTTTCACAGCATAGATCAGTCTAATTCTTCTCTAATGTTTCACTGCATTAGCCTGCCTCCTTTTTGAGGTCCCATTTTTCATTCTACAGTCTGTGTAAAATAAGAACAAATGCACTTTTCGAGGAACCATAATGGCTTGTGTACACCCCCCTCCCCCTCTCCTTTGCAAACATAGGCACATTCATGATGCATGTTAATCTACCTGGTCAAAAAACTAATCAGAAAACTACTTGGTTTAAAACAAAACAAAAAAATCAGAAGCAATAAGTAAAGTAACACTGCTCTTCAACATAAGTTCATAATATGAGCTGTTGAAGCACCGATGTTTCAAGGTGGGGACAAGTGGCATGGCTTTCATCATTGCAGTACTCACACAAACCAGGTGGGATCCAGGAACAGTCAGAACAATCCCCTAGGACATGAAGTCTTAAGAGGAGCTGCTGAATCTATTACCTCTTCTTCACTGAACTATTATTTTGCATACTTTGAGGGCTGACATATGATGGTTCCAAGTTGTTGGGGTTTTTTTCCATGGACACCCTCTTCAGTAAATGCATTTCTTTTTAAGTTGTAATCTTTGATTTGGTTTCAACAGTGTACTGCACTGAGATCATCTGCTGATTGTATATCTAACTGGTAATATTTTCTGAAGGGAGAGAACAAATCTTCATACTCTGCAAAAAAAGCATTTGATAGTGTATGTTTTGGATCATTAGACCTTTTCAGCATGGAACAATTCTTGTATCAAGTGGGAAATTTGCCAATCATTTTGTCCTCACTTTCATTTTAGTTTATTTCCAAACAGCTGAGAACTTAAAATAGCACATTTTTTTCACATACTGAATGAAATGTCTATTTCTGATTCAAGAGTGCACATTTACGTATGTATCAGCTATGCACACAGGGCAATTTGACACAATTTTCAAACCATATTCCATAAGAGGAAGCTTTAATTTGATTGTTCACCATTGCATGAGACTAAAAAATTCCCAGACCATGAAGAGCAGTCCAAGACCATCAAACATGTAATTCATATTTCAACAAGTTGACCACAGCTTGTGAACTAAAACTTCATTCAATTAACACAGATTTATTGTGAGCGTTAGACTTCAGACACTGGCCCAATTGCTCTCAAAAAAAAATTTAAAAAATGTTGTCAATCAAATCTGCATCTTGCCCAAATTATTTTTCACCCAGTTGTACATGTCAATGTCTAATTCCACATCAATCTTTTTTTTCTTTTTTTTACTGTCGCATCTTCAGCAGCATTATCCTTATGCTGCCTATTTCAGGTTCTGGCCCCAAGCCATAGCCTGGCTTGTACCAACAATCCACAGTTCTGCAGCAAGGTAAGGTAAGGTAATAGTGCTTATAGCCCAGCCGACCGCAAAGGGCCATATCAGGGCTATCACCACGTTGAACTTGAAGTCAATTCACAAGTCATCTAAAAAAAATATACATATATATATATAAACACCATTCACACACCTCTTTGAAATACACCTTCTAAATATGGATCGGAATTTGTTCAAAATCTTTCTTCTGTAAAATCTTAGATCAGATGAAAAATGTTAATCTCCCTCAGAAATTCATTTGAAGATCACGTCAGTTCTGAAGCAGTCAATATTATGTCGACTTGAGGCAACGTCAGAGGTAACACTGCACGGCTGCTGAGTAATTTCAGAGGTGTTCTGATTACTACTAGCCCCTGACGGTCAGGAAGTCAGCATGAGTCTCCCCCTCCAGTTGTATCAGCACCTCTGCTTTGCAGAAATACCAAAAGACATTGCCCATACTGATGACCACAATGTGAACTCAACATGGCATAGGTGTGGAGAGGAAACAGAAATGGGGTAAACATGAGCAGGCATCAAGGGCCACAGAATGTAAGACAGTGAGCTATGAAGATGATGGAAGATGATGCCATGGAATTCCAATTTAGTGCAAGGAGATTGAAATACAGGGCCATAGTCTACTGCCATAATATATCCCAAAATCAACTATACCCTAGAGATATTCACACCTGCAGTGTTGGTCCACAAACTTGAGTAACACTCTCATGGAGATACATCCATTAAGTGGATGAAACTCGACTGTATGGTTCCAGTCTGCCTAACTGAGCAAATAGCAAATTCAACTAGAGCTGTGAAGTAACCAGAGCAGAAAAATCTCATAGATTTACTTGGCTTTGATCAGAATCAAACCTACAACCTATCAGTAATAAATCAGTGATACCAACTGCTGTGTCTCGACAGCTGGTATGCTGTGACAAATTAGAGCTGAAATGAATAAAATCAGCATGTTTGCAGTTACTCGCTCACTCAAAACATTTACTTCACCACTATGAAAAAAAGGAGCTTATGCTGGGGCAATGACCACTGTAGACCAGTAGAAATCGATTAAAGTACTGAGATTTCTCCTTTGAGACACACACCTGGAAAAAAAAACTGTCACCAGCTGTGCACAGCACCAACACTGTTAAAAAAAATACTTTTCATATGAATTGATCAACCCAAAAAAATTACTCTTTTCAAGTTTTAAAAATCTAGTTTATAATATAAGTAACAAAACATCTCTTTAAAAAAATAATTTTTCATCGTTTCTTTGAAGCTGCTTCCACATTTTCTTTTCAAATCACTGCACCTCCATTCTTTAATACAAACAAGCTTCCTGACAGTTTGTTCTGCAGATCTCCAACATGTCCTGTTGATTTTCTTTGCACTAGGATATGCATCCTGCGCTTTCGTACGTTCACATTCAGATACTTTTCTTCTTAATAGAGTAATTGAGACACTGCTTTTAAAACTGAAATACCAAGAGCAGTATCAAAGTTTCTGAATACAATTTGATTTAAGTGCTTTTAACTGAGGGGCACAAGTATTCTCCTCAGGATAGCCATATTTCAGAAAGATTAAGGAAGCTGATGGGATCAATCAACAGATATAACTCTCTTCAGTTCTTTTCCTTGAATTTCGATCACCGGTGATCGACGGTTTTCTTCCTGGAATTATGGTATTTAAAACAACACTTTGGTTATCTGAAGCAAATGATCGCCTAAAAATAAGTAGTAAACAACCCAAAACAGACACACTCATCACAAAAATATCACCATTTTAGAAATAATGTGCAGAATGTTACGAAAAAAATAACATCCATCACGCAAAATGCAAAAATCTAAAAAAAAAACTGTTGAGAGTGAAGCTAACCAAAATGTAGTGTTTTCAGAAACATTGCGTTCTGCAAATTATACAATTAATTACTCAAATACAATCAATGTTTCAGGTGATCATATCAAGAGTACATAGCATTACATGAATTGTCAAACAAGTCAACTCATCTCGTGCACGCCCCCCCCCCCCCCCCCCCCCCCCCCCCCCCCCCCCCCCACACACACACACTTACACTTACACTTCCCTGAATCCCCTCCCATCCCGTCAAATCGAAGAAGAAAAAAGCAATGACTACATTCTCATGTTTGTGGTATGAAAAAAAAAAAATGATCAGCAGCCCTATCATTTCTGTTTTACTTCATTTCACTTAGTTCTGCTTTCTACTGCACATGAACAAAAACAGGTGCTATACTTCCCCTTAAATTTAAAAGATCTATCTGTTGCTTTTTGTTGTTGTTTCATTATAGAATAACCTGACAATAAAGTTAACTTAAAACCAGTAACACTGATGATACATCTTAAACATAGTACCACATTTTAAACATAGTACCCCATATATATTGATTATTGCAGTAATTCTCTCTCTCTCTCTCTCTATCTCTCTCTCTTATCATGGTCTGCTTATTCTATGTTCACATTAAATGTATGTCGCAACATTAAAAAAACTACCAATATGATGTGCCTATGATTATAATCAACTGGTGTGAAGAACTCGGAGAACCACAACTGCTGTTGACGTGTAAGAATTACATATAAAATTTAAAACTGAATTTTGCTGTCAAAATATAAGTAAACCACTGAAAGCCTGAAAAGCATACACTTCAATTACTCAAATGTAATGAAAACAACGACGCTGTCAAATCACATAAAATGAAACAACTTGCTGAGAATCGGTTTCCGTCTACGGTCGGCTAATCGCATCCGGTAGCTGTGTTCGTTTACTTATTCTTGATCATCGGATTTCGACGTCTTCAAATTCAAAACATGAAACCCTGTTAAGACCTTCATATTTAACAACTTCAAATTTTGTTTTCTACACCATAAACAAGACTTTTTCTTATCGTTTATATTCATAACTTACCATATTATGAAAACACAACCGTAACACTTTTCTAAGCACAGCAAGTGGTCATTCCATTGCTCCACCATCTTGATATGCAAATGAGAACGAAAGCGATTCGGCGGAAGGGAGACATTATTGGAAGCAATTCATTCTAACATCATGAACACAAAATGTTAAGCGAGTTGTATTTTTGCTGAACATGAAAAAATGTACCATAAATCATATCATGTAAACCAAAAGAGTAGGCACACCTAATCTATTCATCAGAGGGTTCAAAGTGGTGTGGCTGCAGACAGAAATTGAAACGAAGTACTCCCGGCGAAGGCGTGACGACAGCATCACATTGGTTGTCGGCTGTAAACAAAGGAATGTTATGGTTCCCAGTGGAGAGCGAAAGTTGGATACACACCTGTAGTAATGCTTGCGTCGTGGCGTATTGGGAAATGCAGGCATTAGGCCTAGGGGAAAATGTTGATGGTGTTTTGCTAACATTAGTTATGGGGTAGCGAGAAAAGGCTTTGCAGACGGTTCCCCCGGGACGAAAAGATGGGCCCACTATAATTAGCGCGGGGAAGAGGGAATATGTAAACTCGGGGGGGGGGGGGGGGGGGGGGGGGGGGGGGGGAGGTGCCAAAAAGGGGGAAAGCGGGTAACTGCAAAGATCGGGGAAAGGGTGTGTTTGGGGGGGGGTGGGGACTTTTGAGAGGAGGAGGGAACGGGAAGAGAAAAGAGGGGAGGGAGAGAGGGGGGAGGAGAGGGGGAAAAGGAGAAAAGGGGAGAGAGGGAAACTAAAAAACCCCGTTTCCCAAAATTTGTCACAAAATTTAATTTTTAAAAAAAAATAATGTTTTTTTTTAAAAAAACCAAGGGAAAACGTTTCCCCGGTTCGATATGTTCGCAATTTTTTCAGCTTTAACATTAAAAAAAAATAGGGGGTTTAAGGGGGTTAAATTTCCCCATAGCTACGGGGCTCCCGGGGCATTTGGAACTGTCAGGGGTTTCACGGGGTTTTGGGGGCGTGTTTCAAAGTGGAGCCCCCTGTTTTTTTTCCACCCCCTTTTAACCTTCCCTAAAAGAAAACCCCTTTTCCCAAATTTTTTACTTTTTGAGTGGACAGAAAAAACCCTGACTTTCACGCCCCGTAAAGCTCCCCAGGCAACGTGTAAAACCATATGCCCCCGGCCCTTTTTTTAAATACATAACATCACTGTTTATTATAATCCGGGAACCGACGAAAAAGGAGGGTTTTTTTTGTGCATTGTACTTTCGTTGGTCCCCGAAAAAACAAAGTTTGTTCCTTTAAAGGGGTGAATGGTGGGGTTAATTTTCCAAAATCCACGTGAAATTAAAAGGGGAAAAAGGTTGGGGGGGGGTAGGGATTGGTGGGGAAAGGAAATTGGGAAACTGGGGGAGGGAGGGGAGGGGGGGGGGGGGGGGAGGGGGATCGGCGGATTACGGGACCAGGGGAAAGGGGAAAGTTTGTCTTTTAGAAAGTTTACTTTACGGCGAGCCGGGTAAAACCCCAAAGCGGCCTTCTGCTTTTGCCCAAGTCTACGATTAAACCCGAAAGGGTTCGATTTTGGGGTATCGTATAGTCCAACTGAGATCCAAATAAATTTTTTGGGACGCCCGCCTATCCCATTTTGGCCACATTACGCTTTTTTCCCCACAATTTTCCGGCGCAGTAATTTCCTGTTTGTTTCCAGCCCCAAAAAAGGCAAATTTGCGGGGAAAATTACTGTTGTTTGGTAAAACGTATTGGGGGAAAACAGGGCTACTTAGATGTGGCTTTGTTTTTTGTTTTCCCCGAAAAATAATAACTTCTTCCCCTGTGCTCTTTTGGGGAGATTTATTCATTTACATGGGGGGAAACCCTTCTTTTCTATTTTGTGAAAGTTTTTTTTTTTTTATAATAAAGCTCTTCTGCTTGGTGGAAATGGTTTTTTAAACTGTTCACCCTTTATTAAAATGAAAATTTGATGCTTTTTTTCAATATTTGCGGCATTAAAATGTCTTCTAAAACAATAATTGAAACCCCGATCACAATTTTTGAGAACGTTGTGAATTTGGGAACATAAATTTTTATAAAATAAAAAGGGGCCAGACTTTGTTTTCACACCACAACACACCCCACACCCCACACAAAACCCACTGGCGCGCGCGCGCATTTTATTACGACACCAATACCTAGTAACTGCAAAGATTCAAGCTGTTATACCCCATGAGTTAAAAAAACTAAAAAAGCTTTTATTTGTGGACAAAAGGGAAAAATTTTTAAATGTTTGATTTTAAACGCATAGCACTGAAAAAAAAAACAAAAATGATCTCCATCTCCCACCCCTGGCACCCATGATCTCCTCCTCTCTCTCTCTTTTCTCTCTCTTTTCTCTCTCTCTCTCTCTCTCTCTCTCTCTCTCTCTCTCTCTCTCTCAAAACCAAGAGGGGAGAGAGAGAGGGGCGGCGGAAAAAGAAGGAGGGGAGAAGAGAGAGGAGGGGGGGGGGGAAAGGGGGGGGAAAAGGGGGAGGGGGGGAGGGAGAGAAGGGTAAAATGCGTCACTTTCCCAATTTTTCACAAAGCACCCCAAAGCTACTTTTAATACCCCCCCAAACCTGTTGACAAGGGGCAGGATTTTCTCAGTCCTCATTGTCTTGGGCCCGAGTGTTGTCTACCTTGCCCGAAAAAGATTAAGGGGCGAAAAGCGTGTGGGTTTTTTCCTGTATTCGTTTGTCCAAACCTTATCTGTGGAGTTCCCGTTTTTTTTAAAATACCCTAAAAAAAAAATTTTTTTCCCAAATTTCCCCCTGGGTCCCCCTTTCTTTTTCAAAAAAACCCGTCTTTTCTGCCCCTGGAGGTTTGGGGAGGCCCCCGGATTGGCTTTTCAACTGGTTAGTCAAAGTATCCAAGGGCGAAGTCACGTTCCCCTATCGAAAAACCCGAATCATGACCCTCAATCAAAATTACCGAGATTAAAAAATTTTGTTGGCGTACATATTCCATTTGGGGCCCCAAGATAAATTGGGAGCGGTTTTTTAAATTTCCCCTTTGTTTTTCTCTACCAAAATGCCGGTTTTTAACCCCTCAGGAAATTTGAGCTAAAGTGCCGATTGTGCAGGAGTTTAGTTTTTTTAACTGTGTAGTGCGGGGGGTTTTTTGGCCAAAACGAAAGAGAGGTTCCTGGTTTTGGTTTCGGGTTTAAACAATAGTATGGATTATCGGTACGAAGAGCTCTTTTGGGAGCTTAATTAGTCCCGGGGTAATTTGTTTCTGTTTTTGCCAGGTTCCCGTTTTGTTACACCTTGGGAGCTGCATGACCGTAAGCGCTGCTTTTTCTTTCTTTTTTTTTTTTTTTTTTTTTTTTTTTTTTTTTTTTTTTTCCCGCTCTTGGGCTTTACTGTGCCCCGCTTAATGTGTTTATGCTACGTTTGCAAGGGGGCTACCCCGTGGTTTAAAATTTGTCGCTGTTCCAAAAGCTTTTTTTTTTTTTTTTTTTTTTTAATTCATACTGTGACAATGGTCGTTCGTAAAAATGTAGGGCGGCTTTTCATGGCCTAGTACGGGGATGTGGCCGCAAGCACACGAGTTGGTTTTTTACGCTGCGTTGTTGCTGTAGCGATACAAGTACCTGTTTGTGCAGCGTCGCTGTAAAATTTTCAGGTTATTGTGGTGGCTCCGCCGTGATTTCGTTGTAAGCTAGTTGGGAAAAAAGGGTACTTTAAATTGGGGGTCGTATGTTTTTCGTTGCGTTTGTTTGGCTATTTGAACCCTTTTAGTTCTGTTTGTGTTTTGGGTTTTAGTTGTTTGAGCTTCTTTGCCTAAATTTGTTCTGTAGTGTTTTCGTTTTTAGTTGTAGAGCTACTTTGACTAGTAGTTCTGTTTGTGTTGCGTTTTAGTTGTAAGAGTACTTTGGGCCCCGCAGTTCTGTAGGGGTTGGTTGTAATTGTGAGTACTCTGCCTTGTTTGTTTTGTAGTGTTGCGTTTTTGTTTGTAGAGTACTTTGGGCCTTGTAGTTTTGTAGGGTTGCGGTTTTGGTTGTTTAAGTATTTGACCTTTGTAGGGTTTTGTAAGGGGTTGCAAATTTTGTTTTAAAAAGCTACTTTAAAATTGTAAAATTCTGTGGTGTTGCGTTTTTCCGCTGTAAGAGCTATTTTACATTTCAGTTTCCCCCGGGGGGTTGCGTTTTTAGTTGCAGGCTTTCTCTGTACATGTGGTTTAAGTGTTGTAAAAACAGTGCTGCTTTGCAGGCCACTTATGGTTCTATGTGCTGCGTTGCAGCATGGTGCTGTTTTTGTGGCTACTTTTTTCCTTTTGATCTTCAGGTTTTAGTTGTTGTGCTACTTTGTGTCATGGGTTTTGTAATGGTATCCCCTTTCAGCGCAACTTTAGAACCCTTTAGAGGAGGGATTTTGTGTGTG
>CM031603.1:47985408-47990408 GCA_018398815.1 Conus ventricosus | reverse complement strand
CGTTGTAAACCCATGAATGCTACGAAGTGCATAGACAGCGTCGTAAACCCATGAATGCTACGAAGTGCCTAGACAGCATCGTAAACCCATGAATGCTACCAAGTGCCTAGACAGCGTGGTAAACCCTTGAATGCTACGAAGTGCCTAGACAGCATTGTAAACCCATGAATGCTACCAAGTGCCTAGACAGCGTTGTAAATCCATGAATGCTACGAAGTGCCTAGACAGCATCGTAAACCCATGAATGCTACCAAGTGCCTAGACAGCATCGTAAACCCATGAATGCTACGAAGTGCCTAGACAGCACTGTGAACCCATGAATGCTACGAAGTGCCTAGACAGCATTGTAAACCCATGAATGCTACGAAGTGCCCAGACAGCGTTGTAAACCCATGAATGCTACGAAGTGCCTAGACAGCATTGTGAACCCATGAATGCTACTAAGTGCCTATTAGACAGCATTGTAAACCAATGAATGCTACGAAGTGCCTAGACAGCATTGTAAACCCATAAATGTTACGAAGTGCCACACAGCATTGTAAACCCATGAATGCTACGCTTGTGAGCCTCATGATAAAGTTACAGTTGATCAGAGTATTGATCTGTCCATCCCCTCATCCCCCCCCCCCCCCCCCCCCCCCCCCAAGCTCTCTATCTTTCTGAGCTGTCATTTTGGTGGTATCATTGTGGCGTTGCATAGGTCATCTATCGTTGCCTCTCCCCTTCCTCTAGTTGCTTTCCTCTCCAATCTTGCCCAGTTCCGTGCTCTCCCTTTTCTGTAAAGAGGAGAGTTATCTCCCGTCGGCTATATAACTCGGAGAGAGTTGTCGACCTGAATCGACGTACCTAGTTATTATGGAGATGACAAATTTATGTCTGACTTACCTCCCTTACGAACTGGTTTTACAGCCAGTCAGTGACTCGTGGGAGTGAAACAGTTACAAAAAAAAAAAAAAAAAAGCAACACGACAATAAATACTACAGGAGTTGACTGCATGTGCCTGCTTTATGAAAGCTATGCTTTCGAAAGCTTGCTGATGTTTCAGTGTTATCACATGTACACACACACACACACACACACACACACACACACACACACACACACACACACACCATGTAAACCCATGAATGTCGTGCGCTTTATTCTTTATTCTGGGGAGTCGGGATAGACAGGGCTGCACTCTATGTCACACATAGTATATTATGTGTGTGTGTGTGTGTTGTGTGTGTGTGTGTGTGTGCGTGCGTGCGTGCGTGCGTGCGTGCGTGTGTGTGTGTGTGATTTTAAAAAAATCTTTGCCAAGCCATTCATGTAATGACAGAAGAATTGTTAGCCTGCACTCGTTTTCCCCCACTACTAAATTGTTCGACGTAGTATTGTTTAGTCAACCAGTAACAAACTGCGTCTCTTAGGAGATCCAAGTAAAGGCAGTTCTGTACAATTCTTACCTGCTGTCAGCACGTACGTGACTGACAATACTTGGGGTATTAAACAGTAGAGCCGACCACTCTGAATGTTGACACCTTTCGTCCTCCTTTGCATCCTTTTAAGTGAATCCTCAAGCATAGGCTCAAAGATTCCCTCCCCTACATTTAAAACGGTTTATACATAATGATTCTAGTTTTTCAGCAACCTATTTCCGCACTGCACTTTCTTTTCGTTTTACTTTTCTACCCTTTGTTAGCTGCTTTAGGACGCTGTTGGATTGTATTTTTGAACCCTTGGTTGTGGGAATACCACGGAATTATAGAATGTAGTATATCTCCATTTGATGCCAAGGGCGTACAAACAACAATTCACTGTGAGGTGGCATGGCAGCGAACGCAGCAAACACTGATGGAGACATGGCAGCTCTGACACTGATGTGAGAGGTCAGTGTCAGGCGACGCAGCGATCCTTCCAGCCGTACGGGTGACGGCGGGTCGAGCCTGTGTCGCCAGGGGGGACGACTCCCGGAGATGTGGGGCGATCGACTATGGAGCGCTGCCTGACAACGATTACCGTGGCCTGGGATTCCATGCCTTAAGACTGGGCGTGGGGGGCACCCCTCATTGAAAACTTGAGCTTTCGGCCGTAGTCTGCGTGGACCACAGAACACAGGGGACTCGTGCAGTGCTCCAACGACTTTCGTCCTGCTCCCTCTTTGAGGCGGCACAGGACCAGCACCACCCGAGCACGAAGACGGCTGTCTGGTGGCTCTGAAGACAGCCTTTTGGCGGAGGGAAAGAGGCGAAATACGCCGACGCCCATCGTCGGATGACCAACATCCGAATGTGAACTAAACTTCTCAAGGAACCAGAGCTCAAAGGGCGACAGACAACGCCCCCCCCCCCCCCCCCCTCCCCATCCGGAACTCGCCCACTACTGCCAGCGACAACAGTTGCCACAGAGTATACAGACATCGGTCTGCGAGTACACCCTGTCCTTAAGGGCCTTTCGGCCAATAGGACATATATCTCGCCCATCAAGTCAAGCACAGACACAATGAGCTGCGTTCACCTGACGAGTCTTAATCAGTAGACGAAAAGCATCGGAGAAGCCAATATGAACGGCTGTATCTTCAAGATGGATTACTATGGTCCCCATAATTATGCTGCTAGCGAAGGATGTTATATATCCCTGATTTTTCTTTTTTTTCCCCCTTTCCCCATCTGCTTTCCACTTACCTTTTCTTTCATTTTTTGCCATGTTATAAATACACGGATACATTAATTGTTAGCTTTCCCCACACCACAAAAAAAAGGAAAGGAACTTTGATGAAGGGAGGGGGGAGTTCTTGTACAGAACACACCAGTTCAGGACGCTCTTGGTTCAAGTCTCGCATGGGCATACTTTTCTTCATTTTTGTTTTGCTTTCCACTACCAAGTCTGTATCAGAGTGTGAAGATAGATGAAACGCTGATACGGATTAGACCATGGCCCGTACGTATGCATATAACGCACTTAACTGGTGCAAACGCACGTAAACACACACACACACACACACACACAGCGCCGCGCGCGCGCGCGCGCGCGCGCGCGCGCGCGGCGCACACACACACACACACTGACAGACTGAAACCAATTTATTGTCAGATTAACCCATGGTTGTACTGACAAAAAACACTGAACACACACACAGACAGACAGACAGACACAGAGAGAGAGAGAGAGAGAGAGAGAGAGAGAGAGAGAGAGAGAGAGAGAGAGAGAGAGAGAGAGAGAGGCGATAACAAGAGAGTTTTCCCTACAAACTATGAAGAAAATTCTTCTTAAATGGTGGAAAAAAACGCAGACAGGTGAAAATAAAATGGATAGCCACGTGTCATCAATAGCTGTATTTCTCCAGAAAGCTTCACTTCTTACGCCGGAGAAAACGACACCATGCTGTTACGAGATGATCTGCCACCACCACCCAACTCCCCACTCTGTCTGTCTGTCTGTCTGTCTGTCTCTCTCTCTCTCTTTCTCTCTCTCTCTCTCTCCTCTCTCTCTCTCTCTCTCTCTCCTCTCTCTCTCTCTCTCTCTCTCTCACACGCACATGTTCCTCCATGTGATCAATTTAATTATTTTTCAACTCTCGTCTTCACAACCCACCCCCTTCCTCTCACTCCCTTCCCTACGCATGTCTGGCTGACATTTTTCCACTCCAACACGCTGATGGAGACGTGATGCTCGTGAACGTGATGCTCGTTGAACGTGATGCTCGTGAACGTGATGCTCGTTGAACGTGATACTCGACTTTGTTCCATTCCAACAATCTGACGTGATGTTCGTGAACGTGATGCTCGTTGAACGTGATACTCGACTTTGTTCCATTCCAACAATCTGACGTGATGTTCGTGAACGTGATGCTCGTGAACGTGATGCTCGTGAACGTGATGCTCGTGAACGTGATGCTCGTGAACGTGATGCTCGTTGAACGTGATACTCGACTTTGTTCCATTCCAACAATCTGACGTGATGTTCGTGAACGTGATGCGCGTTGAACGTGATACTCGACTTTGTTCCATTCCAACAATCTGACGTGATGTTCGTGAACGTGATGCTCGTGAACGTGATGCTCGTGAACGTGATGCTCGTGAACGTGATGCTCGTTGAACGTGACACTCGACTTTGTTCCATTCCAACAATCTGACGTGATGTTCGTGAACGTGATGCTCGTTGAACGTGATACTCGACTTTGTTCCATTCCAACAATCTGACGTGATGTTCGTGAACGTGATGCTCGTGAACGTGATGCTCGTGAACGTGATGTTCGTGAACGTGATGTTCGTGAACGTGATGCTCGTGAACGTGATGCTCGTGAACGTGATGCTCGTGAACGGCCAGAGTCTTTCCTTTACCGCTCGCGCCACCACAAAGGGTGCCAGCAGTCATGACACTCGTTTCAGACCACGTAGCTTCAAGCGTCAATGACTGAATACCATCAAGATTTGAGGGGATTGTCATGCTTGGTCCAAACTGCGTTATGTAACACTGCACAAGCTGAGAAAGTCTCTGCCTCCTTTCAGATGGCTAAACTTACCATCCACATAATAAATAAATGCCATTTGCTGTCATGTTCCACTGACAACCTGTCAATCACACCATCCACATAATAAATACCATTTGCTGTCATGGTCCACTGACAACTTGTCAATCACACCATCCACATAATAAATGCCATTTGCTGTCATGGTCCACTGACAACCTGTCAATCACAGAGACATCAGAGACATGATGGTCAGATTAACCCTCTAAAAAGAGAGAGAACAAGCCCCCCCCCCCCCACCCCCCCCACCCCCCCCCCCCCCCCACCCAACTTCACAGACCCGCTGTAGGGCATAACCATAAAACAATTATTTTCAGTGTGTAAAAGCCAACAGTGGTGACTGCAAGAGAGAGGGATGTTTACCTCTCCTAGTCTCAGATCCTGTGTCAAGTTTCGTTGACTGTCCTAGAAGAAAAGTAAGGTGAATCTAGTTTCTAAGTCTTGAGACTATGCAGTGTTCGTATCTATGCCCTCTATACTTACAGG
>CM031603.1:47952908-47977908 GCA_018398815.1 Conus ventricosus | reverse complement strand
GGGCATCATCCTTGACCCATAATGAACATTCGTACAAATTTTCAGAAAGATCGGCCCAGTAGTTTTGTCTGGAGCGAGTGGAACACATTTTGACCACGGACACACAGACAGACAGACAGACACACACACACACACACACACACACACACACACAGACAGCATTTCTTCGTTCCCATTCTAAAGTACTCCCTGTTCTATAAGAACTGGGAGTACAAAAAGGAATGATGGGGAGGGGGGGGGGGCTGGGGGAGCCAAGGGGGCAGGAGGAGGGTGGTGGTATTAATAATTAACAAAAACAAGGATAAATGCGCGGTCAAGAACTCTTACACACAACATCAGCGTAGTGTATATAAGAGAGAGAGAGAGAGAGAGAGAGAGAGAGGGTAGGTTTACGTAGTTGGGAGGGAGGACACAGTACGGGACGGGGATTGTTCGGAACACAATTGTCACCAAATCAACATTCACAGAACATGTCAAAAGCCAACACTGCGACGAGGAAACCAGATCACGAAAGCGATTATTTAACATGGAAAATCTACGCGTCTGTCTACATGATTGCCAACATGACGGCTATCCACAGTCAGCAAGATTTCCGTCCTTAACAGCTTTTGCTACTGCAGGAAGTCTCTTTCACGTCTTCGCGGCTGGTACTGTGAAAGCTTTGAGTCTCATCATGTCCCCAAGATACGTCAGTATGTCACTGATCGCGGCGTTGTCAAAAGGTTAATTTTTAGCGTTCACTCACCTGAAGAAAAGGTCTTTAGGGTTATCGACACCTCCCCGAGCACTCCAAATTCCAGTTGCCACAGTCATATCAGTTTTGGTTTGTTTCGTTGTCAGCTAGAGGTCTGTCATCTTCACAAATCGTATCAGATAACACATTCAACACATTTCCGATGAACATTCAGCTCGGCTAACCAAAAGCGTCATCGAGTGTGACTGTCACAAATTCTTTATCACACTGCCCCATGTTCAAATTTGCTGTTCAAATTTACTGTGTCATTTATCTCGTGCAAGCTGGGATACGGACAGAGTGCGGGGAGAAGGTGGGGGTGGGGTGGGGTGGGAGAGGGGTTGTCGCAATGGAAAATGACTGCACAAGCAGCGTGGTTGTTACCGGTTCACACACACACACACACACACACACACATGTACAGTATGGGTGCTCTCGCTACAAAATGTCACAATTTGCAAATTTCACGGCGATCCTCCGCGAGGCCCCAAGCCACAATCATTTTGTTTTGTGGCAGTTTGCGACAAACAGTCGGATTACGGCATTGCACGCTTTCTCCGTTCTGACAGAGATCCGGATAGACACAATGCATTTGCTTTGAATGAAGAAAGAAATTCTGTATCGCTGCCACCAGTTAAAATGATATGAAACAGCCACATACCTGTCAACACCCCTCTCTCTCTCTCTCTCTCTCTCTCTCTCTCTCTCTCTCTCTCACACACACACGCACGCACGCACGCACGCACACAACACACGCGCGCACGCACGCACGCACGCACGCACGTACGCACACAACACACACACGCGCGCGCGTGCGCGCACACACACACACACACACACACACACACACACACAGAACTATAAAACACGGGGTCTAGGCCAACCGGTCTCAACCAGTTTCGACCGGTTGACTCTAGACCCGTGTTTTATAGTTCTCTGACAAGTAAGACTTCTATAACCAAAAAAATAATGATTTTTTACAAACAAACATACTGTGTAGGGTTATCCGTTTTCAATACTAATTTACTAAATTTTTCAGATTTTAGTTTTTGCTTAATCCTGTGTTTTTCCTGATCATTTTCAATAACATCATTTTCGCGCATACATTCATCAAATGCGTCTCTGTCTTTCATGTGAAATAAAACTACAGTCTTTAATTGTTCTCTAAAGTCTTTTAAAACGGAGTTATATTTTTGACATAAAATCCACACACTTATCCCAGCATGTCTTCCACTGAAAGCCAGTTTTGACAAAGTGTTTCTCTTTTTAACTATGTCTCTTTCTGCCGAACAGTCATCTATAATAAATAGTGTCTGCGTTCCCTCAAACAATTTATAAAAGTGTTCTAAAACACTCACTCAGCTTATTGCTGGGATTAATTAAATATATGTTATCATCCGCCCATATAAACCTTCTATCATTATATGCTTTGTTCCATTTAAGTGTTGGGCAGAAAATCACAATATGATCAAAATTATAACGATAAACTGTTTGTAATAGGTCGAGGACAAATATTGTTTTTCCACAACCAGTCTGCCCACAAATCATTGAACAATGAGGGGATTTTATCATAAAGTTTAACATCGGCATTGACACCAAAGTTGTCTGTTCCATAGTTTTATAACATAATTTAATCTAATCCAGTTATTATTTTTATCATACTCTCCGTCAAAACTTGTTCAGTATAATAAAATCCTATGAGGCCTAAATGTGTAACATTAATCCAATTCAGTTCTGTAAGATTGTTTCTATTTAAGTCAACATTGATTTTTTTGCTTGTTGTTATGGTCTTAATATCCTCACCATTGTGAAGAACGACGATGGTAACTTTAAGACGTTTAACGTCTAAGTTTTGCCAGCTAATATTAATTCCTTTTATAAGGACGTCACTAACGCCCACAAACCCCATCCCTCTCCACATCTTTAAAGACAGAAATTTCAAATATCATTGTGAACGTGTCTCCTAATTTCCTATGCGGAAAGAACTGTAATTTTGTAGAAGCTTACTTTAAAACCGTTTCTCTTCTGTGGAGGATGTACTGTTTTTTTCCATACGGCGTTATTTCAATCTCTTTCCGACTATTGTCCTCTGGCATACGACTTACATGTAAAGGGCCAGAGTTGAATGCTTTTCTGAAACTTTTTGATGGCTAAAAAATGTAAATGGGCTTATGAATTCAAATTTTATTTCCCATTCTAAATATGGTTCTAAGTGCCATTTGCTGTCAGGTTTTCGAACTATTTTATATTCATACGGCCAGCATTATTTGCTTCTACATTGCGCAGTTGCTCTAGTTTAGGAAACTTTTGTTGTCGCTAACCTCTTTGCGTTTATAATCACCATCTTTAGTGTACTCAAAACCATACAAAGCGCCTATCTCACCGTTCTGTTCAAAGTCCGCAACGTCTGCAAGGTCTTTTAATTCTAAGGTTATACACCTTACAGGTGCTAATGTAACTCCCGGATCTTCTGGCCCCCACGACATTATTTTTTAGAACAACTAATTATTTTATTTCTAAAACAATGTGTAGGTTATCACATTTTACGACTTTTCCTGTTTTGTCTGCGATTTTTATATTAAATGATCCGACCCTCCCACAAACTAATCTTTTAAACTGTAAATTAGGGAATTGTATAATTTCATAATCGCAATATGCAGCTTTCCCTGATGGAAGAGCTCTTAAAACAGTTGAGGGCCTTCCATCATATAAGTTTTCATCAGTGCTTAGCTCATCCAAATGAACATAGAGTAATGAATGTAATGCAAGATCGAGCGGATTTTCTCCCTCATAAGTGGTTTTGTTTGGTGTAACTCTAAAACTATGAATGGGTCGATTGGCAGTTGTAAAGCAAACATTTTAGCTAGCTCTCCATCAAAATAGTAACCTACTTCTTCTTTTTCAGGCTTGAATGTTAACATTGTTTTCAGATTCGCATTGTTAAGTTTGAGAGTAATGTCAAAGTTACTCATTGCTTCTTTTAGTGAGCAAAACCCGTAATAACCATTAGGTATTGTTAACTGGCTAACTATGGCCCCGGTTTTGTTAATTTTTTTAATCTTATTATTATTCTTGGATTCACTTATATTAAACCATACGACTTTGTAGAATATTTCATGAAGTGCAACCCTTTGGGTTCTGCATTCGTTATCAATAGCATGTTCTAAAAACGAAGGACGGTCTTGAGTTGTTATTGTTACAAACATTTTTAAAACGAAATAAAAATGAGTGCATTCAAATATACTAATGCAAAATATTCTGTTGGGCCGCACTACAATCTTAAAAATATAACAACTGATACTCTTGACATTTCTGTGACCCAGACTGACACCTTTCGAGTAAAGGTTAGTACTCCATTGAAGAGCTATCTTAACCCTCCTATTAAAATCGACCGCATCGCAAAAGTGTGGTTCAGTCATCCGATGCAGTTTTATCAGAACCAGCTAAACTTTGCTGTGTTTTGTGCATCGACTGGGTGTGGAGTATCGTATGCTGATCATTTAAATCATCCTGATCCTTTGGTGAGGTCAGTGTATAGATTTCATTTCTATTACACCTTCAGACGTATTTTGACTGAACTGCAAGCACCATTACCAATGACAAAACCGTTTAATCCATTCAGCAACAGAATAGACATGAAGGCTTTTGAAAGGATCTGTAACGAATTCAATATTAATGTTAAGACAGACTTTAGACAAAAGTTGGACCTTAATCATGGCTTAGGCACCCCTTATTTTTGGGGCATGCACAGAAAGTATAACTATGACTGGAATCCTCCTTACACATCTTTTTCTTCAGGCACAGGCGTTCACCTCGGGTCCATAGAGCAAGAGCATAAATCAGCATGGACAACATTTATCTTAGACACTTCTAAGGGCCTAACTAAAGCAGGAATAGAACGAATAAACGACTCTATTCGTACTTACGTTTGGTGTTTGCTAGGTTCACAAGCACAGGCAAGATCGAGCATAACTGATCCTTCTACTGGCTTTGACGCACAAAAACAGTACTTGGCAAATTTAGAGGACGCCATTAATTCTACTGTTGATTTGCCTTCAAGTATTAAAAGGTACCAACATGTTTTGCAATTTGCAAGATCGAAAGTAGACTTTGCTGTTGGCACTGGTTTATACATGCTACCTTCTGACCTCAGACTCCAGGTAGGAACAATAATGAACTACAACAATGAAATCCTTGTGGCGGGCAATGAACAGAAGGTTGGGCAAAACGACAAATTCTGAGCCTGTAATATTACAAACAATAAAAAAACAAGATGACCCCCCAAAAATAAGTCATCCAATCCCCATGGTCCAAAGCCCGAAGGCCGTTGAAGACCACGAAGTCAAAAATAATGACCATGAATATGAAAAGACAGCGCTTGTTTTTGGATTAACTTGCTTAGGATTACTTGGTCTTTATTTTACTAAATATTAACCCAACTATTAAGAGAACTAATGTCCATAAGTGCTCGGCCATAAAGCCAACTACTTTGCTTGCAGTAGACAAAAGCCAGCTAACAATACCCCTAATATACCCGTAAAGCGTCCATGGCTTTACTGGCTAATTTTTTTAATAAACCGCAAGATGATCAAGCTGTTTTTTTACCCATGATTTATCAGGTGGCGATGGAGGCGATGGCGGTGGAGGCACTGGGATTTGACCTCCACCACCACCTGTAATAGCCAACACCAGTGTACTTATTGCAAATCCTAAGGCTGTTATAACGCTCGCTAATGTGACACCTTGCTCTCTAAACAGTGTTTTTATTCGTTCTGCTAGTGTTGTGTCTTCATATAAAATTCTTCGGATAGTTTCTCTTATTCTGGTCACTTGAGTTCGTAATTTTTTCTCGGGTAGTAGACAAAACTTCTAGTTTCCGTTTCTTCAAAATTATTTAGTTTTTGGGTTATTCTTTCTTTAACACCGGGCCCCTAAGTTGGCGTCATCAGCCTCAGCGAGTTTTTTTTTTTCTCTTTCTATATCCCATCTAGTTCACGCAGTATTGCTATACCGTTTATTAATTCTCTTCTAACAGTTCTCAAAGCACGATTAAGGGGCCTCTGATTCTCGCGGGGGTTTTTTTTGGTTCTGTTTCTTCTGACAAACTGGTTTCTGCTTCTATTACATTTGTTATTTTTGCCTGCTGTTGGATTTAAATCTTGAAGTTCCATGTTTTGTATTTGGGTATCTTTTGGGAGTTCTTGCAGGTGTTTTGAAGTTTAGCAACTGCCTCCCCCCTTAATTTTGGTTTAAAAATTGCCAAGGCGATTTTGTTCCCCTACTTTAAGTCTTTTTTTTAATTGTACTTATGCCTACAAACTTGATGGGTCCTCGTTTATCTGTAACGGAACACGCTGTCCTTGATCGTTTGTTCACATACAAAGGCCGCCTTTTACTTCAAATCATCGGGGGCTAAAAATTCGGGAGTTTTAGGCCTAAACTTCTGTAAATGATATGACCTTAGGTTCTGTTAATTCATGCCACATTGAGGCCGTTGAGCGATGCTGTATCAAAGGAGCCGTTTCACTCATGTCGTCTCCAGGATCAAAAACTCATAATCTTCATCTTCAATTCCTGCCATGTTTTTAAATAATTAACTTTTTTTTTTGTTTTATAAAAAATGTCACAAGCATATGGCTCGATTCTTGACCCGCATAGAAGACTGAAAGAGCCCTTTTGGCTTTTTTGGAATGGAAATAAACGGAATATTACTGTTCCAAATAATCATCTACTATTGATGCGGATCAAATTCTTACTGTTAAATTTCCAGACCTGGGAGGGGAAATAAAAGTGATTGTGCCAGGCTCTGCGCGTCTTACTTTCAAAATAGAACTCGCTTAACAACAGCCCCCAAACAGGACAGTGTACAGAATCTGGGGCGGGCAATTGTTAAAAAAAATTTCTATAAAACTTGAGGGGCAAGAAATATTTTCTTTACACAATGCAGACATATTTTTAACCTATTCTGATCTATGGCTAGCCGGGAACGAAAGGGCTGATCTTGCGTTTAAGGAATCGAAATGAAGAAGCACTAAAGCATAGAATAGGCGCCGCAGACGCTAAAGACGGGAAAAGGTTTGTAGCCGTAAGTTATGCGTATGGAAATCGCTTTTTCATACCCCCAGATTTTGAGTTGTTAAAAGCGCATGCTCCATGCTTTCAAGAAGCATTAAAAGACAGATTGTCTATGAACTAACTTTTAATGACTACAAACATGTTATGATAAACTACAGACACCGAAGCAAAGTACAGCATTTCTGACATCTCGTTAGAGTTTGACATTGTTAGCAACCCTAACTTAGCAAGGTTGATCCCGCAACAATATCAGTTAAAATTAGCAATATATTTCGAAAGAGTGATTCATCATTCAAATAAACCTAAAAGCAGGGCAGACACTATATGAATTTTAGTTTTTAGTGCCGCAGCCAGATCGCTTAAAGGTATTTTATTGCTGTGTGAAAAAAGAAGAACCATTCAAAAAAACAAACTAAAATTTTGTTAATCCCAAAATAACGAAAGTGCAATGTACAATTGAGGGTAGTCCAACCAATCTACGCTAGCAGGCTTAAACCTTATCAGCAATTTTTATGAAATAAGAAAACTGTTTGGAGGCGGGAGGTGTAGAAATCCAACAGTTGACCTTTGTCTAAAGATCTACATCTTCACAGCGTTAGACTTGATCATTATTTAACAAAGAAAACGGTTTATGGATTGACCTAAGGTCAACGAGGATAATCAGTTACATGGGAAACGGGAGAATGTTAGAGACATAATAAACATTCAAATTGATAAAGAAAAAGAGGCCGATAACCACTTAATGTGTATTTGTTTTTAATATATGATGCGCAGCTGAATATTCAAGATAACAGATTAGAAAAAATCCAATACTAAATTATTTTTTTTTTTTTAAAAAAAGCATGTCTGTTCACATTTATCCAAAAAAAGAGATAGTAGGAATTCTGCTGCTATAGAAAACCCTGACATAAAAACCCTTTAGATTAACCAACATTACACAAATGCACAAAAACTAGAGCAGGCCCTTCAAAATACAGAAAAAACCAAACGAAGGTATTCTGCTGCCTTAATGCTGTTACCTATTTTAAATTACAGGAGGCATCGACTAAAAGTGCTCTATCAGCAGGAACGAGTGTTGGTCTCTTAGCAACGGCATAGGCGCCCCGCGCTTTACCTCTAGGTGGTTTGTCTTTAGCTCTTGGCCTATGTTCATTAGCCGTAGTGCTGCTAGCAAAAAAAATAAAAACTAAACTCCAAAAGCACACAGCTATGGTTCAACAAATAACAGCTAAACTAGTTCGTTCAAACTGACAATAAATAAAGCACTAGTTGACTCAAACATCACGGATGAAGAATTTAGTCGTTTACGGCCGATTTTGATGACTACAAAAGACAAAAGTTTGATCTTCAAAGAAAGGCAAGGACAACTTTTTCTCAACAGCCAGACACCGACAGATAAAAAAGGAATGTTTAAAAAAAGTAAAAACGAGACATTAAACTTGTTCAAAAACAGCTCACATTAACAACGCCAAAGGGTGTTTATACTTTAGTTTATGAGTCCAAGCACAAAAAACCGTGATGTTGATTCTGATTAAGACGACTTTGGGAGACGATGTCGTATTTTTTTTTTATTTAAATAAATAAGTTGGCTTAGAAAAAAAAGGGACAGCAATGGCTAAGTATTTTGAAGGCCCAGATGAATTGTTTGAAGGAATGCTCGAGAAGAAGCGTTTGTCAAGAGACTTTAATGATATTGATTTAGAAGTTATTAATCCAGAAAACGTGCGGGCAAGCGTTGTACATGCAATTTCTCAAGTTCCAAGTAAACTAACAATAGAACCCGCCAGTTAAAGTAATGTTAGCTGTTTTAATCGAAATATATAAAAATAAATGAAGAAAATCTAGAAGTCGGGTCTCGAACTAAACAACAACTATTCTTTCTCTAATGATTAACACCGGTTGGGCAGGGCGAACCTGCTTACACATTTGATGGGCCGCTGAAGAAGCCAAAATGAAGGCTCTGGGTTTGGGCAGAGGGCGAAGTCTTAGAGATAGATTAAAACAGGCTAAGTATGCGCCGAAATTTTAGGGAAGGCTTTTCATTCCGCTACCCCCAGCATTGGTAGCGAAAAGAGCAGTTCTAAACATACAAAATACAGACAACAAATGTTTCAGTGGTGTGTTTTGCAAAGGTTTCATCACGTCCGCAAACACGCAGAGAGAGTGCCTAACTATTGGCATAATCCTTTCCTGTTATGCGTAGATCAAATTGATCAGTTTGAAGAACAAAACAAACCAATAACTGTTTAAAAATCTACACATGGGATGAGGAAACAAATCTACAGCCCCTCAGAGTGTCCAAGAACAGCCCAACGATTGGCGAGCCAGACAAAAATCATGTTGACTTACTACTGATGTTTTCACCAGCAGGGCTACACATTACACATTGATACGCACAATGAGTAGATTATTGGCGCATACTTCAAAGCAAGAAAATAAACAAGAATTCTGTAGAAAATTTTAACAAGAATTCCATCCGTTAATGCACGAGCGAACATAAGAAACATTGTATCGGTCCCCGTTTTACTGTAATCCGAACAATTACGCCCCCACCTGGATCTAAAAATTTAGTTTTAAGAATGGAAACGGATGCAAAATTCTCCTAATTTTTGTTTACGCAGACTTCGAGTCGCTTATTGTTTCCTTTTGAAGGGCCAGCGCCACAAAAAACTTCGAAAAAAAAAAAAATTCTTAATGAGTAATCATCAGATTTGTTCATTTGCCTTCATTGTTGTCAGGTCGGTGGCGCCCATTCAGCACCAGAATTGTATAGAGGACCAGATGCTGCAGATACTTCTTAGAACGCATGCAGAAAGTGCGTAACGCTGTTCTAATAATCTTTAAAATTATCTGAAATCATAATGACGCCTGAAGACCAACAAAAGTATAAATCAGCCCAACATTGGTTGGATTTGTGTTTAGAACTAATGTCTAACAGTGAAGACCGCAATCCGACAGTTAAAAAGACCATGATCACATTAGCGGAAAGTTCAGAGGGGCAGCGCACAGTAAATGCAATATCAACTAAACTTTAAACCTAAGACATGGAAGCTGCCAAAATTCTTTCACAACTTGCGAGGTTACGACTCTCATCTATAAGCAGCGTAACTGACGCCTTTGGGTTCATGCATAGCTCCTCGTTAGAGTTTGACATTGTTAGCACCCCTAACTTTAGCAAGGTTGATCCAGCAACAATATCAGTTAAAATTAGCAATATATACGAAAAGAGTGATTCACATTCAAAATATCCTAAAAGCAGGGCAACACTATACTAATTTTAGTTTAGTGCCGCAGCAAGATCGCTTAAAGGTATTTTATTGCCTGTGTGTAAAATGAAGAACCATTCAAAAGACCAACTAAAATTTTGTTAATACCCAAAATAACGAAAGTGCAACAATGTACAATTGAGGGTAGTCAAACCAAATCTACGCTAGCATGCTAAACTTATCAGCATTTTGATGAAATAAGAAAACTGTTTGGAAGGCGGGATAGGTGTAAAATCCTACAGTTTGACCTTTGTCTAACAGATCTACATCTTCACAGCGTTAGACTTGAACATTATTTAACACGGAAAACGGTTTATGGATTGACCTAATTGCAAACGGGAGGATAATCAGTACATGAAGCGGGAGAACTGTTAGAGACCTATAAACATTTCAAATTGATAAAGAAAAAGAGGCCGATAACCACTTAATGTGTATATGTTTTAAGATATGATGCGCAGCTGAATATTCAAGATAACAGAGTAGAAAATAACCAATACTAAATTATTTTTTATTTTAAAAAATAGCATGTCTGTTCACATTTATCCAAAGAAGAGATAGTAGGCAATTTCTGCTGCCTAAAAGAAAACCCTGACATAAAAACCTTCAGATTAACCAACATTACACATAATGCTAACAAACACTAGAGCAGACCTTTCAAAATACATCAAAAACCAAACAGAAGGTCTTCTGCTGCCTTTAATGCTGTTTACCTATGTTAATACTGAGCATCGGAGACTATAAGTGCTCATCAGCAGGAACGAAGTGTTGGTCTCATTAGCAACGGGCATAGCGCACCCGCAGCTTTACCTTCTAGGTGGTTTGTCTTTAGCTACTTGCCTATTTCGATAGCCGTAGTGCTGCTACAAAAAAACATAAAACTAAACTCCGAAAAAAAGCAGCACAGCTATGTTCAACTAATAACCGCTAACTTAGTTCGTTTCAAACTGACAATAAATAAAAGCACTAGTTGACTCAAACATCACGGATGAAGAATTAGTCGTTTACAGGCCGATTTTGATGACTACAATAGACAAAAGTTTGATCTTCAAGAAAGGCAAGGACAACTTTTTCTCAACAAGCCAGACACCGACAAGATTAAAAAAAGGATTTTTAAAAAAAGTAGAAACGAGACATTATACTCTGTTCTACACCAGCTCACATTAACAACGCCAAGGGTGTTTATACTTGTTTATGAGTCCAACACAAAAAGACCGTTGATGTTGATTCTGATTATGACGACTTTGGTAGACGATGGTCGTATTTTTTTTATTTAAAAAAATATGTTGGCTTAGAAAAGAAAGACAGCATGGCTAAGAAATATGAAGGCCCAATGATGTTTTGAAGGAATGCTCGAGAAAGAGCGTTGGTCAAGAGCACTGAATGATATTGATTTAGAAGTTATTATCCAGAAAACGTGCGGGCAAGCGTTTGTACATGCAATTCTCAGTTCAACGTAAACTAAACAATAGACCCGCCTGTTAAAGTAATGTTAGCTGTTAAATAATCGACTATATAACATAAAGAAGAAAATCTAGAAGTCTGGGTACTCGACCTAAACAACAGACGATTCTTCTCATAATGACTAACACCCGTTTTGGGCAACGACCTGCTTACGACAGTTTGATGTGGCCGCTGAAGAAGCCAAAATGAGAGGCACAGGTTGGTCAGAGGGCGAAGTCTATAGAGATTAGTGATTAAAACAGGCAAGTATGCGCGATTGTAGGCAAGGCTTCCATTCCGCTACCCCCAGCATTGGTAGCGAAAAGACAATTCTAAACATACAAAAACAGGACAGACAAATGTTCATGAGGTGTTTCTTGCAAAATGCGCAACACGTTCTCCGCAAACACGCGGAGAGAGTGACTAACTATTGGCAAAAATCTCTATCCTGTATAGCGGTAGATCAAATTGATCAGTTTGAAGAACAAACAAACCAATAACTGTAAATATCTCCACATGGGATGAGGAAACACATTACAGCCCATCAGAGTGTCCAGAACAGCCCAACGATTGGCGAGTCCAAAAAAAATCATGTTGACATTACACTGACGATGTTTTCACCAGCAGGCTAACCGACATTAACACATTGATACGCACAATGAGTAATTAATTGGCGCATACATTCAAAGCAGAAAAAACACAAGAATTCTGTAGAAAAAGTTTAACAAGAATTCCATCCGTTAAAGCAGCGAGCGAACATAAGAAATCATTTTATCGGTCCAGTTTACTGTAATACAGAACTCATTACGCCCCCACCCTGATCTAAATTAGTTTTAAGAACTGAAAACGGATGCCAAAATTCTCCATATTGGTTTACGCCAGACTTAGCGTAGTCGCATATTGAGTTCCTTATGAAGGGCCAGCCCCGCCACAAAAACTTCGAAAAACATCTTAATGAGTAATTCATCATATTTGTTCATATTGCCTTCATTTGTTTGTCAGGTCGGAGGCGCCCATTTCAGCACCAAAATGTATAGAGACCAGATGCGCAGAATACTTCTTAGAACGCATGCAGAAAGTGCGTAACCCTTGTTCTATAATCTAAACATATCTGAGACTCATAATGACGCCTGAAGACCAACCACAAATAAAACAGCCACAACATTGTGGATTAGTGTTTAGAACTAAAGTCTAACAGTGAAGACCCAATCCGACAGTACGAACCATGATCAACATTAGCGTAAAGTTCAGAGGAGCAGCGCACAGTAAATGCAATCTTCAACAAAACCCCCCCCCTTAATCCTAAGACATGGAAGCTGCTATATTCTTTCAACCAACTTGCGAGGTTACGACCTCATCTTATAAGCAAGCCATAACTGGACGCCTTAGTGTCATGCATTGCTCAGTCATCAGAAATGTACATGTGTTCCCTTTAAATAACATGTCCTTTTTATGACAACTATCCCGCACCTGATGGTCTCGTTAGAGTCTCTGGCTATGTCCTTAAAGTCCTGCCAATAACGTAAAAATATTTTGACCCACACACCCTTAAAAAGTGTTTACACCTTATGAATAACATGAACAGTTAGGGAAAGGTTGAAGATGACACACACTACCGATAAAGACGAGCGTTCTTTTCTAGTCTTAACAGGAAAGGCCATAAATTGATTCAATTACCACATCTCAAGAAGCGTGGCAGAAGTTAGAGTGTAAAACAATGGAGACTATTAATGATTCATACTGATGGCTGATGTATTTTGTTGCGGACGTCCTTTGAAATTACAGAAAACATGCATGAAACATTATAGCCAGGATCCTGCGCATTACATTTCTGCGCCGGGATGAGCTGGGACGCTTTCTTAAAATTTACTTGAGTACAAATTGAAATTATTGTCTGACCTATCCAAGATTCAGATGATTGAAAACGATCCGTGGGGAATTAGTATGGCGTCGCATCAATTACAGTAAAGCAAAACAACAAATACTTGGACGATTAAGATCCTAGTAAAAAGGTCTAACTATCTCATGTATTTAGATCAAACAATCTTATTGATGGGCAATGGCGCAATCACTACCATTACGCAACTTTAAAATGTACACAGGCGGCGATCCGACAATATTCAAAAGGCATTAAAGTGGTTGAACATGTAACGCCCGATCGACATCAGGGCTATATTCTAGAAGTTGAACTTAGAAATATCTCATGAACTCCATGACCTACAATAATGACTATCCATTAGCAGCAGAAATCTAAAGATGGCCAAAACAGAGCCGCTCTAAACTTGTGCCTAATCTCGTGGCCAAAAAATTCATTCTGTCCATTACAGACTCTGCAATTTTTTATTTAGACATGGTTGAAGTTGAACAGCTGTCATCGTAATAAATTGCTTTTGATCAAGAAACAGTTCATGAAACCAACATACTGAAGAACACTGATCTCAGAACAAAATCCACAGAATGCATCAGAGAAAGACATTTTCAAAGCTGATGAACAACAGCCTGTTTCGGAAAGACTAATGGAACATCCACACAAGCGTAAAGATGTTAGATTGTCCACGCAAAGCGAACGAACAATTAACACTGACTTCTAAACCTAATTATCATGACTTTAGAAAGATTTCATGATCAGCTTTTGGGTATAATGATGAAAAAAAAAAAGAAAGTCAAGTTTGATAAGCCCGTTTTTTATTGGTTTACTGTTTTAGAATCATCAAAGCTTTTGATGTTAGAATTTCTTTATGACTAACTTTAAGCCTCGTATCCTGAGTCCCAGAGTACTTACACAGATAACAGACAGTTTTGTATAGATAACCCTACTGAAGAAATCTATACAACATGGAATTAGAAGTAGCTAAAGGCATGCGGGATGGTCGACACATCTGATTATCCTAAAATATCGGCCTTTGCATTCAATTACTCAACAAGAGGTTTTAGGAAAGATGAAGGATGAATTATCTGGAAGGTGAACAAGGAGTTTGTTGGGTTAATGGTCGAAAAGTACAGTAATTCCGAGACAGGAGAAACATCAAAAAAGCAAAGGGAATAGCTCGCAGTGTATGTGGCAAGTCGAGCATATCACATAAACAACTACAAAGAAGCATTGTTCAATACACATACTTATTCATTCATGACAACGTAAAACACGATCTAATCAACATGAGATTCGAACACAACCGTTGTAACAAAGAAGTCATTAGAATAGAACAAACACAAAACGTGTGTATGTTTAATCCAGAGTTTTCATATGTAATTGCCACTGGAGAACAGCATAATTATATATCTCTTCGTGTTTTATAATTCGGGTGCCATATTTTTCCCTCACTTTAGCTAGAAAATCAACATATCAACCTCCAATTCAGACAAATTTTTTCCTCATGTTGCCTTGATGCCTACGAATTTTATTTTAAATTATTCAAGATATTCCTTTATCCCATTTTTTGATAGTAAATTTGGAATTTTAGGCTGTAGGCCGATCTGGATCAGTGCCATGTGCCAATGAATCCTTGTATTGTTTCCTTAACAGCAGTATACAGTACCCTGTGATTGCTCGTATTAATTACAAGTCTCTTCATTTATCATTCCTAGCTACCACTTTTAGAATTCCATTTTAGTTCCAGTTCTTTTCTTTGGCCTTCCATTTTAAACTCAAAATATATTACGTAACTCAGGTAAAGCGGAACAGTGTCTGCGGGAGTATTTGCAGTTCTTCTCTTCACAAAAGATCATTGAGGGGCAGTTGTTTTTTGTGTCCTTTCTCGTAATAATACCAGGGCGGAGTCATTTTTACAATTCTTTTTAATTTCATACGGGTCAACACTCCAAACTGGATCAGTTTGCCCTAATACAGTGTCCCCTTCTGCTTCTCCGGCAAAAAAGGTCCTTACTTTCAAACCAAATGGTAATAGTTTGCTGCATGACGACTCATCCTTCAACACATTTATTGTTTGATTTTTTTGATTGCTGGTACTGTTTTAGATCCTAGTTACTTTAAATTACTTCATTATTCATAGCACGTAGAACTGAGGGCAGTCTTCTAACCCATCTGTGTTGCAGAATTGTCAATCAGCTCTCATAGCTACGTAGGAGAAAAGACTTTCGGATAACTGTTTGTTAAAAGTTTTCAACTAAAGCCATGATCTGTGAAACTTCCCGTAAAGCCTCTTTTTAATGGTAACTCTATGTTTTAACAATAATTGATTCACTCGCATTTTAATTCCTTTTCGTCATCGACTTGCATCAGCGAGGATAAGTTACCGGGCCTCGTTGATATAATAGTTTGTATAGCAACAGCAACAGCAGAAGACACTCTTTTGTTCAATGGTTCCGCATCTTTTATCTTGAAAGCTATGTCAATGACGTACGTGCGTACTTAAATATTTTCGTCTAATCGTATCATGGGGTAAATATAAAGATCCATTTTGATGGTGTCGTATCGCCGTGTGTTGACAAGTTTGGTCTCTGAATTCGTTTAGTGCAGGTAAATAAATTTGCCAATCGCTTGTTTAGGATAACCGTTCTTTTGCTTTTGTTCACTGACTCCAGCTGCTTGGCTTAGCTTTTTTATTGCTGTTATTCCTTCCATAACCATTGGAGCAGGAATACTTAAATTTTGTTCATTTTTTATCAGCCAATTTTCTGCGCAACACAATACACAACGGTCCATACCAACGAACGAAAACGGCGATTTCATGCATCTTTTGTTTTTCTCTGATGGATGGAAAAAGTCGCTGAATTGGTGGGGGCAATGTCTCGAGTGGTTTGCTGTTAACAGATAATATTCTTTTATTGCTTGATCAACATCTTTAAATGTGTACAAAACTGCATGTCCCTGTTTTTTCAGTTTGTTAATAATAAAAACTACTGCTCAATTCTCTTGCTTACCATAGTGATCTGTGTGCTCGGCTAGTTGCTCCACAGCTTAGTTATGTCTTTTTTCTCGTCGTCGTCATCCCGCAGTTTTACTAAAATAGCGTAATACTTCCGCTAACAGCAAGCGCACTTAACCACAGCAAGCACCGCCTATCATCATTACGAGTGAAGCCATTTTATAAATGTATTTTTTAAATTTTAACATATTAGATACTGTCTGAATTATTCATTGCTTAACTCTAAAAAATCTTTCGTAGCAATAAGCTGCAATGATAACAATCAGCTTTGCTGAGTCATCAAAGTCAAGTTGCCAAGATCTGCCACATGCCGGTTTTTATTTTAGCAGGCTTTTCCCAAGCATTGTGTATCCTACATTAGGGCCCCCCAATAACAGGCAGAATGGTATACAAGGTTGTACAGTTTTTTCCGTTGCTCATTTTTTCGAAAATAAAATAATTATAATTAAAAAAAAAAACATGAACAGCGACGACTACTACAGCTACAGGTCACCTAAACCTCTGAACTTATGAATATCAAGTTGATGACCAAGCTATTATGCGCAACAAAGAACAGCGTGAATACTTTGGCAGCAAGTGGAAAAACAAAACAGTAACCAATCAGAAATGAATTCAGCATAGAACCGATTCAACAAATGTCGCCGCAAGACATAGTAACAAGTATCATAACAGGAATGAAGTGCAACTAGGATCAAGAATGGGTTAAAAGTGATGGCAAACGTTCTTATTTGTACACTAAACTAGTCGTAGATTTGCTCCCATTGATTCTGTAACAAGACTTTATGTATGATTTAACCAGGATCCATTTTAACTAAGGCAGGAAGCACGAGCCTAGTGTGATCTGTATACAGATTGGAACATATTTCCGCAGTGATCCGCGGGATTAATACTTTTAATCAAATAGATTTTGTTACCCTTCAAAATGACCGAGCCAGAAAATCAGCAGAATCAGAAACACTGACACAGGTGGAGAAATTGACCATTAAAAATCCTCCTCATCCTTGGCGTCTTGAAGCAGGAAAAAGGATTAGCAGAGTGGAACAGACAAAAAAAATTAATTTTACAGAATATACCTCATATGAAAACATATAACACCGCCAACGGCCAACAGTTTGTTTCAATGCAGCTATAAAAACGTCAGAACAAGAACAAGTTGATTCAAGACCTACACACACCAAAGTCTCGTGGAATATTGAACTTAAAGAGATTTATTTTTGGCGCCCTTTGCTGCTGCAGGGTCGGTTATTAACGGTTATAAAAAATGATAAAACAATGGCGACAAAAACCAAAGCAGTCCAAACAATCTCCCACCACTATATAAAGAAGCCGAACACAAAAGCTGCCAAAACCGCCAACACAACAAAAATCATTTTGATTCCATTTCAAAAATGCAATAATATTTTTAAGAACTTAATTTTAAATTTATTGTTTTTTTGATACAAATAGATCATGACGATATTCTATTGATTAAAAGATGGAGTCATAAATAAAGACATGGAGTCTATAAAGACATTTCCATGAGACCTAGAATTGTCATCAATGCAGTGCTTAATTATAGAACTTCATTAAAATTATGCTGACCGATTTCGCGCCAAGAACGCGAGCAAACCTCCTCGCCGATGACGCGTATTTTGAGGCGTGTGTGTACATATTAGACATCTACTATTTAAGACAAAACATAGAATTGTAATGTTTTTTGATAATTATAAGATAACAAGAATAAGAACTTAACCGTCTTCTTCCCCCACTCGATCAGAGAACACTGTGCTGTTGGCCCACTCCAAACCGGGCTGAAGGGGCCAACTTTGGCATTAAGCAAGCCCCCAGCAAGGCGGGATAAACAGTTGGACAACGTCACTGTTGGCAAGCCTGTCTGTAATTAAAAACTCAATCCTACATAGAACCCTGATGCTTGGTTGTACTTAAAGGATGACTTAATTACAATCTTGGAGGTAACTTAAGAGTTAAAAACTTGAGTCATTTAATCAAGAACTTAATTAAAAACTGAGTGACCTTAAGTAGAACTTAGAGGAACTTAATTAAGAACTTGATTAAGAGACTTAATTAGAACTTAATTAATAAACTTTATAAACACTGGGCGACTTGATTAAGACTTAATAAGGACTGGGGTGACTTTGGGGGTGGGATGTGTGTAGTGAACCACAGAGCTTTATTATTTGTCAATGGTAACAACCACTTGGTGCAAGACGTCTTGCGTTTTTGTGATTCATTGGTCTCTTTTGTTCAAGTTCAAAAGCAGCCACCATGCCATTTAACAAAGCTGATTAAATAAACAAAGCAATTGATAAAGTACACGTGTGGGCCGGCCGCCTGAAGCTGCCCTTTTAAGCAGGAAAGGTGAAACGTTGAAACAGCCAACCACAACAGCAAAAGTCCTTTCATTATACACAAAGTCCTGGGACAGGAGTAAGAATGTCAGCAGGTAGGCTACCGTTCACGCGTGAACGGTTCTATTTTAGGCTGTGCTTCGGCAAGACCACATGAACCGCTAGACACCCCATATTACGGAAATGGATAGTCTCCAAACCGTGCACCCGTTCACCCTTCCACCGTTCACCGCTGAACGGTTCTATTTTTAGGCTGTGCTTCGGCGTCGCCGTTTGCGCGTAAGCGGTTACTGGGATTGCTGAGCTCGCTTGTACTTGCTATGTGCGGATCTTGTCTCCAGTGCTGTGCAAATTCTGGCACTTGCAGCATGGCTTTAATTTTATTCAGCTTGCCAAAAATAAAATGAAAGGGAAGGCCTACAGCATAAAACCCTGTGTATCCAAAAAGAACACTTGCAACGGCACGTAATTTTCGTGCGTGAACATCAGAATACCCGGTTTTTTTCTTTCAACCAAACAGCCCATGTTTCCTTCATTCTCCCTTCTTTCCTTTCATTTTCCTGCCATTGTTTACACAAAATCAAGAAGTTGCCGAACTGAATGTAAATTAACAAGGACTGTGCATCTTGCCTCCTCAAATTTCTCATCCCTTTTTGTAGTCTTTCTACAATTTCAGCTTCATTTGCTGTTTCGGAAAATATCTGATCGGTAAAAGCTTCTCTGGAAATAGCTGATTGAATGTCAGCCTGATTTGCCATAAGATAGTCATGTAATTCTTGCTGTGTTAAAAGATCTGTTCTCCTTTTTTTGTCTCCTTTCTTTTCTTTTAACAATTGCTCAAGCTTTCTTTTCGGCTTCTTTGGCAAATCCTGCGGTCCTTCCCTTTTAATCTTTTCAATTATTTCTGTCATTTTTTTAAAGTAGTCTTGATTCTCTTGCAAAATAAACATTTCTTCCTCTGTCCACAATTCCGTTGGTGTTAGCGGTGGTAAGGGGAGATTTTGAGCTTGTTGAAAAATAGAAGCTTGATCCATGTCAGGTAGAATTAAAGTTGATGGCTGTGTTGAGAAATCTAATAGATTTTGATGAGCAACTTGCGATTCCAGAAGTTCTCTCTCTAATTCTAAAGAAATGCTGTCTTGAGACATAAATATTTCTAGTAAAATCACCTCTCACAGAAAACGCACGCACGTCTGTCCGGCACAACATCACCAAGAAAAATGACAGGATAGGGGTGCCCAGTTGAAGGTATGTAGCATTGTTTGGTTTTGCTATTGACAACTAATTGACTGTGTGCTGTGTTCTGTGTAAACGAACACCTCTTGTCTGTCAAGCCGTAAGACCCTTAGCATAGAAGAGCATAAATTAAGTGATCGGATGTCAGCCTAATGACAGGTCTCTGTATTCTGGTGGTGTGGCAGGCCAACGATAAGTGATTAAAGACATGGTATGATCCGACCAGCCTTAACCCACCCCACCATTGCATAGTGTTTGTCTGTCTGTCTGTCTGTCTATCTACTTCGTTTTATAAGATTTATCATGCTAGATAAGTGTGTGGATTTAAAAGACTTTAGAGACCAATTAAAGACAGAGACGCATTCGAAAATGATGTTATTGAAAATAATTAGGAAAAACACAGGATTAAGCAAAAACTAAAATCTGAAAAGTTTAGTAAATTAGTATTGAAAACGGATAATCCTACACAGTATGTTTGTTTGTAAATAATCGTTATTTTTTTTGGTTTTAGAAGACTTACTTGTCAGAGAACTATAAAACACGGGTCTAGAGTCAACCGGTCGAAACTGGTTGAGACCGGTTGGCCTAGACCCCGTGTTTTATAGTTCTCTCACACACATACAGCTCAGCTAGCAAGCCCGAATCCAGCTTTGTCGTGGACAAGAAACAAAACACTCATAACAACAATGAATCCAGAAATGCGTACGTCTTCTATTAGTGTTCTCGCCGTCACTACATCACTACAAATATTTCTGTTTATAGGTGGAGTGAGGCACATCACGCAGTTTTCTATAGCAGAGAAAACCATGGATGTGCACGAGTATCACTACAGATATTTCTGTTTATAGGTGGAGTGAGGCACATCACTCAATTTTCATAATAGGGGAGAAAACCATGGATGTGCACGAGTGATGTCCCTTCCGGTGAAGGCTGACTGTGTGTGATGCATCCCAGCTGTCGTGCTGGGTGTCTGCCTGGCTAGAGCAACGCCGCTTGTCAGTGTGTAAGACAGATGCGGGGTCTGAGAAAGTCTGTCATGAAGGTCGCACCTGTGTCAGGGCCAGATGCGGAGGGTGTGTGTGTGTGTGTGTGTGTGTGTGTGTGTGTGTGTGTGTGTGGCGGAATCCCTCGAATCCAATCACACACACACGCGCATGCACGCACGCACGCACGCACGCACGCACGCACGCACGCACACACACACACACACACACACACACACACACACACACACACACACACACACACACACAGACACACACACCCTCCGCCCTCCGTCCCTTAAAAAAAAGTAAAATACAAAAATGCGTAGTGGATAACTTGTTTATCTGCCAGAAGAAGCCTCCAGTGCACGCTGTTGACTAGTGTTGACACCACACCCTTCCCCTCCACACACACACACACACACACACACACACACAACACCTTCCCCGTCTTTACAACATCTACATCTTCTTCCTTACCCCTCACCCAGCCACCGGCGCCCTACTTTCACAAAATCTGCACCAACGTGTAACCCCCACCCCCCAATCCCCTCCCCCCCTCCCTCCCAACCTTTAAAATCTTCAGCCAGGTTATTGAACCCCGACCTCAGTTTGAAACCGTCGTCCTCCCACCCACCCCTCCCCACCCTCACCCCTCTACTTCTAATCTAGGTATTCTTGATCCGCCCCTGTGTGCATTGTCTACAAAGAGGCTTGGGGGGGGGGGGGGGGCAGGGGGGGGAGAGGGGGCGGGAGGAAGAGAATGTCTCTTGCCTCTGTGGTGTCTGGTCTGTTCAAAGTGTTGCGCTCCTTTCTGTGTCAGTACTCACTGGGCAGTAGAAAGAAACTCGTGGAGAGCGTGGCAGCAGAGAGTCCTCAGAAGAGAAGCCCCCTTCAAGCAAGTGTTTCGGCCCTTATCTCCTGACACTCTAGGGGGTTGGGCCACACCCGGTTCATGACTCCGGATGTCCCTCTGCTGCCCCTTTTTTTTTCCCCATCTTGGGACGAGCCATGGCTGGGATTCGAACCCATGACCCTCTGGACATGCTCATTTTCTACTTAATGACTCGCGCTTTAACCACTGAGCCACAGGGACACCTGATATTTGTAGGGAAATTAAGCCTTATGAAGTTCACTTTTGTTCCTCCTTGACCAGATCCAGCTTGAACACCTCTCTGCCGCTTCTGCCATTGCTTTCAGGGCTCTGGTTTTTTCCTTCCCTGCAACTGAGAGCTGTTTCATGAGGCTGTATGCAGACGTTCCTACAAATCCCTAGCTCCAATTTCTGCAGTGAGGACTTTGACCTGATAGCCTTCTCTCCTCAGGCTGTTTGCCAGATCAGCATACTTTTCAGTCTTGTAGATTTGAGCTGCCTCCATTCTGTTCTCATATGGCACCGTGAGCTCGATCATGATCAGCTGCTTGGTTGACTTAGAGTGGAATACTATGTCTGGTCTCATGCCACTCTTGCTGATGATCTCTGGGTGACTCTTCCATTCTGGGAGGTCTGCAGTGCACTCCCAGTCATCTGCCCCATCCAGCAGACTCTGCCTGCATGTTTCGAGTGGCACTGTTGTTCTTGGCCATGATTTGCTGCCTCCTGCCGTGAAGAATGTTGCGGGTGCTTTTGGAGTCCTGATTCTCCCTTTTGTGGTGTTGGTACTAGCCCAGACTACTTGTACAATTTCTTTGAGCACTTGGTTGTGCCTCCATGTGTACCTTCCTTGAGCCAGGGCTACTTTACATGAGCTTAGAACATGCTCCACTGTTTGTTTTTTATGGCAGAGTGGGCATGCAGGATCGTCTGTTTTCCCCCACTTCACCAGGTTTGCATTTGAGGGCAGAAGGTCATATGCAGATCTGAGAATGAAGCTGATCCTGAGAGGGGCCATGTGCCAAATATCATTCCAAGTTAGACTTCTTTGGAGTGCATTCTCCCACGTTGTCCATTGCCCTTGCTGGCTCTGCTGGACTGATTTTTGGAGTATTTTTTGGTCTTCTTCTTTTCTCATCTCCTGAATCATCATGTCTCTTTTGGCTTTTCCTTTGGCCTTTGACCACCATTCAGTTTTGGTCACCCCCAGTCCTTGTCTGTTGGTCTGTGTGTGCCTGTTATTTCTCTGATCTTGAGACTTTCTTTGCAGAATCCATCGCCTCTTGAACTTTCCATTTTCTGCCTGTCTTCAGCTGGGGCTTGATTGCTTTTACCACCTTGTCTCCTGAGTCCTCCAGCATGCTTTGAAGTCTGATTTTCCCTGCTTTGTATTCCTCCAGGATGGATTTCAGTGGTAGTTTGAGCTTTGCTTGGCGACAGTACAGCGCGATGTCAGTCAGACAGGGTGGGACACCAAGCCATTTCCTTGTGAACTTGTTGATTTTGGCTTCCATTGCCTCCACTGTGCTGGTGCAGATGTCGTATATCATCAGAGGCCATAGGAGCTTTGGTATCAGCATGAACTGCAGACACCAGACCTTGTATTTGCCAGGGAGCCCACACTGGTCAATGGTCTCCAAGCCTTCTTCCGCCATCTGCTTGGTTTCTTTTGCTCTTTGTGTGTCTTTCAGCGTATCATCATACCATCTTCCAAGGCTCTTGACTGGTTCTTCTGTGACTGTTGGAATGGCCTGGTTGGCAACACTGAAGACCACAGATTCGGCCACTTTTCCTTTCCTCAGTGAGAGACTCCGTGATTTCTTTGGCTTGAACTTCATTCTGGATGAGGCAACTATGTCGTCCAGCCTCTCCAGCACATGACGTGTCTCGTCTTCTCTGGATGAAATCACTGTAGTGTCATCCATGAAGGCCTTGAGAGGAGGCATCTTGTATTCATCGCCAAGGTCTGTTTGTCTCGCGTTGTTTGTTGCTGCTTTCAAGATGAGTTCCATTGCCAGCACGAACAGTATCGGGGAAATTGCACAGCCCATTCCAAGTTGATCCAATCAGTTGTGTACTCCTTGGTAGAGAACCGCATTGAGAAGCCATTGAAGTACTTCTTGAGCATGTCGCAGATGTTCTTTGGCACATGGTACATCTCAAGAGCCAACTGTATCATCTCATGGGGCACAGATCCATATGCGTTTGCCAGATCAAGCCACACTACGTCCAGGTCTCTCTTTTCTGTTTTTGCTTTTTGGATTGCGTCCCAGATCATTGTGGCGTGTTCTACACAGCCAGCCACGCCTGGGATGCCACCTTTCTGGACTGACACATCCAAGTACTTGTTTTCCATCAGGTACTTGGTCAGCCTTGCTGCCATGACAGAGAAGAAGATTTTCCCTTCGACGTTCAGTAGTGATATTGGCTTGAACTGGCTGATGTCACTTGAGTTTTGCTCTTTGGGGATGTACACACCATCTGCCGTCATCCACTGGCCGCTGATCTTCTGGTTTCTCCAAGCCGATCGCAGCAGCCTGTGGAGCCACTCCAGCACCTTGGGACATTTCTTGTAAAGCTGGTAAGGTATTCCGTTTGGCCCTGGTGATGATTTGGCTCTGGCTTTGTCGACCACCTTCTTGATTTCCGCCAACGTTGGAGGCTTGCCATTGAACTGTTCCTCAGGGGTTTGGGTTTGGGCCACACCAGATCTTGAATGTCGAGTGGTGCTTTGCTCTGTGAGTCAGAGTATGTTTTCCTCAGATGCTGCTCAAGAACTCCTTTGTCCACACTTAGGGTCCCAGATTTTGGCTGCTCAAACAGTGTTCTGGCAAACTGGAAGGGGTCTCTGAAGAAGCGCTCTTGTGTCTTCTTCTTTTTGCTCTTCCTCTTCCTCGCAGATTCCGCTTTGCTGAGGGCGCTGTGTTTTTCTTTCAGGTCTTCCCACAGTTTTTCCAAGCCTTGTTTTTCAGCTGGCAGTGCGGTCTTCATTTGCTTCTTGAGGTTGTTCTTTTGGACTCTGATCTTGTCCATCTTTTCTTGGCGTCTGGATTTCTTTGGAGGTGTTTTCTCTTTGGGTAGTTTTACTCCATAGGCGTCTCTACATGTGGCATACACAATGTCCCCATATGTGGCTAGTTTGTGTTCCAGGGTGCTTTT
>CM031603.1:47942908-47945408 GCA_018398815.1 Conus ventricosus | reverse complement strand
CCCACTACTTAATTGTTCAGTTGTTGTTTTTTTTGATAGATTAACAACGAATCTTTTTCAACGTCCATTTAGTAATATTCTTCAATTAGATCATCCCAGAAGTCCATCTTTGATCCCCCACCCCCATTTTCTACTATGTTTCCTCCTAGATGCCCCCCTCCCCCCCCCCCCCCCCCCCCCCCCCGTCTTACCCACCCGCCTCTTTCCCCCACTTTTCTTGTTTCTTTTAATAACATTTTATATATTTTACCAATCGTTTTAATTGGATGTCTACAATCACTTCTATATGTGACTGGACATCAAACAGAAATCCTTCCTACACAGTAAACGGAAAGGACATGGAGAGGTGGACAGGATAAACACCAAAGGAAGGGGACATGGATGAAAGTGAAGGAAAGAAGAGCACCTAGATCACTACTTAGAGGTGGGGGAAATATGGAGTAAAAGTGGTTCTTACACATAACAATTCAAAAACAAAGACTTGAAATACAAGTGGGCAACTGCTCGCGAGGAATAGTTCTTTGTTTGTTTTGTAGAAGTAAGAAGACATGTCATGTGTACAAATAGGAACAGGGTATGGAAGTGGAAAAGCTAGGAGTCAACGTGGGGTGCGCGGTGTAGAAGTGGGAATAGGGTATAGAGATGAAAGTACATTGTAGACATAGGAACAGGGTATATTATGGGATTACATTGTAGACATGGGAATAGGGTACAGAGGTGGGATTACATTGTAGACATGGGAATAGGGGATAGAAGTGGGATTACATTGTAGACATAGGAATAGGGCATAGAAGTGGGATTACATTGTAGACATGGGAATAGGGTATAGAAGAGGGGTTACATTGTAGACATGGGAATAGGGTATAGAGGTGGGATTACATTGTAGACATCGGAATAGGGTATAGAGGTGAAATTACATTGTAGACAGAGGAATAGGGCATAGAATTGGGATTACATTGTAGACATAGGAATAGGGTATAGAGGTGGGATTACATTGAAGACATTGGAATAGGGTATAGAGGTGGGATTACATTGAAGACATTGGAATAGAGTATAGAGGTGGGATTACATTGAAGACATTGGAATAGGGTATAGAGGTGGGATTACATTGAAGACATTGGAATAGAGTATAGAGGTGGGATTACATTGTAGACATTGGAATAGGTATAGAGGTGGGATTACATGTAGACATTGGAATAGGTATAGAGGTGGATTACATTGTAGACATTGGAATAGGGTATAGAGGTGGGATTACATTGTAGACATTGGAATAGGGTATAGAGGTGGGATTACATTGTAGACATTGGAATAGGGTATAGAGGTGGGATTACATTGTAGACATTGGAATAGGGTATAGAGGTGGGATTACATTGTAGACATTGGAATAGGGTATAGAGGTGGGATTACATTGTAGACATTGGAATAGGGTATAGAGGTGGGATTACATTGTAGACATTGGAATAGGGTATAGAGGTGGGATTACATTGTAGACATTGGAATAGGGTATAGAGGGTGGGATTACATTGTAGACATTGGAATAGGGTATAGAGGTGGGATTACATTGTAGACATTGGAATAGGGTATGGAGGTGGGATTACATTGTAGACATGGAACAGGGTATAGATGTGGGATTACATTGTAGACATAGGAATAGGGTATAGAGGTGGGATTACATTGTAGACACGGGAATAGGGTATAGAGGTGGGATTACATTGTAGACACGGGAATAGGGTCTTGTTGAAGCGGGAACAGGACACAGAAGTGAAATCACAGTGTAGAAATGGGAATAGGCTGTGGAAGTGGGAGTGCGGTGCCGAAGTGGCAATAGAGACTGGAATAGGGAATGTAAGCGTGAACTGGGTACAGAAGTGGGAATAGAGTACAGAGGTGGGGTCACAGTGTGGGAGTGGGAACAGGGTAGAGAACTGAGAACACGGTGTAGGAGTGGTGGAATATTGTGTTAAGTAGGCTAAAACACAGAGCAGATTAAGTGTGTGTGTGTGTGTGTGCGTGCGTGCGTGCGTGCGTGCGTGCGTGCGTGCGTGGTGTGTGTGTGTGTGTGTGTGTGTGTGTGTGTGTGTGTGTGTGTGTGTGTGTGTGTGTGTGTGTGTGTGCGTGCGTGCGTGTGTGTGTCTGTGTGTGTGTGTGTGCGTGCGTGTGTGTGTGCGTGCGTGCGTGCGTGCGTGCGTGCGCGTGCGTGCGTGCGTGCGTGCGTGCGTGCGTGCGTGCGTGCGTGTGTGTGTGTGTGTGTGTGTGTGTGTGTGTGATAATATTGAAAGAACAACGAAAGGCGGAGAACAGTAATACAGTAAAAATATGAAATGTGTTTTAGAAGTGGGACATTCAAGTGTTGGGCGGGAGGGAAAAAGGGAGGGAGGGAAGGAGGGAGGCAGGGGGTGACGGCGTGGGAAACAAATACGGGACGTCAACTTGATAAACGTGGGAGTGACCCACAAAACCTGTATGGCTCAGAGTGCTGGAAGACGACCGTCGCCATTGA
>CM031603.1:47932908-47935408 GCA_018398815.1 Conus ventricosus | reverse complement strand
GGCACGTCTCCTTTTAGTACAAAGGGAGGACAAATACAAGCCGCAGATGAACAGGCTCTGTTGAAATCAACTGTCCTCATACACTGTCATGAAGGGTGTAATATTCACATTATAAGACCCACTTCTTCGTTCTCATTTTCTCTTTCCTTCCTCCCTATCCCAGTTCTGTTCTGTTTTCCTTATTTGTTCAGTACACACACACACACACACACACACACACACACACACACACACACACACACACACACACACACACACACACACACGCACGCACACACGCACGCACGCGCGCACACGTGCGCGCGCGCGTACACACACACATGCACACACACACAGGCAAACGTGCGCGAGCGCGTGCACACACACACACACACACACACACACACACACACACACACACACACACACACACACACACACACACACACACACACACCATGCAGTTTTGTGTAACAAAACGTCTGCACGCCTGGATAAATAAATGAAATTGCATTTTGAATGAGTGAGCAATTTTCAAACATCAACACGAAGAGTGTTCCTGACAGAAATAGCAAAGGCACTAAACAACCTTTCACCAATAAGTTTTTTTCGTCTTCTTCTTCTTTCTATTACCTCATAGGACTCTCAAACGTGTGCCACTGAATAAACAAACGGAGCGTACCTAGCGTCTGGTGTATGTAAACAGAAAAGATAAGCAACAGTAATTGTATTGTACTGAAAGCTGTATTTAGTGGGGAGCCATTAGAGGCGTGTGTGTGTGTGTGTGTGTGTGTGTGTGTGTGTGTGTGTGTGTGTGTGTGTGTGTGTGTAGATGACGAGCGAATTGTTGGTCTGCGCTTTCTTCCTCAACTACTTGTTTATTCAGCATATTATTCTTAGCTCCTCAGCGTGAGATTGCGTCTCTTTGGAGATCCATGGAAAGAATATTCTGGACAACGTTTAGCTGCTTTCAGATCTAACTGACAATGATCTTTATCAAACAGCAGAGCAGATCACTTTGACTGTTGACACCTTTGGAACTCCCCGATACTCTTGATGGATCTTCAAGCATAGGCTCAAAGATTTCCTCTTAAAAGGAATGCACTTGACTCGATGTGTCCGCGCGTGCTAGCGTGCGTGCTAGCGTGCGTGTGAGCGTGCACGCGCGGCTTGTGTGTGCGTGCGTGCGCGTGTATGTGTGTGTGCGTGCGAGCGCGCTTGCTTGTGTGTGTGTGTGTGTGTGTGTGTGTGTGTGTGTGTGTGTGTGTGTGTGTGTGTGTGTGTGTGTGTGGTGCGTGCGAGCGTGTGCGTGTGTGTGTGTGTGTGTGTGTGTGTGTGTGTGTGTGTGTGTGTGTGTGTGGCTTACTTTATTCTCATTTCGTGTTTGAACCCTTCGCTTGCTCTTCTTTGGATGGTCGATTGTATGCGTGCGTGCGTGCGTGCGTGCGTGCGTGCGGGCGGGCATGCGTGCGCGCGCGTGCGCGCGCGCGTGCGTGCGTGCGTGCGTGCGTGCGTGCGTGCGCGCGCGCGCGCGCGCGTGCGTGTGGTGTTGTTGTTGTTGTTGTTGTTGTTGTTGTTGTTGTTGTTGCTGTTGTTGTTGTGTGTGTCGTTGGTGGTGAGAACACAACAGAATTATAGGTGGCACGTCTCTTTTTAGTACAAAGGGAGGACAAATACAAGCCGCAGATGAACAGGCTCTGGTTGAAATCAACTGTCCTCATACACTGTCAGTGAAGGGTGTAATATTCACATTATAAGACCCACTTCTTCGTTCTCATTTTCTCTTTCCTTCCTCCCTATCCCAGTTCTGTTCTGTTTTCCTTATTTGTTCAGTACACACACACACACACACACACACACACACACACACACACACACACACACACACACACACACACACACACACACGCACGCACACACGCACGCACGCGCGCACACGTGCGCGCGCGCGTACACACACACATGCACACACACACAGGCAAGCGTGCGCGAGCGCGTGCACACACACACACACACACACACACACACACACACCACACACACACACACACACACACACACACACACACACACACCATGCAGTTTTGTGTAACAAAACGTCTGCACGCCTGGATAAATAAATGAAATTGCATTTTGTATGAGTGAGCAATTTTCAAACATCAACACGAAGAGTGTTCCTGACAGAAATAGCAAAGGCACTAAACAACCTTTCACCAATAAGTTTTTTTCGTCTTCTTCTTTCCATTACCTCATAGGACTCTCAAACGTGTGCCACTGAATAAACAAACGGAGCGTACCTAGCGTCTGGTGTATGTAAACAGAAAAGATAAGCAACAGTAATTGTATTGTACTGAAAGCTGTATTTAGTGGGGAGCCATTAGAGGCGTGTGTGTGTGTGTGTGTGTGTGTGTGTGTGTGTGTGTGTGTGTGTGTGTGTGTGTGTGTGTGTGTGTGTGTGTGTGTAGATGACGAGCGAATTGTTGGTCTGCGCTTTCTTCCTCAACTACTTGTTTATTCAGCA
>CM031603.1:47902908-47927908 GCA_018398815.1 Conus ventricosus | reverse complement strand
GGTTGTTGGCAGGAGTCTTTGACTTGGTTCCAGACGGGGGCTGTCCTATCTTGTTCTGTTTTTTTTTTTTCGCCCCAGACTGCAGCTTGGGTCCTCTTCTTTCTCCCTGCTCAACTGGTGTCCAGAACTTAATTCTGGTTATGTCTGAACGGGTGTCCACTCTGTGGTGTTGGTCAACCGGTTGTGGGGGAAGTCGGTGTGTGTGTGTGTTGTGTGTGTGTGTGTGTGCGTGCGTGCGTGCGTGCGTGCGTGCGTGCATGCGTGCGTGCGTGCGTGCGTGCATGCGTGTATGTGTGTGTGTGTGTGTGTGTGTGTGCGTGTGTGTGTGTGTGTGTGTGTGTGTGTGTGTGTGTGTGGGGTTTTGTGTGAGAGAGAGAGAGAGAGAGAGAGAGAGAGAGAAGAGAGAGAGAGAGAGTCCATATTTGTGCACTCTGATAGACGTGCATTACTCCCTCTACCCATCCCACTTCCACAGCCACACCCATCGCCGACAGTCAAACGGTGTCTGTCGATGGCAGGACGTCATACGCTACCCACAGAGGCACGCCATTGCCGCTGAGTCACCATGGGTCGGTGCGGAACAACGTATTTGGCCCGAACCCAGTTTCTCTTCGTTGCATGGACACACCGTGGATGCACGACCGCATACTGCGTTGTTTTTAAATTATCGGAGAGAGACCAGGGGCTGAGCCAGCAAGAAAAACGCCATGTCAGTTGACGCAAATTCTGCATTAGCATATATATTAAGAAGAAAAAAGAAAAAACCTCAGCGAAGCTTCTTTTTTTTTTTTTTAAAACCTTTTCCTCCCTTCTTTTTTCCTTTTCTTTTCTCTCTCGGTTTTTTTTTTTTTTTTTTTTTTTTTTTTTTTTTTTTTTTTTAATATGTAACGTACCTGAAATCGGAAATTCATCGCTTTGTGAGCCTAAGGCCGTTCTTAACCAAGCCAACACATGCTTGAGCAACAGTGTTCGACAACACTTCAAACTGTTTACGCATCTTAACCGCGCTAACATGTGTGGGGCAACACGGTTTTGAGCGCTCTGCTAACACACTTCCACAACTGTTTCGGAGTTTGCAGCTTGTGCTCTGGCAACTTTGGTGTTGCTGCGTGTTCATTGGTCAATAATTTAGCAGCCGATCGCTCGCTCTGAAACCAAATCATGGCGGACATTACGAACATCGACACCGACTCCGCAACCACGAGCGCCTTCATCGACCTTTGGGCCATTTCCCTGCTTGTGGGATGTAAAAGATCCCACATACAGAAACAAAATTTCCGGGCATGCTGCCTTGAAGAAGATCAGCGACACGTTTGGCCAAGGCTGGACTACTGGTAAGTGTGTAGTGCCTGCAAGTGCAACTGTTATCTTCTTCCAGATCCGTCGTAACATCACTGATCACACTCGCTAAAAACATGAGAACAGAGAAGCAGCTTTTTCCACAGTTGAAAGGCGTATGACGTCAAAATAAGTATTCGATGTTGCAAACGCTCAGCCAGGTCATTTGTGCGAGAGGGGAAGTAGCGAATTCTAGGCCTAGTTGTGAAAATGAAAGCTGTAGATTTCTCACATTTGTATGTCAGTGGGGAGTCATTGAGTGTATGTGTACATTATGTGTGTGTGTCTGCATCCATGCATATATGTTTTGTGTGTGTGTCACGTATGTGTGTTTGTGCATATGTACATGCTAGCATGTCTGCGTAGTGCTGCATGTGTTTTGTGTCATGTAAGTTTACAGTATATGTGCGCCATGTGATAAATTATGCCTTATTCATGAGTGGCATTATGAGTGTGTTTGTATAAATATGTTTATGCATGCATGTATTGTTTGTGCATGCGTGTGTGTGTGTGTGCGTGCGTGCGTGGGATCCTCTCCATTATATGTGGATGTGTCTAAAATTGTAAAGCGTTTTATGCTTGATAAAAAGCATTAAATATATATTATGTCATAATAAAGAAATTGCAGCTTCCTAGTATTTATAACATCATGTGCACACGCATGTATGCGTGTGTGCGTATGTATTTCCCAAGGATGTTTTCCAAACGAGTTGAAATATTAGTGTTTGTATGTGGGTAACATGAATCAACAAGGTAAAGGTTGTCTATGATATGAGTATATGACATTAACATTAAAATTTATTTTTAGCCAAATCAACTTGGTAACTAAGATGGTTGGCTTCTGACTATAGTGTACCAGTTAAAGTCAGGATAGTAGAGAAGAGTGAAACACTATTATTCATTGATTACTTGTTGGCAGATACACATTGCAAGGAGGGGAAGAAGAGAGTGAGATAGTGAAAGAGTGGTAATGATGATGTGTCTATTTCAGTAACTTTGGACATGAGCTCTGTGTGTGTGTTAACTGTGTGTGTGCTGTGCATATATGTGGGCGAGTATGTGGAGGGGTATGCTTGTGTGGTTCATGCTTCTGTCCTTATATGTGAGAAATTTTATGTCTTTGTTAATGCATTGGTGGAGTAGCGCGCTGCATAGATACTTCACATTAAAGTCATTTGATGATTAATTTCTTTTGTGCAGCTGCTGTAGAGAGGAAAATCAACAGCCTCAAGACCTATTACCTGAAGGTCCGGAAAGTGGTACTTGGGAAAACGGGCATGTGGGGGGGAATCAAGCGGCTGTGGGAACACTACCACCAGATTAATGGCTTCCTCGGCTCACACAGTATGATGGGAGCACAGTGACAGCGAGCCAGTGCCCTGGTGATCACCCGGAAGATGAGTTTGATGTAAGTATGCGTTGACTTTACTATATGACAAGACCCATCACCAATTCTACAGTGCAACCTAGCTTCACCATATATTTTTATCGTAGGGCTACGTTGTCTTCTCATGTCAGGCTACATGGAATATTTAGTTATTTAGTGTGGATATTTTGTGCTGGGCAATATTGTACAAATTTTCCATGTTATGCGACAGTGTACATTCTGTATTATTCCTGTGGTCCATATATGGTATGGCTTATTACATAGATTAAAAAAAAATGCATTTCATAATGTCAACCATTAACATCTCATTCCCTACGACCGATCCGTTCCCCCACAAACGTTCAGCACGGGCTGTTTCGCTAGGTTAGCAAATTAATTTGTAAAAAAAAAAATTGACAGGTTCAAATGTAAAAATTTAGTATGATGATCACAAAATACCACAAGAACAGCTGCTAAGTTTTCAAAGCATTACATTTATTAATTTTTATGCAAGGCACTTTTACCAAAATGATGTTTTGGCTGAAATCTGGAAAAGAGGGTCATTTTTTCTGTAATCATAATTTTTTTCTCAAAAATGACATTTTTAAAAACCAAAAACTGCTAAACCAAGAAATATGACTGAAAAAAACCATAACAATGAATGAAAAGTACATACTAACTGTTTATGTCGCTAAACAGACATGAAATCACACATGTTTACATTCCTAGCACTCTCCGTCACGATCAGTATTTACGCAGTTGAGAAGGTAGTGGGGTAGGTCATAACTTCCAAACAATTGTTCACAAAATGTTGAAAAGGGTCACATTTTCTCTAAGCTTAAAATTTTTTTTTTAAAAACAAACAACAGACAAAATCCCTTCTAAACAAAAAAAAATATGACTAAAAATAACATAACACTGAATGAAAAGGCACATACTAACTGAGCATGTCGCTGACAGACAACGAGCCACACATGTGGTGCCTTTTCATTCAGTGTTATGTTATTTGTCATATTTCTTTTTTTTAGAAGGGGTTTTGTCTGTTAAGTACATGGAAAATGTCATTATTGATTATATGCTCCCACATTTCTCAATTCTGTTTCCCACTCTCCAACATCCTTATAACCCCCCCCCCCCCCCCCCCCCCCCCCCAATTCCCCCACCCTTCCCACTGAGCATAAAAGTTTGTAATTAGTATGATACATTGCAACACATGTTCCCTCATACAGTAGTCCATCAGGGCAGCACACATTAAAATACTATGTGCTTTTGGGCATACTGTGGAGAAGCACCTCCCTTCCTTCTGCTTCTCTCCAGCATTTTTCCCTCCCCGCTCCCCCTCCCCAAACACACACACACATACTCATTTCTGCACACAAAGTTTCTAGTGAGCAACTCTGCATTTTGCCAAGGCACTGCCCCTTCTCTTGCAAAGTATTCCTTGAGGGAATCCCGAACCTGTGTGCCACTTGCATACTGCTGATGAGCACCCCCCCTGTCCTGCATGCAACCCAAGCAAGTGTGCATTCTGGTTTGCTCGCCAATGGCCTGGCACAACCTCATGTTTGGACCTTGTTCATGGTCCACAGCTGCAGCACCACAATACTGCTGACTTGCACATCTCTCAGAAAGTTGTGTAGGGCGAGGCAGGCAAGCACAATCTTCTGACTTGCTTGGGTGTTGTTTCATGGCTTGTTGAAATATACCAAACCGACAAGCCAAGATCCCAAATACATTCTCCACAATCCGACGAGCTCTGCTCAATGGGTAGTTGAAGACTTTCTTGCCGTGATCAATGCCTCTCTCTGGGTATGGTTTCATGAGGGTTGGTGAGAGAGCAAAGGCAGAGTCGGCCACTATGAGACTTGGTATTGGACATTGGTTTCCTGGTAGAGCTCTGCCGGGTGGTGCTTGCAGATTTTGCCCCTCAAGGCTCCTCTTCAGTTTAGATGAGTTCCAGATTGGGGCGTCGCCAACTCTTCCAGGTGCTCCCACTTCATAGTACAAGAATTTGTATGTGGCATCAACCAGAGCAAAAAGCACAATGCTGTGAAACCCATGGTAGTTGTAGAAACTGTGATCCACCATTGCGAGGGCATTGAATTCGGATGTGCTTCCCGTCCATAGCTCCAAGACATTGTGGAAAATTCCATTTGTGGAAGAACTTGTCCTGAATCAGTAGCCATTCTTCTTCTGTTTTGGGCATCTGAAATAAGACAAATAAATTATGAAGTTTCAGGAAATAATTTTCCTGTTAATGTTATATCTTTTTATTTTTATTTTTTTTAAACTAAAACATGTCCTTTTTATACTTCGGTACTACTTTAGAATCGGAACAAGCCTTGGACTATTTCTGTCTGTCTCCTAAACTGATTGCGTGAAAATATGGGCTTTGTAAGTCACGGTCAAGGTCATGAAAATAGGGGCAAGCTCACGGTCACAATGTGAATAACTGTGAGTACATTTATATAGCTTGACATCTTGTTCATTTTACAGCTTATAACAAAGACAAAACAAGACACATATACATGAATGACCAACATACGCAACAATTTTGCTCTTTTGTTTGCAGACCGAGGACTTTGATTCTGCTTCTGACATCGCTGAACTCAACAGAAGCGTGCGTGAGGAGTGCAGTTGGAGCCAGGCTAGTGGCTCTAGCACTTCCACATCAATGGCACTTGATGTGGAATGCATCACACTGCCGGAACCCCCACACGAGCATGCGCCCGACGCCTGGTTGCAGCCCCTCCACCAACAGTCGACCTGACATCCTCACCAAGCAATCCTCCACCAAAGAGGCCCAGGGTGGGGTTTTTGGGCAGAAAGCGACCTGTACCTGCCGGTGATGATTCACCAAAGGCAGCGTCATCGAGGAAGCCCGGGCCTCATCCAATCGATTAAGGACGCGAGGAGAGACAAGGAGGATGAGGACTATCATTTTGCGATGAATATGATGAAAGAATTGAAGATGATCAAAAGTGAGAGGCGGCGCCTCCAGATAAAACACGACATTGAAAACCTGGTCTTCCATGCCCGCATGCAGGAAATGATGACTAAATTCACTAAATATTGTCTCCTGGCTCAATGGGTTTTTTTTTGTCTGTCGGCCATTTTTCATGAACCATTGCATCAGCACACTTCAAATTTATTAGCAAATCCTCACTTAAAACTTCTCTTTTCCCCTCCTGATCCACTTCTTTCCAATTGCCTTCCCCCACTATCTATATGTTCACTCAATCACTGTGTGTGTGTGTGTGTTCTGTGTGTGTGTGTCTGTGGGCACGTCTGCTTATATGCACGTGCGCTCGGATGTGTGCGTGTGATTGTGCTTGTACAGACCTGTGTCTTTACCATAAATTTTTTTAACTGATTACTTTTGTCTTTATAATCTCTTTTATATTTGTAAGCGCTTAGGGCTTTTTTAAGATTAAGCACCATACACAGCTTTACATTTCCGTCCTTATTGAGACACTTAGTGAAAGGGCAAACAAACAAGGCTTTACACATTTGTAATCCAATTTTTGTTGCTGTAGTCTGAGCAGAGGCATGTATCAAACTTGTGTACTACTTAACTATGGAAAATTAACTTCCCAGAAAGTGATGACGTCATTTTTGCACAATATTGTGTTTGTTGTCATTGTTCTAATATTGCCTGACCACTTGCGTACAAGCTTTCATGCGGCATCTATGTTATCTACAAGAAATAAACCCAGTCGAGTTTGGTATTAAAAGAATTGTTGGAATTCGCCAATTCAGTCATCTCAATAGTGCAGATGTATTACATTTTTCATGACAATAACTAATTATCAAACCTACAGCCCCATTGTAATGGCCGCTCAACCTTGCCGAATGCATTGCTGCCAGACCAGATATGCACAGATGACATTAAGTTGGCCGAATACAGTGCGGTTAGCTGCTGGGGGGAGCGGCCTGCAGAAAACATTCCTTTCCCTCACCTGCATTCACAGCTTGGTCTCTGCAGCTGTAAACTCCCCCGCGACTCAAAACTAAGTAACTTGCTCTGAACAGCCGTGCATAAATGTACATTATATTATTATTATTATTATTGGTTCTTTCATTACAAAAAAAAGTTTGAACATTTCCCATTATTTTAGGGGGGGAGGGGGGGCGGCACAAGCCACAAACCTACATATCTTTGTGTGTCATAGATGAGACATGTACTGGCCGTTTTCTTTATTTGGGGTAGTTTGTATGCCGCATGAAAGCATTTAAACAACTATACCAATGTGAACAAAATCTGGCAGAATTATTCATTGGGTCTAAATTACATCAATATGCATGTACTTTTGAGAGAAACATTGTGCCAAAAACACACTTCCTACTTTGTTTTTACTGCAATTTAATTCTATGTGACCAAACGTTATGAGGTAGGTTGGGTACATTTTTACTAAATGACTTTTTTTCAATGCCATTGGGTTTAATGTGGAAAAAGTGGGGACACTCAAGAACAGAAATGTCAAGGAATTTTAACAGGAAGATGGGCATGTCTGCCGCTCGTCAACTAGCTTGTTGTCGACATGTCTTGTCATGTTAAACAATTTTTTTTTCATGCCTGCATGTTTTTATGTCCATTTTAATTTATTTTATGTTTGAATTTTTCTGTTCATTATTAATAAAAGTAGTATTGATATGTGGTCTGAAATGGAAACTGAAGGTTTACTGATCATAGAACAAAGTATCCCAGAACATATGGAGTGTACAGAGGAAAAAGATGAGGTGAAGAGGGGTGTCAGCATTCAGCATGCTGGGAATTAATGATAAAATGAATTGAACAAAAATTTGAATTAACTGAAAATGTGGTGCTGTGCAAAAACATGCTTTTTTTTTTGTTGTATTTTCTGAACTTTCATTGTACTGAAGCAAAAATATTAAGTCGAAAAGTTTGCACTTTCATAAGGAATAATTTTAATCGAATGTAATTAGTTGTGTAACTGCAGAAGGTTTGTAGAAATTGAGATTTTAGCAATTGAAAAACTTTGAAATATGCAGAAAAAGATGCAAAAAAAATGACTATTGATATTTTTATTGAGAAAAAGTTATACAGATTTAAAATTCAGAAGACAAACACAACTATTTGTGAGATACATGGATACAAACTTATAAAATACATTGGTTATCATAATCTTTGGAAATGAAAAGTGTTGGACTTTGTGAATATGTAGAAAAGATATCATTGAATCTGATTGTTATAAAACCTAAAAGTTGATTATTTTTCAATTTTGACTGTTTTGGACTTGTATCTTGAAAATGTAAAAATGTGACTAGTTCATAGTTTTCCCATGCACAGTCACATATTTGCAACAAAAATTCATATTGTACAGCATTGAAAATTTGTTTGACATGGACATAATAAAAATTACCGTTAGGTACTTGTCCTTCAAGACTGCATAGATGGCTTCACATGTGTCTGGAATAAGGTACACCAAAGTCGGCACAGGAATGCGGAACAGAAAGAACATCGATGCGTATGTCCCACCTGTAAATAAGCAATGACACTTAAAAACACACAAAAAAAAAAATATATGGGTCACTCTCCTGAAACCTGGATCAGTGGTGGTGGGCATATAAAATTAAAACTCCCATTTTACAAATTCAATAACGTGTCAACATTTCTTAATGTTTGAATTTGGATTTGATGTGGCTATCAATAAAATCATTAACGGAAACCATGTGTTCTGTGTGCATTTTTATTGTGACCGTTTTTAATGCTGGATTCGGGTGGTTTTTGTGTCGATATTTTGTGACATGGAAAAGTGCCTCACAAATACAACTTGTCATTTGTATTGTTAGAAATATTTCACAAAAAAGCGCAAAAACTCATGACATGTAAAAGAAGTGTTATTTCTTACACATAAGTAAAATGAATATATGATCTAGAAGCACAGCTCTATATATATAATTATAGTCTTGTCAAGAGCTCCAATTATGGTCTTGAAGGTCAAACATCAAGGTCAAGGTCAACACAGTCAACATTCTTTAATGGTATCATCAGTGTATCATAATAAACACCATTACAACAAATCTGTTTTCATACTTTTGGTATACACATGCATACACACACACAACACACACACACGCATGCATCACGCCGCGCGCGCACACACACAACACACCCCGTACACCACACACACACACACACATACACAAGAAGACTATTCTTTCTTGTAGCTGTTCAATATAGGGAAAAAGAAACACCAATTCAAGTCATTCATTCAGATCACTTTGAAATAAGAATAATTGGGTCATTGAAAATGTTTTCCTTTTTTTTCTTGAATTCTGCTCATAATACAAGAAGAAATCCACTACACACATCCTGTTTTGAAGATATAATAAACCACATACCTTGCGCTAGGAATCTCAAGTAACTGCAAGGCGCTCTTCGGGGGCAATACTCATTTGTAGTTGGTGTCCTGTTTGAGGATGGAAGGACCAACCATGTGGAGGGACTCATCAAATGTTGGGCCACTCATGCGCAAGAATTTGTGCAAATATTTGGATCCTGAAAATAAAATCAAAAGGATTTTTCAAAATGCATAATAAATTCACTATTCTTTCATTTAAAATAGAGACTGATTGCATGATGGAGACTAACCAAGATATTTGAAAACAAGGGCATCGCCGAGCCAATGATTTTAGTACTTTCCCAATTTTCGCCAGCACAGCGATTTCTAAAAAAAACAACAAAAAACAACAAAACAACGATTAAATACTAACATCACAAGTTCAGACAAGTTTGGTCTCTCCCCTCTCTCTTCCCCTCTCTCTCCCCTCACCCACCCGCTCTCTCTCTCTCTCTCTCTTGTTTCTCCCCTCTCTCTCTCTCTTCCCCTTTCTCCTCTCTCATCCCGTCCCCCTTCTCTCTCTTGCACAGCAATTTCTAAAACATAAAAAAAACATAAAGCAATGATTAAATAATAACATCGCAAATTGAGACAAGTCGGTCTCTCTCTCTCTTCCCCCCTCTTCTCCCTCACCCCCCCCCTCCTCTCTCTCTCTCTCACTCTAACCCATCTCTCCTCCCCCCCCCCCCACCCCACCCCTCTCTCTCTCTCCATCTAAAATTTGAAGCGATTATGATCACTAGTTCATGAAGTACTGCATGAACAAGAAATATCATCATCATCATGGATATTGCACTTAATCTTCAAATGAAAGCCCTAAGCGCTTACCATATTGGGATAAAGGGGAGGGATATACAACAAAATTGAATCTAAAATTATTAAAAAAGATAAAATTAAACACATACAAAGAAATAAAACACCCAATTCAAAATGGCAAAGCATTGTATACACACACGTACACTCTCACACACCTATACACAAAGGCACACACACATACATAAACACATACGTACACACACACGTGCGTGCACTCAATCACACACTAAACACACACAAATCAAATTTATAATTAACAAACATGCACACACACATGCATACAATTAACATATTAATCACAGTGTGCACACACACACACACACACACACACAGACATATGCACCAAGATGCGCATATATCACAAAGAAACAAGATAAATCATTTTATTTTATTTTTTCATTTATTTATTTAACCATCTGGTATCACCTTGAGTGAACGGACGTTAAACTGATAAACAAGCAAGTAGGTCATATGGGAGACACAAACAGACACACGAACAAAGCACGAAAAAATGACCTCTTTACCTGCTCAGCTAATTCTTGCACGAGCGAATGGTACGCGCCAAATTCATGGCGTTGCAGAACGTAGGGCAGTGTTGGGTTTCTCCTCCCTTTCTCCTCTCTTCTTCTTCTTCTATGTATTCTAGTAGCACATGCACAATCGAAATCGAAGCAAGATCTTCCTCATCGGTATCGGAGGCAGCCATTTTGATTTACACTTTCTGTTTCCTAGGAAGTGACGTATACTGCAAAAAGTATGCATATCATTAACTAGCGGTTAAGAACCACAACTTCTATTGCAGAACACAAGTGTTGCAAAACTAGTTGGAAAAACGCCCGGTTAATACGCACAAATATGGCCCACAGTTTGTGGACCAAGCAAGTGTTGGCTTGGTTAAGAACAGGCTTAAGGTCCGTTAAATTAAATCAAACCGATCAAGAGAGGCACTACTTTTGAGAACTGGACAAAATTGAAGAAAATATACAAGCACACAGTTCTCATACTCGTTTATCAAGGAGAAATTATCGTTCAAGCGAAAAACAGAGGGGTGGGGGGGGGGGGGGGGGGGGGGGGGGGGGGGGGGGGGGGGAGGGGGAGGGGGGAGGGGGGGGGGAGGTATGGAAAAAAATAACTACCCTATTGTTCCCATTTAAAGCATCTGCGAACTACGCAAGCATTGGTATGATCACGTGGTATCCATTATTATTGTTCTCAGGATGTTATCCGTTTTGTAGGCTATTCGCTTTACATTGACTTTTCAATTGTCCGATTATCATCGGCTTGCTTGTTTGATTTTCAGGGTAAAATAACGTATCAATCTATGTGTTGATCTGAATTTGTTATTTCAGTTTTTTCATATTTCATTAGCGTAATCAAAGCCCTCTCTCTCTCTCTCATCTCTCTCTCCCCAAGGAAATAATTTCGAACATAGTGACACTTAACCATAGGAACGTATCAATTGTTTCCCCTCTTTTTTTCAGAATCGCTGCTTCGTCGTTACAGCGATAGTCCTGCTTTCCATATTCAGAGCTACGCCGCATTAAATTTATTTCACAGAGGAGAGGAGAGGAGAGGAGAGAAAGAAAGCTTAATCAAAAGCCTCCTCTCTCTCTTCTCCTCTCTCCTCTCTCTCTCTCTCTCTCTCCTCTCCTCTCTCGCTTCCTCTCTCTCTCTCCTCCTCTTCTCACTCTCTCTCTCTTCTCTTCTCTCTCCTCTCTCTCTCTCTCTCTTCATCGTGTGTGTGTGTGTGTATGTGTGTGTGTGTGTGTGTGTGTGTGTGTGTGTGTGTGTGTGTGTGTGTGTGTGTGTTTCTTCAATGCTGATATGAATCATCACTGTTCTTGCTACATAATTAGTTCTCTGTTGTGTAATAGTAATCTTTAGTCCCTGAACTGGGACAAGGACCACATAGAAAAATGCACCTTGCTAGAATGTTAGCAGTGAGAATAAAGATGCTCTCTCTCTCTCTCACACACACACACACACACACACACACACACACACACACACACACACACACACACACACACACACACACACACACACACACACACATACACACACACACACACACACACACACACACACTGTGAGCCGACTTGAACAAGCAAGCGCGCATGCGTGCCCACACATACACACACACACGCGCGCGCGCGTGTGCGCGGGCATGCTGATTTTCTGCTATCTGAACTTCTCTATCCCCTCAGTGATTCTCACAAATTTTGTTGCCCCAAACTATGAGACAACAACAATAACAACATCATCATCAACAGCAACAATAATGATAATGATAACATAATACTAATGATAGTAATAATTTTCAAGGGAAGAAACAGATAAGCAAACGAATTAGACTTGATATCGCCTGGCAAATTATAGTAGCAGTTGTTCACACTGTAAAGGCATGATCCAGTCGCTGAGATGGACGCCATAAACTGAGTCGTCTATAAATTGTTCTCTTCATAATACGCCGGTATAACTCGCTAAAGACACTACTGCGCTAAAACACCACACAAAGGGAGGTGATCTGATGAATACTTTCAAAGTGAGGTAGTGACTGCAGGCGGAAATGGGAATACATTTTAAAAGTGAGTTTTAGTCACTTGTCGTATGATTCATTCAACGCCCATCTTGCGCCGACTTCGAGAAGCTAGGTGACTGCTCATTCTTCGTTTTCCTCGTCCTGAATGTTTGTTTATCTTGCCTGAAGAAGACCTAAGAGGTCGAAACGCGTCGTGTTTTTGTCGTGTAATGTTTTTTGTCCATGTTAGCCGGCGGAGTTATTTAAAAATTAATTTTTAGATTAATCTGATAAGAATTTAGGTAGAAAGCACACATTTTAGCCTCACGGCCCAGCCACTCCACTCCCACCCATGATAACTTTCCTTTTGATCGCAGCTTTTTTTTTTCTTCGTCAAAGGGATTCGTTTAGACAATGAATGGGTTACCTGTAACGACTAAAGAGAATCAACATCCTGTGAGCTGGACACTAAGTGAAGTCGGTGGACAAGAGTTTTTTGTTCTGGCATCTTGTGGAATCGATCTGGACAGTGAAAAGTTCGACTCTGGTAACACGTTCATAAAGTCTTCATTTACAAAGTAACAGTAGCCTAATTCTTAAAACAAGAACGATCTTTCCCCATACTCTTTCATATTCTTTCTCTCTCTCTCTCTCTCCTCTCTCTCTCTCTCTCTCTCTCTCTCTCTCTCTCTCTCTCTCTCTCTCTCTCTCATATTCTCCACATCGCTGTCTGGAGCCCTGAAGAGATGAGATAAATTTCCTATATGCCTAAGGGCCCTTTGGGACATTGTGGCTCAGACCGAGGTCTGTGGTTTTGGTGGCAGGATGTCTTGGTTGTTGGCAGCAGTCTTTGACTTGGTTCCAGACGGGGGCTGTCCTATCTTGTTCTGTTGTGTTTTTTTTTTTTCGTCCCAGACTGCAGCTTGGGTCCTCTTCTTTCTCCCTGCTCAACTGGTGTCCAGCACTTAGTTCTGGTTATGTCTGAACTGGTGTCCACTCTGTGGTGTTGGTCAACCGGTTGTGGAGGAAGTCGGTGTGGGTGTGTGTGTGGTGTGTGTGTGTGTGTGTGTGTGCGTGCGTGCGTGCGTGCGTGCGTGCGTGCGTGCGTGCGTGCGCGTGCGTGCGTGCGTGTATGTGTGTGTGTGTGTGTGTGTGTGTGTGTGTGTGTGTGTGTGAGAGAGAGAGAGAGAGAGGAGAGAGAGAGAGAGAGAGAGAGAGAGAGAGAGAGTTCATATTTGTGCACTCTGACAGACGTGCATTACTCCTACCCACCCCACTTCCACAACCACACCCATCGCCGACAGTCAAACAGTATCTGTCGATGGCATGACGTCATAAGCTACCCACAGAGGCACGCCATTGCCGCTGAGTCACCACGGGTCGGTGAGGAAGTCAACGACGTATTTGGCCCGAGCCCAGTTTCTCTTTTGCGTTTAGTGAGGATACATTTAATAGGAGTACAATAATATTCATAAACTGAAATGGTGAGCATAGTTTCAAACAGCCGGCGTCATAAACGTACGTGTGCAATAGAGATTTCTTTCTGTTGTTTTTTAAACAATGTGAAGCCTAGATTGTAATCATGCAGCACACGTTGGTTCCTTTCTTCTTCCCCTTTTCTTTTCTCTTCAGGAAATGTATGAACTACCCAGAACTGCGTCTGCGTTCGCAATAACTGAGTCATATCTTAAGTTTGACCAATCTGACCCCTCCCTCTCCACCCCCCCCCCCCCCCCCACTCACTCCCCCATTTGAATAATATCAGAACGGTGTCTTTCATCCTGTGGCATGTTGGTCTGAGGTCTCTTTGCACTGATAGCACAAGTGTGTACATGAGAGTGTGTTTGGTTTCGATTCCTTTCAACGCTTTCAACGTCACTGAAGTGCCACTTGGGCTATGCCGGGTGGCATGCAATCCCGTGGGGGTACTACACTAGCCGGACTAGCCTGGCCTTGATACCATGAAAAGGTTCAGAGTGGAGTAGATCTCTCTCTCTCTCTCTCTCTCTCTCTCTCTCTCTCTCTCCCTCTCTCTCTCCCTCTCTCTCTCCTCTCTCTCTCTCTCTCTCTCTCTCCCTCCTCTCTCCTCTCTCTCTCTCTCTCTCTCTCTCTCTCTCTCTCTCCCTCTCTCTCTCTCTCTCTCTCTCTCTCTCTCTCTGTCTTGATTTTTCTTTTGTTTTGTTTAAATCCTGAGTTACTGCAATGCGCTCAGCAAAGAGGTTACAGAAACAGGAGAGGCATCTTGTTCTTTCGCTAGTTGTAGTTCCATTGCACTCTTTGAAGGCATTCATCTCTTCCTGTTGATCTGATTGGCTCTATATCTCCCCCCCTGTTCACTGGTTGGTTGACTGCTCCCACACTTCACAGCCGACAGTGCCAAATGATCAAGTCTGAAGCACACACAGGGTGGTTCACTTACGGGCTAACGCCTACGTGCAGGTAGCAGGCCAACCTCCCTGAACAACAAGAGCTGGAATATGTGGTTACCTGACAAGACAACCCGGTCAACAGAACAGCTCTCTCATCCGGAAGAGGTTAGTTACGTATGCGAGCGCACGGGACCCTGACGAAGGCGAATAGATGGGAAAACGATTTGAACTACTGTCAATGACCCCTTTACTTCTTTGCGCACACCCGTATCGCTTCACGTTCCATAAGACGGCGACAGTTCTATGACTAGAAGAAGAGTGATGTAAAAAAAAAAAAAAAAAAAAACCAACACCTTTGCTCAACATCGACGGCCAATTTCTGCAGTAAATCAAGAGCTGCTGATCACTTCGAGACTGACAGATCTTCAAAAGATGTCCGACGAAGGGAAGCTACTACTGTTTCACCATATTTCGCTTAGGGTTGCGAATGAATCGCTTCGGTAGAGATGAAGCTACAGGAATCTGAAGAGAGACAGACTGTAGAGACAGTTGGCGCTGTGAAAGATAAAGCCTCCTTCGGCCGGCAGCGGAAGGTTAAGGGTCATCTACTGGACAACGCAGCAATATCCTGGTCTGCTCACACGCATCTTGTTTCTTATTGGGCCTGCTCCTCAAATAGTCAACGTATTTGCTCAAGATCTTACTACTACTACTACTACTACTACTACTACTACTACTACTACTACTACTACTACTTCTTCTTCTTCTTCTTCTTCTCTTCTCCTTCTTCCTTTTCTTCTTCTTCTTCTTCTTTTTTCTTCGTCTTCTTCTTCTTCTTCTTCTTCTTCTTCTTCTTCTTCTTCTTCTTCTCCTTCTTCTTTTCCTTCTTCTTCTCCTTCTTCTTCTCCTCCTCCTCCTCCTCCTCCTCCTCCTCCTCCTTCTTTTTCTTGTTCTTCTTCTTCTCCTCCTCCTTCTCCTTCTTCTTCTTCTTCTTCTTCTTCTCCTCCTCCTCCTCCTTGTTCTTCTTTTTCTTCTTCTTCTTCTTCTTCTTCTTCTTCTTCTTCTTCTTCTTCTTCTTCTTCTTCTCCTTCTTCTTCTTCTTCTTCTTCTTCTTCTTCTTCTTCCGTTCCACTACAATGATATCATCTCTCACCTCTCACTCCGCTCCCGTCCACAGCCATATCTAGTTTGTTCCGTCGCAGCCCGGACCCCAGCAATTGACAGAGAGCAAACAATATCAAGTCGACCTGAAGCAACCCACCAGAGGAGACACTGCACTGCTGCCAAATCACTTCCGTGGTGTCCAGTGGTGCCTGTTCTGAATCCATATACGCTGGACACCACCTACTGAAGCCCCCTACTCATGACCACAATTGCTTAGTCGCGGAGCCAGAATTTGCGTGCGTGCCCCACCAGAGAATGGTGCCACCACAGCACCCATGCACTTGGCACTACGGCGACCCATACACAAAGTCACACACGTCTTAGACGTCGACAGGAAAATCAAAACGAAGATCACCATAAGGCCAGGGCATGAAGACCCACAGAATTTGGGACTCGTGTGTGTGTGTGTGTGTGTGTGTGTGTGTGTGTGTGTGTGTGTGTGTGTGTGTGTGTGTGTGTGTGTGTGTGTGGTGTGTAAAATATGCTGATCGATGAGGATGGAAGATGAAAATGAAAATGTGGAATATCTTTCTTGTCTAAGATTTCATGACATAGCTGTACTCTAGGCTTAGTTTCATAACATATCCCGGCGTCAACCAGGCCCGAGAGATACAGACACCTGCACTGTTGGTCGGGAAATGTGAGCAACTCTTTCAGAGACACGTCAGTTTAAAGAAAAAAGTATATTAAGTGGATGAAACTCGGGTATGTGGTTCCAGCCTTCCCAGTTGAACCCATCGCAAACATAGAGAGGAAAATAGTAATGAAGATCACCATAGTAGGAGCCGGTCCTGGCGAAAAATCCCACAAGTGGCTCTGATGAGAATAGAACTCAATACCTCCAAGCTGGCAGCACATGATGCCAACCATTGAGCCATGATGGATGGAGTTCTCTCTCTCTCTCTCTCTCTCTCTCTCTCTCTCTCTCTCTCTCTCTCTCTCTCTCTCTCTCTCTCTCTCTCCTCCTCCTCCTCCTCCTTCTTCTTCTTCTTCTTCTTCTTCTTCTTCTTCTTCTTCTTCTTATTCTTCTTCTTCTTCTTCTCTCTTTGTTCTTTCATTTTCATTTATTTTTTCAGTTATACATTTGTTTATTTCATTTTGGTTTGTTCTGTTTTTGCCATTCGAAAGTCCTTTGTTCCCTCAGATGCATTATCAGATATCCTCAGCATCTCTTACGTAGCCATTCCCAAACACGTGCATGGTTTCTGTGCGAGAAATTAACAGGGAACTGCCGATGTTAGGTTGCCATGACGACACCAGCGAGGGCAGACCCAGTATTCCTGCTGAATCACTTGGGTGGGGGTCAATACTACCTGCTGTCATAAACTCAGGACACTTCTTCCAAACCAGGCGGCATAACCATTATTGTCAAAGATCCCAAATCGGTCAAGATCTTTGATAGCCCAAGATTCTCAATTACCTATGGTCCGTGATTGTCAAAGATTACTTATTGCCAACGATTCTTAATAGCCAACGATCCCTATTGTCTAAGGTTTCTGGTTGCCAAGGAGATTCTTAATGGCTGCCTAATGTACGTCAAATCACCCCTTCTGCCTCCATTTGGTACGCCGATAAAGATCCCCATCCCCCCCCCACCCCCCACCCTATTTCCTCCATCTTCACTTCCCACTGCCCCACCTCGTCTCCCTCCACATAACACACAAAGACACATGCACGCAAGGGAAAGAACGCACACATGTAGGCCTATAAACAATAGACGACAACAAGATCCAAGACTGAGGTTTATTACCTGTCGTTTGAAAAACGGGTTGTGAAGTAACACGCACGTTTTGCGAGTTATCCGTTAGGACGGATTATTGAAATGTGTACATGCATTTTTCTTTCTTGTGATAACGTTCTCTAAGTGTTATGAATAAAGAAACAAAATGTGCACTAAAAGCTTTATTTTGGTTGAAACGAAAACGTTGCTTCCAGAGAAACATGGCATGAATCTTTGAGGGTGAAAAACCCTAACAGTTGAACAGGGAGTGTGAACATTCAAAGAATTACTTGTTGGTGTGGACATTCCATCTCCTTATCTATAGTGAAACTCCAGCGTGATTCCCAGTCAGTTCAATACAACCGATAATCGTTGGCTTGATCTCAGTATTACTGTGGCAAAACGGTAAACAACTATGACAATACGAGAAAAAAAAAAGCATCCGTTCTTTTGAAAACTTCAATTAACTTTGTAAAATACAGCTGTTCGTCTCTCTTCAGTAATTCTAATAGAAGGTGCGATTTTCAAGAAACACAAATAAATAACATAAAAATGTTTGTGGCATGGCAAAACCTGACTTTCGCATTTGTGCGGCAGTCCCATTCAGTTGTATTAGTTTGAAGTCCACAGGGTCGTTCGTACCTCTATGTTGCAGCGGTCGTTCACTCCTCTCTGAAGCCTATACGGCTGATTGTATCTCCAACTGCAGCGGACACAACCATCAATATTACACGACGCCAGGGCTGACCTTATCACTACGTTGCAGCTCTCGCCATGATCACTATTTCAAACCTGCTGGGTTGACCGTAACATGATGTTGCAGCATGTCACTACCGCCCGTGAATCCTACTCGGCTGATCTGATCTCTGTGTTGCAACAGCCACAATCATCTCAAGCCCACAGGCGGTCAAACGCAGATGTAACTGAAGCACAGATCTTCGTCTTGTTCTTGTTCTCCTTGTTCTTGTTGTTCTTCTTGTTCTTGTTCTTGTTCTTTCTTTCTTTCTTCTTGTTCCTCTTCTTTGGCGTCTCATTTTCCGTGCCACGTCGGTGGCAACATCCCCACCTTGCTCATCCAGGCTCCTCGTTCATAGCCACACCCCGGTTTGTCATGCCATGGCACCGGCACCGGCAGTCCACAATGAGCGGTCAATGTCAAGTCGTTATGGGGCAGTTCACCAGAGGAGACCCTGCTCTGCTGCCGAGTGACTTCAGTGGTGTTCAGAGGCACCTGTTCTGATTCAGCATACGCGGGACACCACCCTCTGAGCCCCCTGCTTGCGACCAGAACTGCTTAGATGGTGAGCCAGCGGGAGTGAGAGTCTCTTTCCGGAGGGCGCCTCCAGTGACAATCCCCTTGACTTGCCAGTACCGGACGTCAACATGAAAGCGTCGAGGGCATTGACAAAGAGAAGAAATCGAAACTGAGGTCACCACGACTGCAGGGCAAGAAGGGTTACAGAATTTGAGACACTTCTTATGCTGATCAGTCAGGATGGGGATGACGAAGACGATGCTATGGAGCTTCAGTGTCTGAGACAGCATGATAGGGATGTGCTCAATGCTTACTTCCGTAATGTATCTCGGTGTCAACCGGGGTCAAGAGATGCAGACACCTGCTGTGTTGGTCAGGAAATTTGAGAAACACTTTCAAAAGCTCACCAATTAAGTGGATGAGAAATTTTGGTTTCGGTCTTCCCAGTTGAGCCCATAGCAAACTCAGCTGCAGGTAGGAGCCTGTCGAGGCATTTAAATTCCACAAATAGATAGCTCTGATGGGATTCGAACCCACGACTTTCCAGCTGGGACGCAAACCACTGCGCCACGGCAGCTGGTTCTTAGGCACAGAGTTGTAATTTCATGCCAGCTACATGCGAAGCACACAGTGTTACCTCTATATAGCAGCAGTGATTTCCAGCTAGGTTGTTGTTATTTTTGCATTACAATAACATATTTCGCTGCATCTGAAGCACGTAGGATTGATGCTATTTTTAATTTCAGCAGACACATGTCGTGTCTGTAAAACACATGGAATCATTATTTATACATTAAAGCAGTCATATGGAACTGTATCTGAAGAACATGAGGTTGTTGTCATCTTTACATTACTGCTGTTACACGCAGCTGTTTCTGATGAAGAGTTGTTGGTATCTCTGTGTTGCAGAGGTCACATCCACTAGACTGCTGTCACTCCATCTCAGCGGTCACATCCAGCTGCGCTGGAAGTGTACAAGGTTGGTGTCATTTCTACTTGCAGTGGTGACATCTACCTGTATCAGAAGTGTACAAGGTTGGTGTCATTTCTACTTGCAGTGGTGACATCTACCTGTATCAGAAGTGTACAAGGTTGGTGTTACTTCTACCTTGCAGTGGTGACATCTACCTGTATCAGAAGTGTACAAGGTTGGTGTTACTTCTACCTTGCAGTGGTGACATCTACCTGTATCAGAAGTGTACAAGGTTGGTGTTACTTCTACCTTGCAGTGGTGACATCTACCTGTATCAGAAGTGTACAAGGTGGGTGTTACTTCTACCTTGCAGTGGTGACATCTACCTGTATCAGAAGTGTACAAGGTTGGTGTTATTTTTACCTTGCAGTGGTGACATCTACCTGTATCAGGAGTGTACAAGGTTGGTGTTACTTCTACCTTGCAGTGGTGACATCTACCTGTATCAGAAGTGTACAAGGTTGGTGTTATTTCTACCTTGCAGTGGTGACATCTACCTGTATCAGGAGTGTACAAGGCTGGTGTTACTTCTACCTTGCAGTGGTGACATCTACCTGTATCAGAAGTGTACAAGGTTGGTGTTATTTTTACCTTGCAGTGGTGACATCTACCTGTATCAGGAGTGTACAAGGTTGATGTTATTTCTACATTACAGCAATCACATTTACATGAATCTGAAGTGCACAAAGTTAGTTTTATTTCTTGGTTTTATTTCTACGTTGCAGAGTTCACGTCTGTATGTATCCGAAGTGTCAAAGGTTGGTGTCATTTCTACAAGTCACATCTATGTGTATCTGAACTGTACAAAGCTGGTGTTACTTCTACATATTTAGCAGTATTTGAAGCGCACAAAGTTGTGTTGCTTCCCCGTTGCAGCAGTCACATTCATCTGTATCAGAAGTACACAAGGTTAGTATTATTTCTATATTGCAGCAGTCACATTAAGCTCTATCAGAAGCACACACGGTTGGTGTTATTTCTACATCACATTAAGCTGTATCAGAAGTACACATGGTTGGTGTTATTTCTACATCACATTAAGCTGCATCAGAAGTACACACGGTTGGTGTTATTTCTACATTGCAGCCGTCACATTTAGCTGTGTATGAAATGCACAAGGTTGGCGTTATTTCTGCATTGCAGCATTCAAATCACGTTGTATTTGAAGTACACAAAGTTGTGCTATTTGTGTATTATATTATTCACACGTAGCTCTTTTTTGAAGTGTACAAAGTTGTGTTATTCCTGCATGGCAGCATTCACGTCCAGCTGTAAATAAGAAGTGCACGAGGTTGGTGTTATTTCTAGACTGCAGCCGTCCCATTTTGTTGTATCTGAAATGCACAAGACTGGTGTTATTTCTGCATTACATTTACATCTAGTCGTATTTGAAGTGCACAAGGTTGTGTCATTTCTTATTGCAGCGTTCACATCTAGGTGCATCTTTCGTATCATTACTGTCTTACAGCATTCACATCTAGCTATATCAGACGTGCACAAACTTACGCCATTTCTTTACATATATGGTGTGTCTTTCGTGCACAAAGTTATATTCTTTCGGTGTTGTGGCGATCACGTCTAGCTCTGTGCCTTTCGTGCACATAGCTGTGTTATTTCTGTGTCGCAGCGTTCACATCTGGTTGTATCTGAAGTGCACAAGTTGTGTTATTTCTGTATTGCAGGATTAACATCTAGCTGTATCCTTCGTGCACAAAGGTATGTTATTTCTGAGTTGCAACGGTCACATCTAGATGTATCTTTCGTGCACAAAGGTATGTTATTTCTGAGTTGCAACGGTCACATCTAGATGTATCTTTCGTGCACAAAGGTATGTTATTTCTGAGTTGCAACGGTCACATCTAGATGTATCTTTCGTGCACATAGTTGTGTTATGTGTCACAGCGTTCACATCTGGCTACATCTGAAGCGCACAAAATTGTGTTGTTTCTGTACTGCAGCATTCACATCTAGCTGTATCTTTCGTGCACAAAGTTGTGTAATTGTTGTATCGTAGCATTCACATCTAGGTGTGTCTGAAGTACAAAACGTTGCGTTATTTCTGTGCTGCACCATTCACATCCAGGTGTATTTGAAAAACACAAGGCTGCGTTAATTCTGTAGTGCAGCATTCACATTAAGCTGTGTCCGAAATGCACAGGGTTCCCGTCCGGCTATCCCGAAAACCCAAAGCGTTTACATCCAGCTGTACCTAAAGCGCGCAGGGTTGGACTGGTGCACAAACCGGCGCCATTCCACCTCCTCCGAGGACCACTCCGGGTGGATGAAGAAACGCTCCCCTCGGTCGCTCCTCAGGCACCGCGCACGGGGCAGGTTTGTGGGCGGGGGAGAGGAGGGTTTGTGTGCCCCGTGGGGGGAGAGGAAGAAGACCTGGCTGTAGGAGGGCTGGCGGTTGGGGTAGTCCATGCGTCCCTCCTCTTCCACCTCCAACTTCACGAAGTATGGTAGGCGTTGAGTCAGGTTCCTGTTTGGGGAGAGAATGACAGAAGATGAAATGAGCCAGCCCCAGCACAAATGAACCAGCACACAAAACACGATGCAGAGTCGTGATTGTCTAATAGACTCTTACCGAAAGAGACAAGTGAATTGTCAACTAATAGGTCATTTTGCCATGAATGACAGACAGGAATGCACAAACACCTACACCTGACCCCAAAAGGTCGACAGCAGCAGAATGGTCATGTAGGAAAACAGAAGTGGAGCGGTGAGCACAGTTTGAGAAACAGGGAACAGAAGCAGGGAATAAAGAGAGAGAGGGAGAGAGAGAGAGAGAGAGAGAGAGAGAGAGAGAGAGAGACAGACAGACAGACAGACAGACAGAGAGAAGGACAGACAGACAGAGACAGAGACAGAAACATGAAGAGGATTTGTTTGCAGTGGAAGTTGGGGGTGGGGTGGGGTAGGGGGAAGAGATGAGCCGAATCCCTTCAACCACAATATACGGCACAGCAAAGTGTTGGTGCGTGGCAATGGCTGTGTATGATATCAAACCCTATGTAGAATGACTTTAGATGCACGTTGAAAAGCAGGGACGGAAAGTGTCTGGCACCCACAGCAGCAAAGCAAGGTCTGCCGACACCTTGTTCTCTTGCCCTACCATTACGCTGAGGGGGGGGGGGGGGGGGGGGGGGGGGGGGGGGACATGGGTAGCGGCCGCGTAAACACAGGTAAGAGAAGATCAATTATTAATGGAAAGAAACTCAACGAAACGATAAGAGAAGACAATCAATCCACGGACAGAAGCTCATGGGTTATTGATTGAGCTTCTTTCAGTCAGTAGATTATCTTCCCTTGCCTCTGGCCACGCAGTCACTGCGAAACGGAAGTGCTGTATCAACTGATTTCGACAGGTTGATGGTATTATTGTCTTCAGAATGAACGGAATAGTTTCTGGTAATAAAAGGATATAAATGTATGTCACAAGTATAGTTTTGTTTATCCACTTTTGATTTTGACACAAGCATGACGCCATATAGGTAACTAGACCCAAGCATTAATCACAACTCATGACCATAGGCCCAAGACATCCTGAAAATATTTCACCAACACACAAAGCAGGATGTGAGGTAATGCAGATACTGTACAAAACAGTCAAATGAATTTTCGACAAACGTATTTCTTAAGATGTTAGCAATATCAGAAATGCTGTCTGTTTATAGGGAAGTATTGTTTTATGCAGGGGAGTATCGTTATGTGTGTTTTAGTCAGTTCAGAGTATTGGTCAGAGGAACCTTGTTTTGTTCTTTCAGTCTCATGCTGTCTGCTGTCTGGGGGTATTGTTGCTGTGGTTTTTTTCTCTCTCTCTTTTTTTTTTCCTTTTGTTGTTTATGTCTGTTATCTGTCGTCTCTGAAGAAAATATGATTTTAAGATATTCATTTCCCTGGTCTGTGTTGTACATTAAAAAAAAAGAGTTACTTCACATGTATTATATTCTGGTAAATTTTTTTTTTAACTTACATGAGGCGGGTAGACGCAAAATTGAATAAACAAAAAAGACGTTCCTGTTCCCATGGTGAGACGGTTACTTGCCAATAATTCCAGACGAATGCTACTTGCGGCACAGTTCTGACAATAATATTTCACCATCAACAGCACACAAAAACTACATTGTGTGTGTGTGTGTGTGTGTGTGTGTGTGTGTGTGTGTGTGTGTGTTGTGTGTGTGTGTGTGTGTTAGTGTGTGTGTGTGTGTGTGTGTGTGTGTGTGTGTGTGTGTGTGCGTGCGTGCGTGCGTGCGTGCGTGCGTGCGTGCGTGCGTGCGTGCGTGCGCGCGTGCGTGCGTGCGCGCGTGCGTGCGTGCGTGCGTGTGTGTGTGTGTGTGTGTGTGTGTGTGTGTGTGTGTGTGTGTGTGTGGTGTGTGTGTATGTCTGTGTCTGTGTGTCTGTGAGTGTGTCTGTGTGTCTGTGTGTGTAAAAGTCTTTTCATGAGGAATAATTATGACAGTGTATATCTGTTTTGATGATAGTAATATCCCTTAGTTTTTGTTTGTTTGTTGTTGTTGTTTTTGGCGAAGAATGGGGGTTAGTCATTAAATGTTTTTCTTTACCAATACCCAAATGATATTGATTTTATAAGTAATGTTTCTCAGCAAAGGTATCTTTTCCTTTCCATGAATTTTTTTTTGTGGTCAATTTATTGCGAATGTGAACAATTTCCTGTTTGACGGGGGGAAAAGTCACTTAGTACCGTTTAGTCAGCTCCTGTTCCAACTGCGGGAACTGCAGGGGTCGCTCCTTGCAAGGGACGTCATTCTCATCACCGGGGCCAAGCCCGCACGCTGCCAACCGTTCACGCAGGCTCAGCAACGCGTTGCGGGATGGCGTGAGCGAGGATTCCACAGCTGCCGCAGATTGTGTGTGACCAGATCGTGACGTCGCAGATTTTGCTCTCAGTTGCTGTTGATGCTGTTTCCATCTTTCTCGAATGGCAGCTGTTTCTGAAAATGGGCATTCACAGAGAGTTCTGGAACTAATATTAACTGCTGTTGTCCCACTGAAAAAGAAGATATTTCATTTATTTATAGCCATATCAAGGCTATCACATCGTCCAAGCCAATTCCATGCATGGCTGTATGTAAGCGAGAGAGCGAGAGAG
>CM031603.1:47887908-47895408 GCA_018398815.1 Conus ventricosus | reverse complement strand
GTATACCTTGGGCCCTTTATGACGCAGTGCAATACTATATGCCATGGGACGTTTGGCACAGTGTAGCTCGTCATGGCATTGTACAACGTAGTACTGTATATCACTGCAGTTTATAGCAACACGAGGCAATATACACCACAGCAGCAAAATACAGTACTATAGATCATGGTACTTTATGGCACTGTGTAGTGCTATGTACCATAGCATTTCATAAAGTAATGTTGTTCTGTATGGTTTACCTTTTTTTCCGGACACAACGATGTACTACGATATTGCACAGCTCTTTAATGGAAAAATGAAGAACTATATACCGTTTCAGCTTATACTATAATGTAGTACTCTGTAGCATAGCACTTTAAGTCACTGCGTAGTGCTCTATACCGTAGCACCTTATGCCACAGTGCAGTGCTATATACCATAGTGCTGTATGCCACTGTGTAGTGCTATAGATCATTGCGCTTTATGCCACAGTGCAGTACTATATACCATAGCGTTTCATGCCACAGTGCAGTGCTATATATCATAGCGTTGTATGGCACAGTGCAGTGCTATATATCATAGCGTTGTATGCCACAGTGCAGTGATATATATATATATATATATATAGAATTATAAACAAAGTTTGCTCTTATGTCTTAGATTGAAGAAATAGGGGGAGAAAGCATTCATATCAGCAGTGGTAGATGATTCTGCCTAGTATGTGCTCGAGTGGGTGAATGGGGAAAAATATAAAATAAATGCGTCTCAAAATGAGCCTTCAGCAAGCTTATAGTCTCCAAGGAGGAGACATCCTCCAATAGGGAGGGAAACTCACTAACATATAACTCCGGTCATATACCGATATTTCGAAACCTCGTTGCTTCTCCTCAGTGACCGCGGAAAGTGGTAATGTGACTCCTCTGCCTTTTCAGTTTTAAGAAGAATGCAATCCCAGAAAAGGCTGGTGTGCAATACCGTAGTATGTTTGTTGAGTTTTCAAAAATCCAACCAAAGGTGCCACCTAAGAAGCAAAAGAAAATCATGAAAGAGCAAAACAAGCTACATTTTCTTGTGAAAAGTAGAAAATATAAAAAAGATATCCTCTTAAGACACAAGTGCTGAGGGCCAGTTCTTGGAATGAATCCGCAAGGGACTGAAATACAACAAACTAATAAATTCCAAGGATAAGTACCGAGCACCGTTCCAGCAACTTTGGAAAAGCTAGGACAAAGACTCCTTCTCTCTCTCTCTCTCTCTCTCTCTCTCTCTCTCTCTCTCTCTCTCTCTCTCTCGCTCTCACTCTTTGTGTGTGTGTGTGTGTGTGTGTGTGTGTGTGTGTGTGTGTGTGTGTGTGTGTGTGTGTGTACGTGTGTACGTGTGTGTGCGCGCGCGCATGTGTGAGGTGTAAAGAAATTCACGAAACACTCATATTTTGGTTTGGTGATATTTAGGTCGAACGACGGATATATTCATTATGACAGTTATTATTATTATTATTATTATTATTATTATTATTATTATTATTATTATTATTATCATTATTGTCATCATCATCATCATCATCATCATCATCATCATCATCATCATCATCATCATCATTATTATTTATTATTATCATTATCATTATTGTCGCCGTCGTCGGTGTTGTTGTTGCTGCTGCTGCTATCATCATCATCATCATCATCATCATCATCATCATCATCATCATCATCATCATCATTGTCAACCTCGGGGTATGTCAGTGGAGGAAGGACTAGCGCACAGCCCAAACACACTCACAGCTTGCTTACAATCTCATTCATATATCATGCATTCGTCACACCAAACCACTAGTAAAGTCTATAACTTTACTACACATAATCATAGAACCAAACATCAATGCGCATGGAGTCAAACAAAATAAAACATTCTCTCTTTCCTTGAACTTCACAAAACCATTTATCTAAATCATCATAACTAACCCGGGTATAAATAGATTTCTACTTTACCTGGCCAGGTGATCTTAGACTAATTACGAATCACTGTCTTTCCTTTTCTTCTTTCTTTGCTTTTCACTGTCACTTTCACAAACACCAGTCACGACACAACTGCTGGCACTGGTCAGGTTGGACCGCCGGCACTGGTCAGGTTGGACTGCTGGCACTGGTCAGGTTAGACTGCTGGCACTGGTCAGGTTACTGGCGTTGGCCTGTGGTTCTGCTTGATGAAAGTGGCGCTGCCAGGTATGAGGTCGAACCCCGGTTCAGATTGAACAGTGACTATCAGACATCGATCTGTTCTCCTTTCTTTCTTCCTGCATTAACGCATTGCACTCTCTCTCTCTCTCTCTCTCTCTCTCTCTCTCTCTCTCTCTCTCTCTCTCTCTCTCTCTCTTCTAGTCTGCTCTATCAAATGGACATGGTTGCTTTTCTTTTCTTTTTCCTTTTCTTTTGTTTTTCTTTCATCAGTTAGCAACTCTCTCTCTCAACATCTCTCCTTAGTCCTTCCTCTGCAGACTCTATCTGGTGCTAATGCTTCAACTCGGTTCTCTTCACTCCTCCTCTCATCTCTCTGCCTTCCTCTCATGCAGAGCTTGCTCCCAGAACCTCTCTCTCTCTCTCTCTCTCTCTCTCTCTCTCTCTCTCTCTCTCTCTCTCTCTCTCTCTCTCTCTCTTTCGTTCTCCCCCCTTCTCTCACTCTGCTCACTTCCTTATTCTCATCCTATGTGTCAAAGGGTGAGTACCATTGGTCAGAATTTTTCCCGCCTTGTACTGAAGTTACCTCCCCTCATTGGACATTCAAATCGTCAAAGTCACATCTACCGGCCTTGCTCTCTGTGGTGGTCAATGGGTCATTTAATTAATTAGCTTGATTTCACCCCACCACACAATACCTTCCCCCTTCCACTTCAACCGGCGATGTCTGGCTTAACTGTGGGCGCTGGTCACAAATTGGCTGCATCAATCTGACCCAGACGCCGAGATCCGTCTGGCCAGACCTATTGAGACGTCGGTCAAGCCACTCAGTCTGTCTACGGGACGATGCTGTCTCCGTGAGGACTGAAAATAGCCTCTTCGCTGTGCCTAATTGGCTGACGCGACACCGAAGTCGTCTGCCTGGAGACCAGAATGTTTGGGTTTGGACTTATGTCCAATTGAACTGGCTGGCGACTGACCACGAATTCGGTTTTTCTATTTTTGTCCGTGACAATTATCATTATACTATTGGCGCTGCTGTCGTTGTTACAAGTATAATTATCATCATCATCATTAGTATTGATATCATAGTTGTGATACGCATTACTACTACTACTAACTCTACTGCTACTGCTACTACTTACTACTACTACTACTACTACTACTACTATCATTATCATCATCATCATTATCATCATTTTATTTGTTGACAGACGGAGGTCTGTCGAAAGCTCCAAGTAAGTGTTATTCCTAGCTGAGTGACCTGTCTAAATCCGGTTGTCGTTATATCATTATTATGGTCATCGTTATTGCTATCATTATTATAATCATCATGATTGTCATGTGATGTAGCCTCACATCAAGGCATGTGACGCTCCATCACATGTAGTTTAGTTATTTGAATCATTTCCCCATGCCACAAATAAAAAGGAAGAATATTCATGTGGCTTCACTAGTGTAGCGGGCGTCCCCAAATAATTGTGAGGATTACTCAGTAAATAAACAAGGGTGGTCATTGGGTGAAAGTGACCACTGAGAGATAGTTTAATAAGGGCTGGTACTGTGCTGGTCATGTGTTTTGAACACTGAGTATGCACTCACTAGGAGGAGGGAGGAAAGAATCGGTTTTAGCCCAGCAGATGGCCTAGAGACTCGAACCTGTCAGGACGTTGGTCAAGGGGTCCTCACTGCTGACCAGTCATTACCACGTGAGCCATAGATAGTTGGGGAAAGCTACAGGGAAAACCTAAAGAAAAGAGACGGAAAGAATTCATATGTTGAATTGGGAAGCAGGTTACTTACACGAACCTTATTCGTGTTTCAGCCCTTCACCCTTTACCCTTCACTCTTCACCCCGTCAGGTATTCCTTCTCTGAGACGGGTGGTTAACGATGGCCATGGTGTGGGGAACACACCGGTAGTTCAGCCCCAGCAATTAAAGACTCCAGGTAGAGGAGTCGGATCTCATCAGTTCTCCAGTGACAGAAGAATTCAAGGGGAGGCGACACGTTTTCTGATGCAGACAGGGCATCACGACAGTATGGGGCGAGTCTCATCTCTGATGCAGGTATGGCATCATGATTGCAGGAATTATTTATTCTTCTGGTCTGGACCTTGGGCCAATGTTATGTGAAGGCCATGACTTCATAGAATCTTGACTTTATTGATTTCAATTTGAAACCTGATTTATCTCTCAGTGTGAAGAGAAAGAGAGATGCATGTATAGAATCTGTTTATTAATTGTTCGATGTGATTTCGTAAAGTGTTTTCCCTGAAGGAGAGGGGGAGAAGAAAAAACATTCGATAGTGCGCCTTTTGGTTGATTGGAGGGATTGCGTGTGCGTATGGAGTAACTGCTGTCATGAATGCATGTGTGCAAAAGTGACAGTGTAACAATGATTATTATCGTCGTCGTCAACAACGACACTGTTACTGGTGGTGGTGGCAATAGCAGCGAGGTCAAGGGAAAGACTGTGGTCAAGTTCACGTGCACTGGGTGAGGGGAGGAGGTGCTAAAGCAGCGGGCAGAGACGAGGAGGGGGGGGGGGGGGGGGGGGGCAGTGACTGGTTGACCGGCCTCCATAACGGCCAGGTGAGAACAGAACCAACAAAGATCGAAGGAGTCCCGGGAGACCTCTGACCTCCGCCAAGGTCAACCCTGACAGTGTTTGTGCGCTACTTCAATCCACAGTCAGTCTGAACAAGTTGCTATAGACTTGCCTCGCAACCAGACACATCCAAACTCCCCCCCCCCCCCCCCCCCCCCCCCCCCCCCACCCCCCCCTTTTTTTAAATAATAAAATCATAATTCAGATCCGGGCATTTTTTTAAGGATTATCATTCAGACACACGCATTGTGTCCTGAGACATTTCAAGCCACCAAAATGTCTTTAAAAAAGAAAAGAAAAAAAAAAAAAGCCCTATCTCACAAAGTTAAAGAAAAAAATCTGGATCTGCCCTGTCAACTGGACCTGCACCAAAATTTAACGGGTACTTTCTTTGGCCTTACTCCATCTTTTCGTCGAGATTCGTGAACATCGATTCTGTATGTTTGTTTGTTTGTTTGTTTGTTTGTCTGTTTGTTTGTTTGTTGTCCCTATCTTGCTGACGGACAGACAGACAGACAGACAGACAAACCAACAGACGCAGGTGAAAACATGACCTTGTTGGCAGAGATTCTTTAATAAAGGGGTAGATGGAACGATAGCACCTCAACTGTACATACGGCCTGCCTTACTACATTACTGGATCGTTGTTTGGGCGAAGGGTACTTATCACGAGAGAGAGAGAGAGAGAGAGAGAGAGAGAGAGAGAGAGGGGGGGGGGGGAGGGAGGGTGACATTTGTGATGGACAGTGCTGGCCACCATCCTTTCTTTCTCCCCTTCTCCTCTCTCGCAACGCCTCACTCCCGCCCAACCCCCCCAACCCCCACCCCGCCTGCCCTGCCCTGCCGTCTCCAGTCAAGATGATTGAAGAGGACCGCTTACAGAGGGCGCTTATTAGGTCTATATACGTGAACTTTGTGGTAGGCCTATGACTAACGGGAAACCGTCACCCCACCCCATCCCTACCCCCACCTCAACCCCCAGCCCACCCTTGCTAGCGGGCGCGCGCGCGCGCGCGCGCGTGTGTGTGTGTGTGAGTGTCTGTGTGTCTGTGTCTGTGTGAGTCTTTGTGTGTTGTGTGTGTGTGTGTCTGTATGTGCGTGCGTGCGTGCGTGCGTGTGTGTGTGTGTGTGTGTGTGTGTGTGTGTGTGTGTGTGTGTGTGTAAGTGCGTGCGTGCGTGCGTGTGTGTGTGTGTGTGTGTGTGTGTGTGTGTGTGTGTGTGTGTGTGTGTGTGTGTGTGTGTGTGTGTGCGCGCGCGCGCGCGCGCGCGAGCGCGCGCACTGTGTAGGCATGTGTGTGTGTCTTCGTGCATGCGTGTACGTGCAGATGTGAGCTAGTGCACGCGCGCGCGCTTGTCTATGTGTATAAACGTCTGCCCCCCCCCTCTCTCTCTCTCTCTCTCTCTCTCTCTCTCTCTCTCTCTCTCTCTCTGTATTCGTGTGCGCGTAATTGTGAGCTTTGGTCCGCACACGCGCGTGTGTTTGTATGTGTGTGTGTGTGTGTGTGTGTGTGTGTGTGTGTGTGTGTGTGTGTGTGTGTGTGTGTGGCGCGCGCGCGCGCGCGCGCGTGTGTGTATACATTAATCACCAAGTTCCATAACCACCTCAAATCAATATTAATCTCTCCGCTCCCTCGCCCAGTCTCCATATACATTTCTGCATTGATACAGAGCATGCACACCTGCCGTGCGTTATCAACTTGGGCCTCGTGCACAATGCGCTAAGGTCTGACTGGCGGACGTGTAGCTACTTTAATATATTTTGGAATAGCCCCCAAACCACTGTGTGTGTGTGTGTGTGTGTGTGTGTGTGTGTGTGATGTGTGTGTGTGTGTGTGTGTGTGTGTGTGTGTGTGGCGCGCGCGCGCGCGCGCACGTATGTGTATACATTAATCGCCAAGCTCCATAACCACCTCAAATCAATATTAATCTCTCTGCTCCCTCGCCCAGTCTCCATATACATTTCTGCATTGATACAGAGCATGCACACCTGCCGTGCGTTATCAACTTGGGCCTCGTGCACAATGCGCTAAGGTCTGACTGGCGGACGTGTAGCTATTTTAATATTTTTTGGAATAGCCCCCAAACCACTGTGTGTGTGTGTGTGTGTGTGTGTGTGTGTGTGTGTGTGTGTGTGTGTGTGTGTGTGTGTGTGTGTGAGTGCGCGTGCGTGTGTGTCCCACCATACGGAAGATGAAAATAATAGCGTGTGTTTGTTTGTGCGTGTGTGTGTGTGTGTGTGTGTGTGTGTGTGTGTGTGTGTGTGTGTGTGTGTGTGTGTGTGTGAGAGAGAGAGAGAGAGAGAGAGAGAGAGAGAGAGAGAGAGCATGAAATATGTGCTACTTACTAGATAAGTTCCCCAAAGGAGTTATCTCCGAATATAAACACATGATACAGTAATGATAGCATTGTTTCATACGTGCTTCCTGATTAGTTATTATCGAACCGGGATCAAGACATATCCAACCTGGAATAGGTTCCACACTTCACATAGACCTGTCACACACTATCAGGTTTTCAGTCGACCACCGAGTATACAGAGCTTGCGAATATAATCAAATAATTGACGGTCGTATGTTAAAAAGCCTAGCATATATTGGTTGTTCTCTTCTGCCACAAAACGTGGATGTCTGTTTAACACGGTGCATTGAGACAAGACACAAACGGTAGTTACTATACGCTGAATGTGAACATTTCTTTCGCTCTTTTTCTTTCTTTCTTTCTTTTGTTTTTTATGTTTT
>CM031603.1:47842908-47885408 GCA_018398815.1 Conus ventricosus | reverse complement strand
CCATGTCTGTGACATAGATTCTCTTGTATCTCTGTCAAGGAACTTTGTTGGATTGTTTGACCGACAGTGGGCAAGATTCAGCAAAATCTGTTCAACCGATTTCAACGAAACTCGGTGAAAAGATGGAAGGTGGCCCAGGGTTGACCCCATTAACGGAATCTACGGCAAGACGCGAAGGCATCGAAACTGAGATCACCATGACAGCAGGGTATGAAGGGCCACAGCATTTGAGACTTTTGTTGTTGTTGTTAATTTATTCAGGTCGGTTGTACACTCCACGCCCCCCCCCCCCCCCCCCCTCCCCCCCCCCTTTTTTTTTTCCTTCCATTCCATCTTCTGTGCCACCTGAGTGGCACCGCACTCACGTCGCTCATTCCGACCCCCTCCCCCCCCTCCCTCCCGCCCACAGCTATAGCCGGCCTGGTCTGCCGCTGCCCCTGCACCGGAAATCCACAGAAAACAATGTCAAGCCGTCAGGTGGCAACCCACTAGAGGAGACACTGCACCGCTGCCGAGTCACTTCGGTGGTGTTCAGTGGTGCCTGTTCTGATCCAAAATACGCAGGACATCACATACTAAGCCCCCTACTGACGGGCTTAGTCGCGGAGCCGGCGTGAGAGAGCTCTCCCTCCTGAGGATGCCGTCCATCCAACGACAGTCCCCATGAATTTGCCATTACCAGTGATCGCGACAGAATCAAAGCAAGGCCACAGACGTAGAGAGGACATCGACACCGAGGTCACCATGAGAGCAGGGCATGAAAGGCAACAGAATTTGAGACTTTTTGTTTTAATGCTGATTGATGAGGATTAGGACGACGATGAACATGACGCTACAGATCTCCGTTCTGGTGTCAGACTGCATGACAGGGCTGTACTCTACGCTTACTCTCATAATGTATCCCGGCGTCATCCAGGCCCGCAAGATGCAGACATCTGCAGTGTTGGTCAGGAAATCTGAGCAACTCTCTCACAGACGCATCCATTAAGTGGATGAAACTCGACTGTGTGGTCCCAGTCTTCCCACCCGAGCCCTTAGCAAAACTCAGCTCTGGGTAGGAGCTGGTCGGGGCAGAAAAATCCCACAGACAAATGGCTCTGATGGGAATTGAACCAGGACCTCCCAGCCAGGAGTCCGCAATGCCATCCACTTCGCCATGGCAGCTGGTTGCCCTGCATGTATTTACGGTTGATTAAGAGTGAACAGCGAAAAAAAACGTTTCTGCAGATTTCAATGAAAGGCAGAGTTTTGTTTTCAGTCAGAGAATCATCCGGTTGGAGGTTTCCTCTGTCACATTCTCTATTCTCAGTCCCACTTTCTTCAAGAAAGAAAAAAATTCACACACATCTACGCACCTCTATGCGTCTTTGACCTCACATTATTTCAAACAAAACACCTCAACAGAAAAAAAGGCAGAATCAGTCAAGTTTATTGAAGATTGATTTTATTGTCATCCTTATCAGAAAGAATGAAAAGGAGTGGGGGGGGACAGACATTGGGGTGGGGGAGGGGAGGGGTTGTTAAGTTTCTGCAGCATGACATGCTTTGCACAGTAGACCAGTACATACACAATTACACAACTTCTCCAAAGGACGATGACACTACAGAGCAAAGAGACCCGTTCACTGACACTGTCCACACTGAGTGCAGCCACATCAAACAAACAACAGAAAAGAAAAACAAAGAAAACTGCCAGAGAACTACAGCAAAGCAAAATGTCAGAAACACTACAGCAAACAAAAACACCAAAAAATCAGTTCAACAAACACTCAATAGCCCAAAGCTGAAACCAGCAGGCAAAGCCGCCACTGTAGACTGCAGGTCTCCAACACCATGATCTGTCCAAGTTAGCATGGCACCTGGTCTTGTAACAGCAGCTGTGCAAGTAGAAAACAGTTTACAACTAATGAAATCAAACTTTCCAGTTGTCTCTATTTCCTAAAAGAGAGAGAGAGATGAAAAAACGAAACTAAACCCAAGAAACTTCACCATTGAAAATCCCTTTCGCTCTACTTCTTTCAGTCAGCACAGAGGCCAAGTTTTGGCAATAGTTGATCCTGTTCTGGACATCGGAAGCGAGACTTCTGTTCAACCCTGGCTGAAGACTGTGGTTTAAGCTGGCAGGACTGAAGCTGGTAATACTAATGACATGATGGTCTTGCATGTTTGTTTGTTTCCCCAAACTGAAGCCCCTCTTACTCCAGTGAAACAAAGTCAGTTGCGTTGATTTCAGCACAGCTCTTGAGTTTGATACACCTGACTCAAACCATAATCATGTACAGAACTTGTCGCCTTGCATCGTCATGATTAGGCTATCAGGAATTATTGTTCATTTTATGGAATACAGCCTGTGTAGAATGCTGCTAACTGGTAACAATGAAACAATAACTCATGCACCCTTCCTCTCTTCCAGTTGTTGTGGATGAAATTAAGAGAGGAGGATGAAAGACTGTTCTTACACACACAGCTTTATTAAGTAATAAGGTGTCTTGCCATGAACTCAGCACAGTTGCCAAGACTTTTGTGTACGCTGGGGCTAATCATTACATATGACCTAAACAACTGACCTTTCCTTCAGCCAAACTGGTGAGATCAATGGTTCGAGTGTGTAATTATAGGCTCAGACCGTGACAGTTCTTCACTAGGCGAGCTGTTCGTCGAGAGTTCAATTCTCTGACAAGAAGCTTCATACAGCTGCTCCCCTTCCACTTTGAGGGCATTCATGTCAGGCTCAGACCGAGGCAGTTCTTCACTAGGCGAGCTGTTCGTCGAGAGTTCAATTCTCTGACAACAGGCTTCATACAGCTGCTCCCCTTCCACTTTAAGGGCATTCATGTCAGGCTCAGACCGAGGCAGTTCTTCACCAGGCGAGCTGTTCGTCCAGAGTTCAATTCTCTGACAACAGGCTTCATACAGCTGCTCCCCTTCCACTTTAAGGGCATTCATGTCAGGCTCAGACCGAGGCAGTTCTTCACCAGGCGAGCTGTTCGTCCAGAGTTCAATTCTCTGACAACAGGCTTCATACAGCTGCTCCCCTTCCACTCTGAGGGCATTCATGCCTTTCGTGGTGAGCCATGCTTAAAGACACACCAGACCTTCTATACCATTCCTTTTCATTTGATGACTGTGGAAGTACTCTAAAATGGCTGCTGATATGCTGTTATAATTCAGCTCTTGTTCCATAGTGCTATTCCTGTCACTAATTCACTCATGATCCAATTTTCATTGTTCTCCCTGTTACCACTTCACTCTTCTTTTTTTCCCTCCAGTTTTTGTCGTTGCTATTGCAATTCACTCTTGTTCTAGATTTGGTTATTCTTGTGACAACTTGACTCTTGTTCCAGATAGTTCTAAACTGTGTTACTCCTCTTATTACTTCATTTGTGTTCCAGTTTGTTATTATATTCTTGTTACTACTTCACTCTTGTTCCAGTTTGTGCTATTCCTCTTCCTACTTCTACTTCACTCTTGATCCAGATTGCGTTATTCTTCTTAATACTTCACTCTTATTCCAGATTGTGTTGTTCTTCCTACTACTTCACTCTTCTTCCAGTTTGTGCTATTCCTCCTACTACTTCTACTTCATTATTGTTCCAGTTTGTGCTATTCCTCCTACTCCTTCTACTTCATTCTTGTTCCAATTTGTGTTATTCTTACTACTTCACTCTTGCTCCAGGTTGTGTTGTTCTTCTTTCTACTTCATTTTGTTCTTGATTGTTATTCTTGTTCCTTCTTCCTTGTTCAAGGCTGTGTTAATCCGGTTACTTCACTCTTGTTCTAGATTGTTATTCTTCTTACTACTTCACTATGTTCCAGATTTTGTCATTCTTCTTACTACTTCATTATGTTCCAGATTGTGTTATTCTTCTTTCTACTTCATTATGTTCCAGACTGTGTTATTCTTCTTTCTACTTCATTATGTTCCAGATAGTGTTATTCTGCTTACTACTTCATTTTGCTCCAGATTGTGTTATTCTGCTTACTACTTCATTATGTTCCAGATTGTGTTGTTCCAGATTGTGTTATTCTGCTTACTACTTCATTATGTTCCAGATTGTGTTATTCTGCTTACTACTTCATTATGTTCCAGATTGTGTTATTCTTCTTTCTACTTCATTATGTTCCAGATTGTGTTATTCTTCTTTCTACTTCATTATGTTCCAGATTGTGTTATTCTGCTTACTACTTCATTATGTTCCAGATAGTGTTATTCTGCTTACTACTTCATTATGTTCCAGACTGTGTTATTCTGCTTACTACTTCATTATGTTCCAGACTGTGTTATTCTGCTTACTATTTCATTATGTTCCAGACTGTGTTATTCTTCTTTCTACTTCATTATGTTCCAGATTGTGTTATTCTGCTTACTACTTCATTATGTTCCAGATTGTGTTATTCTTCTTTGTTTCATTATGTTCCAGATTGTGTTATTCTGCTTACTACTTCATTACGTTCCAGATTGTGTTATTCTGCTTACTACTTCATTATGTTCCAGATTGTGTTGTTCCAGATTGTGTTATTCTGCTTACTACTTCATTATGTTCCAGATTGTGTTGTTCCAGATTGTGTTATTCTTCTTTCCGTTTCATTATGTTCCAGATTTTGTTATTCTGCTTACTACTTCATTATGTTCCAGATTGTGTGATTCTGCTTACTACTTCATTATGTTCCAGATTGTGTTATTCTTCTTTCTACTTCATTATGTTCCAGATTGTGTCATTCTGGTTACTACTTCATTATGTTCCAGATAGTGTTATTCTTCTTATACTTCATTATGTTCCAGATTGTGTTGTTCTGCTTACTACTTCATTATGTTCCAGATTGTGTTGTTCCAGATTGTGTTATTCTTCTTGCTACTTCATTATGTTCCAGATTGTGTCATTCTGCTTACTACTTCATTATGTTCCAGATTGTGTTTTTCCAGATTGTGTTATTCTTCTTGCTACTTCATTATGTTCCAGATTGTGTCATTCTGCTTACTACTTCATTGTTCCAGATTGTGTTGTTCCAGATTGTGTCATTCTGCTTACTACTTCATTATGTTCCAGATTGTGTCATTCTGCTTACTACTTCATTATGTTCCAGATTGTGTCATTCTGCTTACTACTTCATTATGTTCCAGATGTGTTATTCTTCTTACTACTTCATTATGTTCCAGATAGTGTTATTCTTCTTTCTACTTCATTATGTTCCAGACTGTGTATTCTGCTTACTACTTCATTATGTTCCAGATAGTGTTATTCTTCTTACTACTTCATTATGTTCCAGATAGTGTTATTCTTCTTTCTACTTCATTATGTTCCAGACTGTGTTATTCTGCTTACTACTTCATTATGTTCCAGATTGTGTCATTCTGCTTACTACTTCATTATGTTCCAGATTGTTTTTCTTGTTTCTCCTTCACACTTGTTCAAGATTGTATTAATCCAGTTACTTACTTCACTCTTGTTCCGAGTTGTGTTACTCCTGTTACTGCTTTATTCTTATTCCAGATATGTCATTCTTGTTACTTCTTCACTCTTGTTCTGAGTTGTTTACTCCTGTTACTGCTTTATTCTTGTTCCAGATATGTCATTCTTGTTACTTCTTCACTCTTGTTCCGAGTTGTGTTACTCCAGTTACAACGTCGGTCTTGTTCCAGACTGTGTTATTCCTGTTACTACTTCATTCCTGTTCCATATTGTATCATTCCTATTCCATTCTCATTCCAGATAGTGTCATTTTTCTTACTCATTACTTCACACTTGTTCAAGATTGTGTTTTTCCTGTTGTTGCTCTACTCTTATCCCAGATTGTATTACTCCTCCGCGATTAACTTCCAGTTCCCAATAAAAAAGCAGATAATTTTCAGCTGATCAAACTCTTTAGAATCATTCTGTATTCCACCTTAAAAAAAAAAAAATCAAACATGTCAGACGTCTTTCGAATTGACTGGATACCAGAAGATTACATCATTTACACAGCTCGGTAAATCATATGATTACATTGTGACAATGGACACATTAAAATAACCATGAAGAAGAAAACAAAACTTTTGCAGGAATGATAAATAAATGGAAATAACACAAAAAGGGGGTGTATGGAGACAGGGAGGGGGGGGGGGGGGGGGAGATAGGGAAGGGGCAGGGAGCAGGGAAGGCAGAGATGTGAGTGAGGGAAAGGTATAAAAAAAAAAAGTGTTGAAATCAAAACAGACAAAAGTCAACTATCAGCAAACCGGCATCAAGTGACAACAGAGCACAGTGAACATATTCAACAAACCCAAGGCAGTCTCAGCATCAACATCAAAGTTAAATGATAATAATAATGATGAAAAAAAAATTGTTTGAAAAGATGGAGACGTTATAAATCAAAACCAATGAAAATTACTTCTATCATGTACTATTGTACCATGAACCCAAAGTCAATTCCTGTACAGCACATAGTATATATCACATTGCTCGCCTCTTCCTGAATCACAAACTGATGACATTCTTACTTTTAAAAAAACGACAACAACAGCAACAAAAACAAAAACAAAAAAAGTAACAGGAAGACATGGCCTACTGTCCTTTACGATTTCTGCTATCTTTCCAATAATATGAAAGTGAAACTAATTTCTCTCCTCTGCTCATCTGTTAAGAAATCTCACCTACATTCCCCTGACAGTCACAAGAATCAAAAGAGAGCAATGTTCTTCAAGGATGAAAACGAAGTGAACCATCTCAACATTTTCACTGCCCTTGGCAACAAATGTTGACAGCCTAGAAAGCTGCCACTGGCGACACTTGACGAAATACAAAGACTTCTGAAGGCAACAGTCATCAATCCAGAAGGGGTCCAAACTTTAACTCATTCCCTCCTCTCTGTCACAGCAGCCTGTGTTCATCATGGGTTAATGAGCTATCATTTACCTGGGTTAAGTTCATTCCCCCCTTCCCCTCCTGCTCTCTGTCTTCCAAGCAATTTTCTTCACTGACACAGTTTAAGATAGCCAGTTTACAACAATGAGTTAAAAGCAAAGGAAGTCAGCAGAACTTGTGAGAAAATGTACAAACCAACTCGGCTTATTCTCTTGAATGCACATCAATGGAAGGCAAGTATGACAAAATGTATCAGTGTGTATAAAAGAAAAAGAAGACAACAGAAAGTGATACTGCGCATAATCCTGTATTACCTTTTCGTGAATGCTTAAACTGTCCTCAACTGCATTTTTTGCGCATGGAATGAATAATGTATGTGTGCATGACTGTTAATTATTTCATTAAATCATACACGTGTGTGCTCTGCATTCTGTTGAGATTTGACGAACCTTTTGCTACGCTTTTAAAATCAAATTTCCCTTACAATTTCAAAATTTCTTTTTAAAAAAATAAACATTTGCAAAACATAATGTTCTAGACCACGTGTTTTTTTGTGTTTTTTTTAAATTTTTATTTTTTATTGATATAAAAAAGGAATTATCATTAAAACTAATACTTTGGCTAGTCAGATACAGCTGATGTAGTGAAGTAACTTGTACCACAGGTGTGTCCAAGCCATACAACATTACACTGTACAGTAGGCAGACAGACAGATTGTCATTCAGCACGCACAGACTTAGATACTCATCCTACAATTTCAGTAATGATTCTATGCGTCAGACTTGAACACATTTGTGCCCTGAAATCTGGTTTGATCAGCACTGTAAGTGTATAAATGGTGTACTTAAATTTTCTTTCTCATCTAAAACAAAGCAATATTCGCTTGTAACTTGTCCCTTTGTCCAACCACAGAAATGACAAATAGCATTCCAATGTTTCACAAACCAATGTCAATCCACTGCATTCGCGCTAGTTGCAAAGTTAAAATTTCAGTTGCCGATGCAAGTGATTTAGTGACACTGCCGCTGGCTGAAGGAGAAGAAGAGAAATTCACTGGCAAGTACTTCTTCCTTGTAAAAAATAACAACAAAGACAGAAAGTGAGAAAGAAGAAAGAATTTAAAAACACCTACATGTCCAAAGAAATGAGAAAACCAATGGCCTCGAATACCGGCCATGAATCAGTAATCATGCCAGTAATTTGTAAAAATGGAAAAGCGAAGTCAAAATGGGTCAAACAAAAACAGCACCCTGGTCATGGCAATTAACAAATTGGTCAAACAAGTCCAGCGGCCCGATCATAGTCTTCGTAAAATTTAAGAGCAACAGGCCTAAACACAATGGGCCATTTTCCCCAACACAAACTTCAAGACCAAAGAAAATTGAATCGTTACGCCATTAAATCCATACATTGTACCGGTGGCTGATACTTGAGTCACTATTTCAACACCTGAATGAGTTAACAACTGGTTAATTACCTGTTAATACAAGCTCTGCTTCAACACTACAGTGAAACTTCAGGATCACAAAGAACCCTCACAGGACAGTGGAACGAAATTATGAAGAGACCGACAATGGTGCACTGAAATACCACAGCCTGCCCTAAAGGATCAGAAACATTTCCTGGAGCGAAAAAAGAGAAGTTTCCGAGCACAAAACAGATCTACGTATATAAACACACCATGTTGAAGGTTCATGAATGGCTTAATCCACCAGTAGAGATGCTAGGAAGACAGAGACGTAGCATGGACAGCACACTGTTGCTTTCAATCAACATTTCTTTCAACAGAACAAATTCCAGGTTTACAAATGGTGAACCAAAATGTACCAGTAATTCACAAGTAGCATGAAGCAAGTATCGCATGAAAACAAATACACACCTGATCATGAGCGCACTCTGTTCATGTTAACTGTGTGCACAATCTGAAGGTACAATATTCTCAAAGACCATCTGTGGCTTGCAAGCTGGAAAATTTATAACTCAAATTAACAAGTTTGCCTGGAACTGCAATCAACACTACAAATGCAAATACCAAGGGTGATCAGTTCGGTCTTTACTTGCCGATGAATTACTTTAGATCCTTAAAAAACAAGAAGTCCTACACATCAAACCCATCATGACACACACACACACAAGTCCTTTGTAGCAAAACAGCTTCTGGATTATGGTTGTGTCCCTATTGGACCTTTAGACCATGGCCTGCTAACATTCCCTAAGCATCTACCTCCCCACCATCACATCAATGTCTGTAGGGCAAAGATGGCAGCTAATGTAGCATGAGGGTGGTGATCACATCCAAAGCACACTGAAAGCTGGCTGGACCAAACTCTACTGTATCAAAAGTCTGATGACCTGTAACGTCAGAGACGAGTCCCAGCCAAACCATGCTTGTGTCTTGTGTCACACAGTCCGGCGGTAGATTACGTCACTCCTGTACTGTTAAAACAGTAATGTCTTTACGTGACTGTGGTGATGGAACACTTTCCTCTTGGCCTTTGCTGCTGTTCAGTGTTGGCAGTCACCGGCCCAAGTGATCAACGTGCAAAATGTCTCTTGTCACATCTACCTATGGCTCAAGGGTGTGTCACTTGCCCATCAGCAACCCAATTACGATACCAGACCCCAAATCTGCACCATTTTATCATGCTGCTTCAGCTAGTCTAAAATTCTCTAATTATTTTATCACCATCACTGCTTTGGAGTGTGTACAAAAGGTGAACACATGGAAAACAGACTTTCACAAACTTGTACAGGACACACTGACAAAAGAGTCACAGCCAATTCTGCTTTCGGCCATTCATCTTGAATGAGGGAAGAAGGTCTACAAAATGTCAACAGGACTCTGGAGCGGGAAGGTTAAGAGAAGTGGTAAACAAGAGAAGGATGGTGGACATTGGAGAAACTACGAAATTTCACTCCCTTCCTTAAACAGGACAGCATGAGACTGATTTTTCCCTTGTAGAACGGACTAGCACTTGATTTGACAAGCTGGTTTTTATGTAGGTTTTAGACCAAAAAATGGTGCTGATAAGCTGACTGCAACTGAATAATGCGACTATGGAACAATGTCGATGATTGTAGCTGTGTCCGATGGTCAGGCTTGTATGCAAGCTACTGGTCACTTGGCTTCAAATGAACTACACACCTTTGCTTCCTCAGTTCTTACCAGTTCACTCTCTTGATGTCAAATGTCCACACCCTCGGAATTTTCCCACTGTTTCTATTTCAGTAATCACAAACATTTTCTGAGGTGGAAAATTTCTGGATGAAAATTTCTCTACAAAATTCAAAATGTTTTAACATTTACCAACTCTATGTATTTTCATGCACATTTTTTTTTTATCTTATGTCCACTGCTGTAACCTATTGCTGTTCACAAATGAGCACAAAAATCAACTGTGTGACTAAACATCTTTTACATCATCCAAATCATGTTGACTATAATTCTACTAACCTGCTGCAAAAAAAAAACCCAACAAACCCAGAGACCCTGAAACCAGAGACTTGTTAAAACAAAATTCTTTACTGAAAACCCTACATTACTATTCAATCTAGTCAAGAGTTATGCGTTTCCTTGGCTTTAACACGTTTCTCATGCAAATGAAAATTATTTTTGTTCCCAGTGCTCCCTACTTAGGACGATCATTTCAATACACTAGCATCATGAAGCGCAGTATCTTCACTTTCTCTCTATACCTCCCACTCCAATATACCAACTGTCGGACTTACAAGGCAGGCCACACACAATGACATGCTGTGACAAACAAAACACAGGAATCATAATAGGCAACAAGGAACACAAAAGTAAAACACACTGTAAAACTAACACCAGAAAGAAATGCATACATGGAAGAAAAAAGTTAAAAGAAATGGAATAAAAACCCGACTAACGAATGGAGAATGTGGACAAGAAAGGTGGTGCAATGACTGGGAGCTGATGATGTAAGCAAAAAGGCGAAAGCCTGCAGAGGGTCGCCATGTGCAAACCACATACACACACTCACTGAAATGTACTTTCTACCATGTCACGCACACCTCTCCCCACAGCACACACATACATGTATATATATATATTTATATAACCAATTTTCACAAGCGCAGTCAACAAGGCCAGAGAAACTTTCTACAATTACTTTGTCCAATCTTTTTTTTTTTTTAACATAGTTCACCATGCACAATGTTTCATTTAATAACCCAGTGAAGAGATGAATGTTTGTCATGCACACAATGGCATGCACACACTGTATTCAGACTCTCTCACACACACACACACACACACACACACACACACACACACACACACACACAGCACACATGCACACACACACATGCACACACACGCACACACACACACGCATTCAATCTAACAGACACACGGGTACAGAGGATCCATAGGTGGGTTTGCTGCACCGTGTGGTGGAGATATCTCTCTCTCTCTCTCTCTCTTTCCGTCCATCTGAGCTGGCCTTTCTTCTGAGCACTTGTTCCAATGGATGAAGCAGTTGAGGATGATCATGATGACGACACACAATTCCCAACATAACATGAACGTGGGACGTACGCAGACATACAGACAGACAAACAGTAGATCCAAAAGCCAACGTTAACCGTCTTCCTTGGGAGGTGTGAACCAACCTGCACACAGATGCACATCAGTTATGCCTTGTCAGTAGACCAATCAAACAAAATGAGTTTCCTGAGGCAGAGGATGGGGTGAGGGAAGGTGAGGGGAAACTGTAGACTCAAAATCAGTAGACTGGGAGAACCTTTTTCTTGTTCAGCCCTCTCCCTGCACTGCAGGAAAAAAGATTGACAGTGTCAATACTGAGACGCACAACAGTGTGGACAAACACACTATCACATTCCACTGCAACATGTGTGCATATAATGGACTGGGAGCAACGCGATGACAGTGAGAGGTAGGGGAAAAGGGAGGGGAGGAGGAGAAGCAGAGGAGAGGGAGTGGGGGTGGAGGGACAGAAAGTTAAGTGCAACAGAATTTACAGTAAAATACTTGTTTGCATGCAAAAACTCTGTTAAGGGAGGAATGGGGGAGGGGAGGGGCAGTATTCAAAGTATGCATGTGAGTGGGAAAACAGAGAGAGAGAGGGGGGGAGGAGAGAGAGAGGGAGAGAGAGAGAGAGAGTGTGTGTGTGTGCGTGCAAGCATTAAAAAAAAAATTTCTATTTATGCACATTTAAGTCTGTACATGTGTGTGCATGTCGCTTGTACACATGCATTGTATAAGTGGAAGAGGGAGGGAGGGAAAGACAGAGGCACAGAGAGAGAGAGAGACAGACAGACAGACAGACAGACAGAGAGAGAGAGAGAGAGAGAGAGAGAGAGAGAGAGAGAGAGAGAGAGATAGAGAGAGAGAGAAAACATGCAAGAAAAAAAAGAGTAAACAATCAATACAGCAATCAATGAAAAAATTTGAAAAAATAAAGAGAGAGAGAGAGAGAGAGAGAGAGAGAGAGATAGATTTGCTTTCTGTAGATGCTCTCTGAATGCTATAAAGTCACTCCAACACTAAACATCCCACACTGAAAGGGACATCATCATCATTTTCCGTGGTTCTCCTAGCACAAATCAAAGACTCTGGTTCAAATATATACTCTGATCTATATGCTGCTTTATCATTGTGGACACCATACTGTCAGAATATGTACTTATGGAAAAGAAATGTGTATAAAAAGCTGGCGCCCTCTTATGGAGAAAACTGCAACCAGCATCCTCTGTCCTCGACCAGCATGCCCCACTTGTTTCTAGGGGGGTACGTGACAGGCCCTCGGCCCCTTGGAGGACTGAGGGAGTGAGAGAGGCGAGGAGGAAGCGACGACGAGCTGAGAGAAAATGGCGAAAGACAGGTTTGACTGTTCATAAGCAAATTTATTTACATGCTATGAAGAGTACTCGCTCAGTTGATATTCTTGCGAGAAAAGACTATTATTTCAACAAAATGATGGCTTGTTCGTCTTCTAGACAACTGTTCAATGTTTCGGACTCGCTTTTAGGGCGGAAAAAATGTAACTGTCTCCCTCAGACACCGCAAAGTCAGACCTGCCTCAGCGCTTTTGCGACTATTTCAGTGACAAAATAAAAACTCTTCGCAGTGACCTTGACCAGCGGTCTTCTGTGGCGCCAACTTTCCAGGAATACGATGGTCCATTATTCGCTGCTTTTGAGCCTGTGTCAGAGAAGGACATTTACAATCTGATTTTGTCAATGCCTACTAAGAGTTGTGTGTTAGACCCTTTACCAACTGAACTTGCTAAGACATGCCTCCATGATCTTTTACCATTGATAACTAACATCATTAATTCCTCTTTGTGTACTGGCATTGTTCCTTCACAATTTAAGCAAGCTGTTGTTACACCTTTGTTGAAGAAAAAAGGACTGGACTGTAATGTGTTAAAAAACTATAGACCTGTGTCAAATTTGCCATTTTTGTCCAAGGTTCTTGAAAAAGTTGTTTTGAAACAACTACAAAAGCACATTCTCGATAATAACCTGTTCGAGATGTTTCAATCTGCATACAGAAGGGATCACAGCACGGAGACCGCCGTGCTGAGCGTCATGAACAGCTTGCTCTTGGAGAGCGATGCCCACAAGGTTTCTGTGATGGCGCTGCTCGACCTCAGTGCGGCGTTCGACACGCTTGATCATTCTGTACTGCTAAAGAGACTAGAGAGAACTTACGGTCTCAGAGGTACGGTGCTTGACTGGTTTTCATCATATGTATGTGATCGAGAACAACGTGTTATCATTGACAGTGTTAAATCATCACCATCTCCTCTTTTGTTTGGCGTGCCTCAAGGCTCCGTGTTGGGACCTGTGCTTTTTACCCTTTATTCTCAGCCTTTGTCGGATGTCATGTCTCGGAATGATTGTCAGTATCACAAGTATGCTGATGATACTGAAGTATCGTCAAGTAGTGTTCCGCAGGATTTTCCTATTGTTATTTCTAAAGTTCAAACCTGCGTCCATGACGTATCATCTTGGATGGTTAGCAATAAGCTTAAACTAAACCCAGACAAAACCGAGGTGATCAAGGTGGGTGTTCCATCATGCCTGCGGCAGATTAAAGACAGTTCGATTGAATTGGAAGACAGCTGTAGATTTTCAAGAAAGTGTGAAATATCTCGGTGTGAAACTAGACAGCACTCTGACTATGAAAGACCACATCAGCAGTGTGTGTCGAGCCTGTTTCCTGGAACTCAGGCGCATTGCTAGCATTAGGCAATATCTCTCAAGAGAAGCAGTGAGAAAACTAGTATCGGCCTCCATTCTGTCACGTATTGATTACTGTAATGCCACTTTCATTGGTATCACAGATGAGCAGCTCTCACGTCTACAACGAATTCAAAATGCTGCTGCTCGGTTAGTTTTGAGAAAACGTAAACGAGACCATGTCTCGCCGATGCTTCGCGAGCTTCACTGGCTGCCAGTCGAAGCTCGTGTACAATACAAAGTGGCTGTTCTGGCTTATCGCCACTTTGAGGGTAGTCTAGCGCCCTGTCTCTCAGTGACCTTGACCACCAGGAACTTTGCTAGAAGTCTGAGATCTTCTTCAGAGAAGCAGTTAGTGCTCCCCAGGTCGAACCTTCAGACAGCTGGGGGCGTGCCTTTAGTATTGCTGCTCCAAGGATATGGAATAAGTTGCCGGTCAGCCTCAGACACTCACCTTCTCTTAGCACTTTCAAGAGCCATCTGAAAACCTATCTTTTCAAAGCACATTTAGGGTAATGCTTTTTTTGTTTTATTCTGTAGTTAAACGTGCTGCTTTTATTTTTTATCTTATTATTTTTGTGCTGTAGATTTTCTATATTAATGATTGTTTCGAATGAATCACAATGTATAAAGGAATGTATGCGTGAGATCAAGCGCAATGAGTAATTTGTTGAATTAGAATTGCGCTATAGAAATGCAATCCATTATTATTATTATTATTATTTTGAATGTTGCAATTGTTTTTTTTGGGTTTTTTTTATTTGTGTCTTGAAAAACAGTGTAATGTAAAAAACAACAACACCCAAACACTAAACTAACCAACAAAAACCCATGTAAACACCACCGACAGCTATCGCAGGTAATGAAATATTTCAGAAATATAGAATTTAAATCTGAGTTATAGTTTAATTGTTGACGAAAACAAAGAATGATACTTTAGTACATTTGCCAAGGTTTTTCAGGCAAGATATTTTTTTCAGGTGTTTAAGAAAAAAAAGTGACACAAACAGATCATGAAATTTACTAGCAACATCACTTGTGGAACACTTAGTAAAAACTCTGTTGGGTCTAGAGGGACAAAGCAGATGGTGGTTTCAGTGTAACAATACAAAGTAGAAAAGAAAGGGAACAATGAAGGACACACAAACAGTAATACACACCGTTCTTTTCATGTATCTGGACCAATGAGCGGAACGACTGCTGTGCTCTTGCAAGGCTGTATTGGGTCTGTGACACAGCGACAGGTAACTTTACATTTGGAAATAAAATTCACGCACACTGCATGTCAAAATCACATGCTGCACACATATTACACATACACTGTAAATGTGCTACTTTTTACATACACCATTCTTTGAATGTACTGTTACTGAATATTTTCAATTGTTTGTTTTTTGTTCCTCTCGATGCCACTTGAAAGTGAAAAATTTCAACAGGTAAATGTCCATGAAGGGGATAGGGAAGAGTGTGTGTGGAATATTCTGTGTTGTAAAGTGGAAGGATGGCCAACCTGAAACAAGCAGGTAAGATACGCATGTTACATTCCGTTTCTATTTTCTACTGATTATCATTCAGGACACATAAAATAGCCAACACACACAAGGATACATGCACCGCAACCCATTACTCATTTCCCTCTGAAATGCCACAAAGAATTTTTTTTTTTTTGTTAAGTGCAAGATTGAGGCCAGAAACTGTCAAAGCATTCTTGTCTGCATGATTGTGTGTGTGTGTGTGCAAGTGTGTGCAAGTGTGTGTGTGTGTGTGTGTGTATGCGCGCATGTGCATATGTGTGTGTGTGTGGTGTGTGTATGCATGCATGCGCTTGTAACAAAAGATCACAGGTTTGTTCATCATGTTTTAAGTGTGAACACCTTACCGAACAGCCTCTGTTGTAATTTCTAAACAGTTACAGTGCTACATGCCACTGCCATATCACCACCTATATGATAAATATGACTCTCTCATGTCAGATGACACTACAAATTTGTCATAATAATACCAAAATAAAAACATTTACCATGCCTCAAATGTGACCAAAAAATGTCATGCATGAGAAAATCTTTATAATATAAACAATCAACAGTCTTACAAACATGTAACCAGAGATGCTGACTTATGCGAACCACACAAAAATGCACATTTTGCAGGCTCACATGTGGATTAAACATAAAGTTCTCACACTTCCATTCACATGAACACGCTACTAAATGCATTTCATAGACACACTCTTTCCAAACATGTACACACTCCACAGACATACACACACTCCACAGACATTCCATCCACAGACACACTCACTCCACAAACATACACTCTATAGATACCTACTCCACAGACACACTCTGCATACATATACACGCCACAGACACACTCCACACACACACTCCACAGACATTCCATCCACAGACACACTCATTCCACACAAGCACCCACCCTACAGACACCTACTCCAGAGACATACACTCTACAGATACCTACTCCACAGACATACACTCTACAGATACCTACTCCACAGACATACACTCTACAGATACCTACTCCACAGACATACAGTCTACAGACACCTACTCCACAGACGTACACTCTACAGATACCTACTCCACAGACATACACTCTACAGATACCTACTCCACAGACATACACTCTACAGATACCTACTCCACAGACATACACTCTACAGACACCTACTCCACAGACATACAGTCTACAGACACCTACTCCACAGACATACACTCTACAGATACCTACTCCACAGACATACAGTCTACAGACACCTACTCCACAGACATACAGTCTACCGACACCTACTCCAAGACATACACTCTACAGATACCTACTCCACAGACATACACTCTACAGATACCTACTCCACAGACATACACTCTACAGATACCTACTCCACAGACATACACTCTACAGATACCTACTCCACAGACATACAGTCTACAGATACCTACTCCACAGACATACACTCTACAGATACCTACTCAACAGACATACACTCTACAGACACCTACTCCACAGACATACACTCTACAGATACCTACTCCACAGACATACAGTCTACAGACACCTACTCCACAGACATACACTCTACAGATACCTACTCCACAGACATACACTCTACAGACACCTACTCCACAGACATACACTCTACAGATACCTACTCCACAGACATACACTCTACAGATACCTACTCCACAGACATACACTCTACAGACACCTACTCCACAGACATACACTCTACAGATACCTACTCCACAGACACACTCTACATACATGTACACGCCACAGACACACTCCAGACATTCCATCCACAGACACACACATTCCACACAAGCACCCACCCTACAGATACCTACTCCACAGACATACAGTCTACAGACACCTACTCCACAGACACACTCTACATACATACACACTCCACAGACACACACACTCCACATACATTTATTCTACAGATTCATAAACTCCACAGACATACACACTCAACACAAACTCCACAGATACACGCACTCCACAGACACAGAGACTCCGCAAACATACACACTCCACAGACACACTCACTCCACAGAACCTCACACTCCACATATGCACACACTTCACAGAAACAGTGCACAATCACACTCGAAGACATACACAGTGCATGCACACACGCACACACACACACACACACACACACACACACACACACTCCACAGGCACACCACACTCCATAGACGTACACTCCATAGACACATGTTCCACAGGCAGACACACTAAATGCACATACACATTCAACAAACATTAACTTGACACACTCTACAGACATACACACTCCACAGACACACACGTAAACAACACACACATCCATAGACACAGTCACCTACAGACGCACACACTCCACAGTCCACTGTCACGCATGCTCCACAGACATCCATAGTCCACAGACGATTTCTGTCCCCAGGCCGATAACTTACTCACTCGGACATAAACACACTGCCTGAATATATACTCCCTTATCACACCTACACTTTCTCTCTCTCCCTCTCTCTAAACCTGATAAATATTCATATTCTCTCTCTCTCCCTGTGTCTCTCTCGTTCTTGCTACTATCTCACTCACTTTAGTGGCCCCAAACTGGATTCGTGCTTTGCCTTTGACAAGGGTGGCTGCGATCTGCAGGACAACGGACTCGATGCTGTAGGCACTCGTCCAACCCTGTCACCATGCCACAGACCTCGTGTGTTACTGCACTCCCCTTCAACGCCTCCTCCTATCCTCCCTCCCCCACTCTCCTAATTCCGGCTGCAGGCTCATATGTGAGATGGGGGAAGGGGGATAAGAGATGGGGGGGAAGGGTGTACTACCGAGCAGGCTCAATGCATGGGAAGAAGAAAAGGAGGTAAGGGAGAGGGAAAGGCAAATATAATCCTGTCACCATCAATACTCCAAAAGTAGGTTTGTTGTCTCATTCGTCATTTATTAGATGGATTCCCCCGAGTAGGTTTGAAAATATTCAAGTTTTCTTGAACAGATCACACACACAAGAGCTATGACTTCTGTATAAACAATGTACGGGTACTGTGTTCTGTAAAACACCACTGACACAAACACACACTCCAGGGTTCCTAACATTCAAGGAGTTTTCAACGATACTTCTAGGACAAATTTCAAAACATAGCGACAGCTAACCTTTGTCAAAACCACGGTGTCCATAGTGTTTGCAGTTACTGTACTCTATAAAAAAAACTTCCAATCACATCCTCTCTTGTCTGCAGATTGTAAAAGTATACTGTACTGTAAAACAAAGACTTAAAATTGTTTCTATCTTTTTCTAGCCATGTCTTGAATAGTTACTGTTCTCTGGAGACAAAAAAAAAATGCATGCCTCTGTCATGTTTTACACGGTGTGTAGAATTGTACTCAACTGAAAGATTTCAAGTCAGGAATCTAATCTGTTTTGCAGTTTGTAGGTCTTAAACTCAATCAGATTTTAAATCATGACCCGGTTTTTGTTTCACAGTCTGCATGTGATCAATGAAAAGACTTCAAATCATGAACTCATCCAGTTTTGCAATGTGTTGGGTTATTTGAATTAAAAGGGAAAAAAACCTTCAAATCATCAGCCTGGTTTTTTGTTTTTATTTTTTTGTTTTTATTTTGCCTTGTTTAACAATGTTTAGGCACTGTGTTCAATGAAACAGACTTCATGTACTTTCTCTATTCTTTGGCGTACTTTGTTATCACGTTCATTAGTTAACTCTCCACCTATCCTCTGTTGAAAATCCAACTGATGATCATTCCTAAACCCCTACACTGTGGGAAAGATCTCCCACCAGCCAATAGCATTCACACAGTAACTGCCTTTACTCAGTTTAGAAAGAAAAAAGAAAAAAGGCTTCGAATACCCTGTATGCCTTATGCGAGTGCATTTTGTTTCCACATACCGTTTTTTCTCTTCTGTTTATAAGCTGTACTGTTTTCTGCAATGAATTTTCATTAAAAAATTGACTTCACCAAAAAGTTTTAACTTGAGAAAGTTATGGACAACAAAGCAAACATTTGGGCTAAAATCTTCACTGATTTAGGACATCATGGCAAAAAAACTTAATGCTCACAGGAATAAGCGAAAGTAAACAAAGAAGAGTGATGAAAGACTTCATCAATATTTCATGCCACTCAGGGTAGAAAATTTACTTGAATTATATGATTTGAAGTGATTCAAAACATGATGAGTGACTGAGATATCACCTATTCTGACTCAATAAAATAATCTGACAAAGGTAAGTGGGCAAATTTTATGATCGCAAAGGAAGTTTAAACGTTTGGTCATTTTCTAATCAAGGACCACCCATTCATTACAGAAAAGAGCTAGTACCAAGATTTTCTACTGACATTCTCAGTGCAATTATGCATGCACCTGTCATTGTGTTCAACTGTTGATTCATCCAAACCTCTTCACCCATAACTAAGTAGTATATGAACTCAGCATTCATCTGGCTTTCTTTGTGTCTTTGTTTTACCCAATTCATAAAACTTTGTCCTTTATACGGTCATGTTCACTATCTTATCCATCAACCACTATCACGACCACCACCATCATCATCATCAATACCACCCCCATTATTTTTACGTCAAAACTTGATCAATGTTTAGGCAAACCATTTTTATGTAAGCACACACAAAAAAAATCTTACATGCATCTTGAAAATTAAACTTTAAGTACTTTTTTTTCAAAGATACTGTGCTTTCATGGACAGTCCTAAACTACTCTGTATACAGTTTCATAGTAACGCTAAGCTTACTTGGTACGAGATATTTTAAACATAAACACACACACACACAAGCACACCCACACACAAGCGCGCGCAAACACCCACACATGCTGAACTCATGAGGTTTGTCGTGCAGAATGTGTAGACTTTGTGTTGTATCAACTGAAAAGAAAAAAATTTGGAAATCACATAGCTGTTTTTCAGTGTGCAGTTGTATGCTTTATTGTAGAACAAAGATCACCTACCCCGACTCCACCATCCCTCTAACAATCAGTTTTCATCTGACAACTGAGACAGGTTTCCAATATTGACAGTTCTTTTTGCGTAGAAGTCCACCTCACCTGTTTCGTGAGCAGTTCCATACAGATGGCTCCTCCCCCCAGCACGTACCCCCCTGACACTACAGGGCTGATCACACGCACAAATGGGGGATCAAAAGGAAATGTATCCTGTCAACACACCACGACATGATGAGCTCACTTTAGCACATCAGCTGTCTAACTTTGAACACACTTACAGAAAAACAAAACAAAAAAAAGACACTACTAACTAACAAACTGCATGCAATCTGCTCCTTAATTTGGTCATTCATTTTTAGCTGTAAGTTAGATCCAAAACAAAAAGAAAAAAACAAAAAACGGAAAAAGATCATAACCATGGCTGCCAACCTTCTGTAGAACCCAGGGACAAATACGATTTTTAATAATGGCAGTTACATACCCTTAGCTAAAAAACAGAAAGGTTAAACAAAAATCAAAAGATAAACTTGTGTCCTAGCACAATAAACTTCAGCATTCAGAAAAACAATTTAAAAACCCATCTCATGCATCCACTTTTTGAAAAATTAATTTGGATTTTCATTCATTTGTAAACTGGAAATGATAAAAATTGGTCTTTCATTCATTAGAAAACGGAAAGTGGGAAAGTATAATGATTATGCGTAAAAAATAAATGGTGAAAAGTTCAAGGATGGCTCACGGCTATGAAACGGATGAACTCACTTTAAAAGTAAAATTTAGTAGTATGGAGTCGCCGCCTTCCTTCTCCTTGAACGTCTGCATGTCCTGATATAATAAGCTGTCTTCGTCCACTCTGCAACAACACACACCATCAGTGTTCACAGAGTCAGTATTTGGGTCTCTGTGTATACGCGTCTTGTCTTGTGTTGTCTGCATGATGTGTGAGCCAGTGAATATGTGTCTGTGAGCGTGTGCGCGCTGCCTTTATGTCCTGACAGAACAAGCTGTCTTCATCCACACATCATCAGCATTCAAAGTGTGTGTGTGTGTGTGTGTGTGTGTGTGTGTGTGTGTGTGTGTGTGTGTGTGTGTGTGTGTCTCTCTCTCTCTCTCTGTGTCTGTGTCTGTGTACCTGTGTGCATGTGCGGGCGTGCATATATGTGTGCATGCTTATGTTTCTGTACAAAAGCATGTGTGTAAACATGTCTTTCATCATGTTTATTGGGTCTGCAGCTGGTACTCCCAACTGAATATTCTTCTTCACACAATAACCTGCCAATCCACACTCCTCCTCCCCCCTCTTCCCCAGCCCAAAACTTTTAAGGTTGAAACACAGCCTAGTTCACAGATAAATCAAATTCAGATTTATTAGACTTTCTGGTCAAGAGATAAACAGCCTAAACACAAACTTATACAGAAAACGCCAGCGGTCGTACCATCAACATCACCCAAAGAATGCAGACTGCTAATATTGTAAACCACAGAAGACATTTCACAGCACTGGCTGAACGGTTTTTACTGCTCTGGAGAGAGCAGTAAGAAAATGTCAAGGCGGAAGGTGCTGGGAAGTGTGGGGTTAGAGTGGGTAGGAGCTGACCTCAAAATACAGTCTTGTTTCAAACTACACACCCTGCCTTAGCAATGACCAAAATGTTGAGTGCTGAAGAACAATGAGCCATCAAGGACAGTGAGGCTGAAGTGACCGTCCACTGTCAAGGAGCTGTCTACATCAACAATGCAGTGTGGTATCAGCATACATCCAAACCAGTGTGGAATGGACAATGCTCTGTCACAGTCAAGGTTCTCCACTTCACCACTGTAGTCAGAAAGACAGCACACAACCACAGTAAACAAGGAAGAACTTTGACAAAACACTCTTGTTTCATGGACACTTGACGTTTTTATCGTTCACCTGCACATTCATTCATTTTCCAAACATCTCTTTGTGTTCTTCTTTTATGCAAGTCAAACTCACACTCACGTCTTTGTCACAATTTAATAACACATACATTAAGACAGACTGATGAGTAATAGCACATACATTACGACAGACTGTGATGGTTTGTGCTTACAACCATGATTTATGGGGGGGCCCTGTGTCAGCATGCGATGTCTACCCACTTCTCCATATATTCTGGCACCTTTTTGCCCATGTCAAGTGTACAAGCATCTGCCAATGCCCACAGATTACTCTCAAGGACGTTTGTTTGCTGCCACTACAGAATGATAGTAACACGCTATATGCGCTCACATACAGCTGTTTTTTTGTGTGTTTTTTTTTGTACCATCTAAATTTTTTAATCTTTTTTTCCCTTCGTCTCATAAAACTTTAGTGAAAAGACATCAAACTGAAGACACAAGAACATATATATATATACCTTCACAATTTTCATCACAAACATGAAGTCAGCAGATTTGATACTTACTTTTTTAAATTGACATTCCAGTCATATAAGCAATCATTGACCAGTTCAACTGTAAAAATTTCTGCAACAGGAAAAAGGGGTGACATTAAATAACATAATCAGATCATAATAAATCTGCTTAAGAAAATTTTTACACAATATATGCTTTCCAAATACTGCAATTTGATCATTAGATTTCATTTGTGCTGTCTACTTTTCAAATATTCTTGTTGCCCCTTTCTCCAAGCTGCACCACTATGATAACTCCCACACAACTCATACAAAGGCAAGTCCAGGCTCATCCTCTCACAGTCCCAGCATCAGCCATCCATAAGGAACCACCCAATGTCTGATTTGAGGTGGCACACTGAAGACACTCTGCACTAAGGCGTTCATTCAGAAATGTGTTTCCAATTCAACTTGGGCACAAAACTACAGAGTTCTTAAATGGCAACAAAAACTGTTTACTATTGAGTCTAAAGTCTGCATACAGTTGTTAAACGTCAGTCAAGTATTTAGTTTGGCAGTTTACAATTAACCAACCACAGACCCATGTCAGAGAATTATGACAGGAACGGCCTCGGTTCTATCCCTTGGCACCGGACTTTCACTGTGATGTAATCAACTACCAAAAAGCAGCAGCAGTGACAATGAGCAAATCACAGTCAGACTAGCAGAAAAGGACTATTAACTCATAGACATTCTCATCAACTTTAAGCCCCACTTTTAGCCTCTACACTGTCACCCTAGCTATCTGGAAAAGCGTCCAAACAAGACAAGTTTTCTAAATTGAAGTGCGCTTCCAAAGTTCAAGGGGAGAGGATGTGAATGAGAGACAGACAGACAAACAAAGAAAATGAAAAGCAGGAAAAATGGGGAGGAGTGGGGAGAGAGAGAGAGAGAGAGAGAGAGAGAGAGAGAGAGAGAGAGAGAGAGAGAGAGAGAGAATGAGAGAATGAGAGAGAGAGAGAGATAAAGAAAGAAAAGTGGGGGAGAGTGAGAGGCAGACACACAGAGCGAAAAAGAAAATGAAAGATGAAGAATTGAGAGTACCTTTTCTGTAGCTCTCTGACTTGTAGATGTCTCTTAGTTCCTTCATCAGTCTGTCAGTGGCCTGTACAGAGCCTGACACAGACCCCTGTCAACACAATACGACCCGTGTTGATGTATTGCTGCTGCCTCTATCACAACCACAACAGTCCTGGATCTTGAATCACATTCTCATCATTCATGGTACTTGTTTGTCCGCTATGATTATTAGAACAAAAAAACACAACAAAACTTGGGGTCATCAGTCAAAGTACCATCATTGACCCCCGTGCACACTGGTCCACTTTAACAACACTAACAGTTTCTGTTTCAGATTTACTATAGCTCAGATGACCAAACTGGGCCCTTTTAGGGGAATAGGGGAAACATTCCTGTTCTGAAAACATCCAACCTTTCACTGCTGACCATTCTATTTTGCATGCATTCCTAACACAGCCAACTTTTTCTTTCTTCTTTTTCACAGAAATGCCTATCACTCCCCTGAATGTGCTAGTACTGAATGCGCAAAGCCCCTGGCCTCAACAGATCTGTTGCTACCACAGCCAGTGATCGTCGAATACCTCTGATTCAAATCAAGAGGCCATGACCTTTCTGACCCCGCAGCTATGCTGCCACATTAACGGTTCTTTTTCTCTATATTGGTCGTTACCATCACGCTCCAATAGCTGACCTTGATCAACCAACTCTCTAACAGCGCCGACACTCCCACTGCCATCAACTAACTCTCCAACAGTGCCGACACTCCCACTGCCATCAACTAGCTCTCCAACAGTGCCGACACTCCCACTGCCATCAACTAACTCTCCAACAGTGCCGACACTCCCACTGTCATCAACTAGCTCTCCAACAGCGCCGACACTCCCACTGCCATCAACTAGCTCTCCAACAGTGCCGACACTCCCACTGTCATCAACTAACTCTCCAACGGCGCAGACACTCCCACTGCCATCAACTAACTCTCCAACGGCGCAGACACTGCCATCAACTAACTCTCCAACAGTGCCGACACTCCCACTGTCATCAACTAACTCTCCAACGGCGCAGACACTCCCACTGCCATCAACTAACTCTCCAAAAGCGCCGACACTCCCACTGCCATCAACTAACTCTCCAACAGCGCAGACACTCCCACTGCCATCAACTAACTCTCCAACAGTGCCGACACTCCCACTGCCATCAACTAACTCTCCAACAGCGCCGGCACTCCCACTGCCATCAACTAACTCTCCAACAGTGCAGACACTCCCACTGCCATCGACTAGCTCTCCAACGGCGCAGACACTCCCACTGCCATCAACTAGCTCTCCAACAGTGCCGACAACTCCCACTGCCATCAACTAGCTCTCCAACAGCGCCGACACTCCCACTGCCATCAACTAGCTCTCCAACAGCGCCGACACTCCCACTGCCATCAACTAACTCTCCAACAGCGCCGACACTCCCACTGCCATCAACTAGCTCTCCAACAGCGCCGACACTCCCACTGCCATCAACTAGCTCTCCAACAGCGCCGACACTCCCACTGCCATCAACTAACTCTGTAACAGCGCAGACACTCCCAGTACCATCAACTAACTCTCCAACAGCACAGACACTCCCACTGCCATCAACTAGCTCTCCAACAGTGCGGACACTCCCACTGCCATCAACTAACTCTCCAACAGCGCAGACACTCCCACTGCCATCAACTAACTCTCCAACAGCACAGACACTCCCACTGCCATCAACTAGCTCTCCAACAGCACAGACACTCCCACTGCCATCAACTAGCTCTCCAACAGTGCCGACACTCCCACTGCCATCAACTAACTCTGTAACAGCGCAGACACTCCCACTGCCATCAACTAACTCTCCAACAGTGCAGACACTCCCATTGCCATCAACTAGCTCTCCAACAGCGCCGACACTCCCACTGCCATCAACTAACTCTCCAACAGTGCAGACACTCCCACTGCCAACAACTAGCTCTCCAACGGCGCAGACACTCCCACTGCCATCAACTAGCTCTCCAACGGCGCAGACACTCCCACTGCCATCAACTAGCTCTCTTCAAATCAAGAGGCCATGACCTTTCTGACCCCGCAGCTATGCTGCCACATTAACGGTTCTTTTTCTCTATATTGGTCGTTACCATCACGCTCCAATAGCTGACCTTGATCAACCAACTCTCTAACAGCGCCGACACTCCCACTGCCATCAACTAACTCTCCAACAGTGCCGACACTCCCACTGCCATCAACTAGCTCTCCAACAGTGCCGACACTCCCACTGCCATCAACTAACTCTCCAACAGTGCCGACACTCCCACTGTCATCAACTAGCTCTCCAACAGCGCCGACACTCCCACTGCCATCAACTAACTCTCCAACAGTGCCGACACTCCCACTGTCATCAACTAACTCTCCAACGCGCAGACACTCCCACTGCCATCAACTAACTCTCCAACGGCGCAGACACTGCCATCAACTAACTCTCCAACAGTGCCGACACTCCCACTGCCATCAACTAACTCTCCAACAGTGCAGACACTCCCACTGCCATCAACTAGCTCTCCAACGGCGCAGACACTCCCACTGCCATCAACTAGCTCTCCAACGGCGCAGACACTCCCACTGCCATCAACTAGCTCTCTTCAAATCAAGAGGCCATGACCTTTCTGACCCCGCAGCCAACAGCGCCGCACTCCCACTGCCATCAACTAACTCTCCAACAGTGCAGACACTCCCACTGCCATCAACTAGCTCTCCAACGGCGCAGACACTCCCACTGCCATCAACTAGCTCTCCAACAGTGCCGACACTCCCACTGCCATCAACTAGCTCTCCAACAGCGCCGACACTCCCACTGCCATCAACTAGCTCTCCAACAGCGCCGACACTCCCACTGCCATCAACTAACTCTCCAACACTCTCCAACAGTGCAGACACTCCCATTGCCATCAACTAGCTCTCCAACAGCGCCGACACTCCCACTGCCATCAACTAACTCTCCAACAGTGCAGACACTCCCACTGCCATCAACTAGCTCTCCAACGGCGCAGACACTCCCACTGCCATCAACTAGCTCTCCAACGCGCAGACACTCCCACTGCCATCAACTAACTCTCCAACAGTGCAGACACTCCCATTGCCATCAACTACTCTCCAACAGCGCCGGCACTCCCACTGCCATCAACTAACTCTCCAACAGTGCAGACACTCCCACTGCCATCAACTAGCTCTCCAACGGCGCAGACACTCCCACTGCCATCAACTAGCTCTCCAACGGCGCAGACACTCCCACTGCCATCAACTAGCTCTCCAACGGCGCCGACACTCCCACTGCCATCAACTAGCTCTCCAACAGCGCCGACACTCCCACTGCCATCAACTAGCTCTCCAACAGCGCCGACACTCCCACTGCCATCAACTAGCTCTCCAACAGCGCCGACACTCCCACTGCCATCACTAGCTCTCCAACAGTGCAGACACTCCCACTGCCATCACAACTGCTATTAATCCAACAGCTCACATTTGCCAGGCCAAGCCTCCTCTCCTCCACCCTACCACTTGTTATGAATTGAACAGTGTAACTCTCAGTCTTGATCTGTTCACACTTACTATTCAAAAACAGTTCATACAGTTTGGTATCATTAGCATATGGATGCTGTTTGTCTAAATTTGCATTTGTTCCTAACTCATAATCAGATGTACCTCTTCCTTATAAAATGCAGAGTGGGTCCAAAGGAGAGCAGTGAAACTACAGGGGTGGGAGCAGAAAATCATAGCTACACTGAAAAGGCCAGTGGTCCAAGGGGGGCTGCTTTAGGCCCCTGGTGGTGCAGGGCAATGCCCTGGTGGAGGGTCTGGGGGCAGTGCCCCCCCAGAAGCTGAAGAAAATTTGTCTTGCCAAGACACTTTTGTGGCCTCTCGTCGAAACAAAGTTAATAATTAATTTCTATACAAAAAGACTTCAAATATGACAAAGTATGACTTACGCTTAAATATCAAACTGAAAATGTTATGCCAAGTATTTAGAATACATCTTAAATTCAATAAACCATCAAAACAAAATAGGATGGAATGTACTGACTTACCAGTGATGTTAATAGAAGATAGTGGCCAAATTTCAATCACTTAACTTATAAGTTCAAGAATGAGGATTCCTGTTTTTGTGGGTTTTTTTCCCCCGTCTTACATGGTTTAATTCAGCAGACAGTCAATGTCGGCACTAGCACTGGATTGGAACAAACACTGAATAAAATCAAAAGCTGCAGTGGGCCAAGTCTTACAATAGAAATCAGTGGCTGGTGGCACTGGGGCATCTGAAAAATGAAAGTCAATGGTTAGAGTGAATGCATGTTTCAGCGCATTCAATCTCTCCACATGTTTCGTCTCCTGGGAATGCACTTCGATCGACTTTTTACTATTTGACTTGTATATACAAGTTTCCGACTGCACAGTTTACAAAAAGCAGCGCCCACTTCATTTGTTTTCCGCAGCCATTTTCTGAACAGATGATTCAATTCGATCCATTCATTTCTCCACTTGTTTTTTTCTTCAGGTCAATCTTCCCTGCCTCTGCTTCGTTGTTAATCAGCTCCATTTTTGACAAATATAAAGCACAATGATATGGTCTTCACACACTGAAAAAAAGATGGCGGATTTCAAATATGAGTGGCACGAAAACCTGAACCGGAACATGGAACGTGCACACAGAAAAAAGAAGAAGAAAAATTTGCTATATGGAATTCCGTATCAATACGGAAGGTCTCCCACCCCTGAAACTATGACTATTTACTGCTCACAGGTAGGTGAATCAATGGTCATGGGCGTTAAAATGGTGTCAGTCTCTCTCATGTTTGTACAGTTACAGACCAGTTACGCACAAGTTTTTGCAGATTTTTATATTTGTCCACAACTATCATTATTACTTCTGATATTCTCTGTCCCTTGTGAGAGGGAATCTCATCTCTAACTCCATTCACACAAATCTCATGTAATCTTTCAGCATGTTGTCAGTGAAGGGCAAGATGTTTATTTCATTAAACTGGCTGCTAAATAAGATAATTATGGAGAATAAATTCAAATACGGATCCATACATGTGTACGCTTAAAGGTCCAAATATCATGCCAGCAATTTTACAGTAACAGAGTGTGTACGTGTATTTGTCTGCTCACAGGTGTGCGCATACGTTTCAGTGAAATTAACTACAGACTCAAACTTACCAGTGCAGATAAAAAGGACCTGAAATTGGTCCAAGACCCTCATAAATCATGTGAAAAGGCTTCCTGGAACTTCCAATAACTCTGACCTATCAATAACCAAGTCCTGATGACAGCTAAGCTGGCAAGTTCAGTGTGAGGGGCAGATATAACATGAACTGCTGAGTCACTGTTTTTGGCTGATTGACAAATGATGTCTTTCTTTGCTGTTAAGGTATCATGGGTTGTGGGTCTGAGCAAGGACAACAGTGCAACAGAAGGGGTCAAATCGAATCTTAGCCTGGTTATGTCTGCCATGAGAAGACTCAACATCATCTACACAACTAGCTCTTTAAGTCTACAAGTCACAGCTGGTATCCATCATTATGTGTGAATATTGAGAACTGGATACTGACACTGTCCCTCAAACAAAAAAATCCATCTATTTGAGAAACAGTGCTTTAGATGGCTTCTACGTGTTTCAAAAAAAAAAGGGGAAAAAATTACAAAACATCACACATCAAATCCTTTTAGACTGAAAGTCAATCTCAATGCACCCACTGACGAGAAGTGTCTCAGTCATCAAATAACATAAGTCTGCTTGGTACCGGCATGCACAGCACCATGACTCCACATAACCATTCTACAGACTGCAATGGAAGGTGGGGACGCAAAGTCTCACTAAAAAAAAAGGTACAGACTGGACAATCCAAAGTACTAGACAACTATAAATTCCCCAACTATTTGGCACACGGTCAAGTACATGGAGTTGTCGAGTCCCTCTTCAATAGCTCTAGCATTGGTCACGGCAACCTGACGACTTAATCACAAGACTAGACCAAGTTGGAAGGAGTGGCTGTTACCTGAAGATAGGACTGTCGTTGGTTCTGCTTGAGTCGTTCCAGGACCTCAAGGTTAGCCATACTGATGCCGTCCACCTCTTTCTTCTCCTTGGGGTCTCTGCACACACATTGTTCACATTGTCCACATGCGTGGTTCATATGTCACTGTATCCACAATGCTTTGTATACTTCTGTTTAGACCCATTGAAACAGAACACTAAAATAAATTCTCCACTCTCCGCACAAACTGAGCAAGGTAAATTGCCAATGTGAGAACTACGCTATTGGTCAAGGAAGACTTGCACTGTTTACAAGGTTAAAAGAAAAACCCAACAACTCTTCAGTATTGTGCTCTTCTATAAATTCTAAGGTGCTTTACATCAGTTGAATCAGAAATATTTATGGAAATAATTCAACTGGCTATATAAAAGAAACAATACCATATGTAAGTCAAAACTCACTGGCAAAAATATTAATGACCTCTTAGACCTCACCATGTACATTACATAGAACAAACTACTTATGCAGTACATATGACAAATGCAAATAAACCATTTTTTCCAGCCAACCCCCTCCCCTCCCAAGAGTTCGGAATCGGGCACAACTATTGAAGGTATGTTGGACTTTATAATGCCATCCAGACACAAAAATGTGCCATGTTTTGTTCTTCTGTGAACCAGTTCACACGTTTAAGCTTTACAGATCAATATACCTTCAGTCGAGCAGCATATCATTAAGACACAAAATTAAATTATGAAACATGAAATAAAATTTCTCAAATACAGTTTACTAAAACAAACTTTATCGATGATGAAATTGAAAACACTAAAGTGCAACAATGAAACAAATTCTTAGTCTGTAACAAATTCTTAGTCTGTCAATAGTAATAGAAGCAGCTTCAACGTCAGGAGATACTTTTTCCATTTGTTCTGAATAACAAAGCAAGCTATCCATCCTCTCTCCTCTACATATTTGGTTTCAAGTAAAGTCTCATTTCAAAATCTCCTTTTTCAGTGCCAGTCAAAGCACAGCTTACAGTTATTTACCCAAACACAGGCCAGAGAACAGCTGACTTAACAAAAATCTGAAAAAGGCTGGGGCCCAGGGACCGCTTAGGCCCTGATAAGGTCCAGGAACAACTCCCTGGTGCGGGGTCCAGGAGGGGAGGGGGGTGGGATGGGGCGAAGCACCCTGGCCAAAATGGAATTTAAGCAGTTTTTAAGACCAATTTGCAAGCACACACACACACACACACACAGAGGCATGCACACTTAAACAAATTTCTTTTCAAAAAGACTGGTGTTTGTCTAAAGAGCCATGCATATAACTCAGTAATAAAAGGATGATATCCTTTATTGTGGTCATGGTTACTATGAATCTTATCCCTTGTTTACAACCAAGCTGACCAAATAATACATCACTTATCTGAGTTGTCACAGCCAAATCCATGCATGTTTGTTTAAAAAAAACAACAACAAAAAAGCCTGGAGGTGATGGTTAAAACATTATTCCGATCAAGATATCCAGTCTGCTTTGATGGCAGTCCAGAGCTTTTGAAGCATCAACATACTTATTGTACTGCACATGTTCAAAGAGCCCTGTTAAATCCATGATCAGCATAGTTCAGCTCTTTTCAACAAAGCAAACAAGTAACAACATGCCATTCATGGCTAGTTCACTTTCCCAAAATGAGGGGAAAACTGCTGATCAAAATTGCTCACTTTATAGCCTTTTCAGTCCACTCCCATTTCCAATAGCTGACAAATGCACCTTCCTCAAATGTCTCGCCCCCATTTACGATTCTTGTCATGCAAGACATCATATTTTCCCGAAAAGGATGAAACCTATTCATGATACACAACAAGAAAAATGGCAAACAAATCACTTTCACCTATATATTTGCCCGCCATTGAACTGGTCTAAAGAATGTAAGCAGAAGCACCATGGTATTCTACAACAGCTGCGAGCGGCATTGTCTTGAACATGGAATCAAGGAAACCTGGACTGGAAAAATTGAAAACATTGCGAGAATAAGAGTGAAAAGCTTTTAACAATTGTTCTTTTTCAGCAGACTTTCTAATGAAAAGCTTTTAACAATTGTTCTTTTTCAGCAGACTTTCTAATGAAAAGCTTTTAACAACTGTTCTTTTTCAGCAGACTTTCTAATGAAAAGCTTTTAACAATTGTTCTTTTTCAGCGGACTTTCTTTTTGTCGGATGTTTGGTTTTCCTGCCTCTCGAAATCAGGCAGTTTTGTCGGAAATCCTCGGATCCGAGGAGTGTTCTCCAGCATGCAAAAATTTATGTTCATTGCTCTATTTCACATACACCTTTCCAAAATCCTCTCCTTCCACAAAATCTCTCCCTCAACATTCATAATCTCCCCCTCCAGCCTCATTCCTAATCTTACACAGCAGACTCGTCCTCCATGTCGTAGTGGAATTCCTCTTCCTCCTCCTCTTCCTCTGACATCGGCTCCGGCACGTCCACAGGCTTCCGACATGGTATGCCCTGCGACACATCCGGCTGTGCATGCACTCAATCAGATAACTTGTATCATACACCTGCTGTTAAAAAGCTTCTTAACAGAGATTCCATATTTTCTTTAAAAAAACAAACAAAAAACCACCAGACGTCTCTGGGAAAACTATACTGTTGACACTTTTTTTTTAAAGATAAAGTGCTAGCATATGGTGGTTTTCAAACTTTCACTAGTTTCAGGTAAAAATTGTAATCTCCTAGATGTCATGAAAATTCATGATGGTGATCCAAAGCTCAGAGATGGGATTCTCATAATGTGAAAAAGGAGGAAAAAAAGTGGCGGGGGTCCGGGGGCTGCTGAAGGCCCCCGTGGGGTCCAGGGGCAAGGCCCCTGGTGGGGTCATGGGCGAAGCCCCCTGAAGCTGAAGATTTTTTAGAATTTAACCTGCAAAAATCAGCATCTGAGACACCAAAGTATTCAAAAGTATTAATAACCTTGATCCTACAAAAAAAAAGACTTTCTCACCTTCGCCATTGATGTCTGTCAGGAAATCATGAAGACCATTGACACAGGATTGGTGATTTTCCAGTTGCTAATAGTCACACAATTTTCCAGCAGTTGCAAGTCAGTTTCTCATTACTGTCCTTCACATCACCACATTTCAGCGAGCAGTTTAGTTTCTAATAGTAATAGCCATCCTTTAAAATACTTATTAAAAAAGTTTACCTGAACACCAATCAAATAATTTCTTATAGTTGTCCTTCAAATACCACGGAGGATTCTGATTCCTTTATAGAATAATATAAGTGAGAGAGTTTGACTAAGGATCATATTCAAAGTGTGCAAATTGTGAAGGTTTAACTCATTGTGTGCCCACAAGCAGTTTTTTTTTTCTTTTCAACTTGATCCATCTCTATTACAATAAGAAAAAAAACACTTTCACACTTCTGATACTCCTCAACATTAATGATGTCACTTGCTAAATCTAGTCACCAGAGTATAAGTATGCATGCATATCTGCCGGTCTGCTCGTTTGTATGAATGTGTGTAACTGATTTTTTCCCCCCATGATATCTATACCAGAAAAGAAAAGATTTTTGTGACGCGGTGGTATAGGTAAAAAACATTATTCTTCTTATTATTACTACTACTACTACTATGACTTTTTCCGTACTATCGTCTGTTTGTTTACTTATGTTTTGTTTGCTTGTCTGTAGAATGTCAATAACACCCTTACAATTTTTTTGTTTTGATCTCTCTCTCACTAAAATAGTTTGTTGTATGCTATTTATTACGTAAATTTTGGTAAAATATTGACTACACAATTGTGTATACTGTGACATTGATGTAACCTGTTTTTTCAAAGAGAACCTTCATTGCAAAATAATCAGCTTGATGATTGTGGGCATTACATCAAGAAGAAGAAAAAAAAAGGGGGGGGGGGGAGGTTCTACAGATTCATCATATCTATCTGGAGATAACCTGCAATATTATTAATATCATTACTTCAACAAAACAAATAGCATTACTCTTCACAGAGAGAGAGAGAGAGAGAGAGAGAGAGACGGGGTGGGAGTGGGGGTGGTGGGTAGACTCGCCGATGCTCCAAACGATCCAAGAGTCTCGTTTGTAAGACGATCTTTCACTCTTGCTAGTGCTTTTCAGCAAGAACGTGGTTGATCAATGCTGACTTGCCCCGTGAGCCATACTTGATCGCGTCATTACACCATGTGCAGACTGCTTGTCCTGGATAGGTGATTTTCCTCATGCAGTCTTTCAGTCTGAGAATCACACTGTGGCTGACGGCGCCTTTGGAACTGGTCAGCATCACTTTTGCGCTCACTTCCTCCTCCAACCACTTCCAAGTCCATTTGTTTTTAACTGAAGCATCGACTTGCTTCGCAAGAACTTTCTCGCTTTCTGCTATCTGACGAAACATTCTGGTTTTCGCCACTCTCGTCAAACCGAAAGAAAATGGCGTCAGGAAAAAAATTCGCAAACAGTTTGCCGCGTTCTCAACATCAACTTCCGCTTTGATGGTTTCGGTTAACCGCAGAATGAAAACAAAGACAGCAGTCTCGACTGGCCCAAGCAGAAACCGGAAACATCCATTTGCGAACGGATCAATTGAGAACACAATATCGATCGACCTCTCGCCGTACATTAGTTTCATCACAAACCTACCTCTACCCCCCCCCCCCCCCCCCCCCCCCCCCCAATTTTCTCAACGGATTTACACTGATCTCAAAAACGACCCCTGGGGCCATCAAAAAGACGGAAATCCGCCAATCGGCGGAAAAATCCCATCTCTGAAAGCTAAGGATTGATCACAGTCTTCTGACATGCGATGCCCTCTTTCACTCTAATATACATACAAATCACACTAATATATAAACTAAAATGCAACTTTCATATATGTCACTTGGAACAGAACGGGTAAGGAGCCACACACTAAAGAACAAATCATATCAAGCTATAATCTGAAAATTCTGCAACAAACACGCTGCTCCATCAATTAAATAAAATCTACAAGTACAATGCTCATTGCAAGAACATCAGTACAAACACAAACCTGCAGAACATTTACAAATTTTAGGGTTAAAAAAAAAACAAAAAACAAAAACATGATAAATGCCATACCATCCTTATCATTTTGTGCCAGTGGGATGGATCATATAAAGTGACATACACACATACAAAAATGCTCCCCCAATCATGCGCGCGCGCGCGCACACACACACACACACAAGCAGACTGGTGTCATCATCAATCATTCACAAAAACACAATGTGGCTAACTTCATGGCCAGATTAAAAACAGTCGCATATGCAAAACTCTCACAAAGGTGTACCTCAGATCTAGCGGTGGAAAAAAGACAGGAAGAAGCACAGTCACATAAGCAAAAATCTCACAAAATATTAACTTCTGAGTTCCAGCCAAGGAACAAAGAATGGAAGATGTTTCACATTACCCTGCTAATAAAATACAATTAGAATACTGAGGCTGGCCAGACAATCTGTGACCTGGTATAGAACTACTAGATACCATGTACCATAGAATCAAACATGCTTTCACATCATGTATGTAGTATCAGCCTTTTCTATAAGAAGCCAGAAATGTCCTGTCGGGAAAGAACTTTTATAACAAGGGACTCTCACTCAAGTGCTATATACTTGTTTAAAATTAGTAGCAGCAGTATACAGGACAGGCATAAAACTATCACAGAGCACTGATCACATCACATTGTTACCTACCCCCCTTTAGTTATGAAAAACAAAAGCTACTTCTTTTTATGTATGTGTGTGCGCGCGCATGCGCGTGCGACCTGTGTGTGTGTCTACATGCACACATCTCTGTGTGCGAGTGTGCACATGCACATGTGCATGGGTATACGTGCCTGTGTATGTGTTTGAGTGGGCGTGCGTGTGTGTGTCTAAGTGCGCGCCTTTGTGTGTGTGTGTGTGTGTGTGTGTGTGCGCGTGTGTGCGTGCATGCATGCGTGCGTGCGTGCGTGTGTGCATGCGTGTGCATGCGAGGATGTATGTGTCTTTGTCTGTGTGCACACAAACGTATGTACATACGTGTATGTTATTATATTTATAGCTGTAAGGAGTGGTGTGGAGGACTCTGTGTGTGTGTGTGTGTGTGTGTGTGTGTGTGTGTGTGTGTGTGTGTGTGTGTGTGTGTGTGCATGTGCATGTGTGTGAGTGTGTGGCATAGGCATTTGACACAGTGAATCAGGACAGCCTTTGGAAGAGCTCCGCTATATTGGGGTGTGCTGAGACGCCCATCACTGATCTCTCACTTTCATGATGGCATTCAAGCAAAGGTATGGATAAAAGTCCCAACCTTCTTCTCCATCATGTTTACAGTAAAGCTGATGAGCACCTTTGGGGACTCTGACAAGGGGGTGTATATCCACTCTGAAAAGGGGGTGTATATCCACTCTGAAAAGGGGGTGTACATCCACCCTGACAAGGGGGTGTATATCCACCTTGACAAGGGGGTGTATATCCACCCTGAAAAGAGGGTGTATATATCCACTCTGACAAGGGGGTGTACACCCACTCTGACAAGGGGGTGCACATCCACTCCGACAAGGGGGTGTATATCCACCCTGTTAAGGGGGTGTATATCCACCCTGTCAAGGGGGTGTATGCACTCTGACAAGGGGGTGCACATCCACTCTGACAAGGGGGTGTACACCCACTCTGACAAGGGGGTGTATATCCACCCTGTCAAGGGGGTGTATCCACTCTGACAAGGGGGTGTACACCCACTCTGACAAGGGGGTGCACATCCACTTTGACAAGGGGGTGTACACCCACTCTGACAAGGGGGTGTATATCCACCCTGTCAAGGGATTGTATCCACTCTGACAAGGGGGTGTACACCCACTCTGACAAGGGGGTGCACATCCACTCTGACAAGGGGGTGCACATCCACTCTCAGTGACTCTGACAAGGGGGTGCACATCCACTCTGACAAAGGGGTGTATACATCCACTCTGACAAGGGGGTGCACATCCACTCTGACAAGGGGGTGCACATCCACTCTGACAAAGGGGTGTATACATCCACTCTGACAAGGGGGTGCACATCCACTCTGACAAAGGGGTGTATACATCCACTCTGACAAGGGGCTGTATATATCCACTCTGACAAAGGGGTGTATACATCCACTCTGACAAGTGGGTGCACATCCACTCTGACAAGGGGGTGCACATCCACTCTGACAAGGGGGTGTACATCCACTCTGACAAGGGGCTGTATATATCCACTCTGACAAGGGGGTGTACATCCACTCTGACAAGGGGCTGTATATATCCACTCTGACAAGGGGGTGCACATCCACTCTGACAAAGGGGTGCACATCCACTCTGACAAGGGGGTGTATACATCCACTCTGACAAGGGGGTGCACATCCACTCTGACAAGGGGTGCACATCCACTCTGACAAGGGGCTGTACATCCACCCTGTCAAAGGGGTGCACATCCACTCTGACAAGGGGGTGCACATCCACTCTGACAAGGGGGTGCACATCCACTCTGACAAAGGGGTGTATACATCCACTCTGACAAGGGGGTGCACATCCACTCTGACAAAGGGGTGTATACATCCACTCTGACAAGGGGGTGCACATCCACTCTGACAAAGGGGTGTATACATCCACTCTGACAAAGGGGTGCACATCCACTCTGACAAGGGGGTGCACATCCACTCTGACAAGGGGGTGCACATCCACTCTGACAAGGGGGTGTACATCCACCTTGTCAAAGGGGTGCACATCCACTCTGACAAGGGGGTGCACATCCACTCTGACAAGGGGGTGCACATCCACTCTGACAAAGGGGTGTATACATCCACTCTGACAAGGGGGTGCACATCCACTCTGACAAGGGGGTGCACATCCACTTTGACAAGGGGGTGTACATCCACCCTGTCAAAGGGGTGCACATCCACTCTGACAAGGGGGTGCACATCCACTCTGACAAGGGGCTGTATATATCCACTCTGACAAGGGGGTGTACATCCACTCTGACAAGGGGGTGTATATCCACTCTGACAAGGGGGTGTACACCCACTCTGACAAGGGGTGTATATCCACTCTGACAAGGGGGTGTATATCCACTCTGACAAGGGGGTGTATACCCACTCTGACAAGGGGGTGTACACCCACTCTGACAAGGGGGTGCACATCCACTCTGACAAGGGGGTGCACATCCACTCTGACAAGGGGGTGCACATCCACTCTGACAAGGGGGTGTATATATCCACTCTGACAAGGGGGTGTATATATCCACTCTGACAAGGGGGTGTATATCCACCCTGTCAAGGGGGTGTATCCACTCTGACAAGGGGGTGTACACCCACTCTGACAAGGGGGTGTACACCCACTCTGACAAGGGGGTGTATATATCCACTCTGACAAGGGGGTGTACACCCACCCTGACAAGGGGGTGTATATATCCACTCTGACAAGGGGGTGTATATCCACCCTGACAAGGGGGTGTATCCACTCTGACAAGGGGGTGTACACCCACTCTGACAAGGGGGTGTACACCCACTCTGACAAGGGGGTGTATAATCCACTCTGACAAAGGGGTGTATATATCCACTCTGACAAAGGGGTGTATATATCCACTCTGAGAAGGGGTGTACATCCACTCTGACAAGGGGGTGTATATCCACTGTCACAAAAATAACAAACTTTTTAACCTATGGTATCTTCAGGCCAAAAGAAGATTTGAAGCCATTGTGCCCAAGTTTCTCTGTACAGAGGTCTGTGCATTGACAGGACACTGCCATGAGGCCTTAACAGTGTATGACAAAATGCTTAACCTGCAGACATTTTGGCCCTAAAATCAGTCTCTGCAAGACATATTCCATTTTTAACCATCACAGACTGCCAGCTCTCCAGATCCACCATCTGTTACCCTCTTGAGGAGTCACTCCTGCATAGTTACATACTTGAAGTGTCTTCATTGATTGAAAAGTTCAGAGTAAAATATTGTTCTATAACTTCTTATGTTAAATTTCTGGAATAAAACTAAGAGCAAAGTTCAAACTCATACACTCACACAAATATTCAGGCTTTAAACTACAACTATATTAAAAAATTTCAAGTTTATCCATTCACTTCCCACCGAGCACAAAGCTACGAAACAGGTCATGGTGCAGCTTCATTGTCAACTTGAAAATCAAATAACGGAACAACAAGACAGCATGTCACCAGTATATGCTCAACAAAAACCTTTCGAAAATCGAAAAGTCATCTTCAAACCCCACAGTTCCAGCTTTCTTGAAGTGTAAGTTGCAACCATTTCCTACAGTTTTATATCACAATTTAAATATATTATTGTCACATTTTTTTAAGAGTACTTTGTTTCTGTTTGGCGACTGAAACATCACAGACTGGGATGATGGTGGGGTTGTGCTGATGAGGAGTTGGTGTTTAGTATTTTACATCAATTCAAATTCCTGTTTAGATTTTATTTGCATGCTACAGATGCAGTTTGTATGAAGGTTTATTTCCTAACCATGTCTTATAACCAGATCTTTCTTGTTTGACCTAAATGTCAAAATCTAATATGTCACATGACCTTGCCCTTTGATGCTTTTCAGGCGCTATGTCAAATGACATTGGCAGTGATGGTGTCGGCAGTGATGGTGGTGGTGTGTGTGTTTGTGTGCGACTGTGTATGTGTGTTTGTGTGTGTGCGTGTGTGTTTGTGAAATGGATCATATATCATGATTCAGTCAATGAATGACAACCCTAACTAAATTTATTTGTACTTTTTTAGGTACTCCAAACTGTAGAATTAGCATCTGCTATGATGAGTCTTGTTCTGGTCAACATATTACATTACAGACCAATCAAAACGCAAGACACTCCAGTGTGCTGGAGAGACGTAACACTCTACATCATCACCGATCAGCTGTTGCAAAGTTCATTTCCAGTTCAGGTAATTAAGCACACTGTAATAAAGGCCAGTTCTACACAAACCTCTACATGACTGAGAGGCAGTGGGCGGCTGACACATTCAACTCTTTTCTCCAAATGTCTGTAAATTAATCAAAAAATCAAAATACACCTGATAAACTGTTATTTTTTCCAAATGTTTTTAAATTAAGCAAAAAATGAAAACTCACCTGACAAAATCTGTTATTCATCTTTCATTTCTCTACACTGTCTTTTTTTAATTTTGATGGTGAGTGTGTGTAAGCCTGTGTTGAAAGCTGGTGCTGTTTACTGATAAGCCGTGAGCCTCAGCTGCCATGCACACGACTCACTTCTATCACCCCCTTTGGTTTCCTGCCCTGTAGTCGTCGGGACAGCTATCAATTCTAAAAATAGTATGCTAATTACAAAGAGAAATCACTCCCGCATAGTTTTGTATGCACAGTGTCAGCACTGGTTGAAAAGTTCAATCTCTCTAAACTTTTCATGTTAAATTTCCGCAATGATTATATACTCACGCAATTCTTCAGGCTTTCAGCTACAGCTAAGTAAACTTTCAAGTTTGTCCTTTCAATATCTGCCAGTAAGGGGGCGGGAGGTCAGAGTAAAGGGATGAGTGTATTCATTTTGTAATGACTTTGTTGTATTCAATTTTTCCTGGCCATCGTTTTGATATATTTCACTAATACATAGAAAGCATAGGCACTGGGGAATTGGGGGGGAGCAGAGGAAAGAGGGTAGGAGAGGATGGGGAAGGGAATGGAGGGAGGAAAACTTTTTTTTATCTTTTTTAGATTAGATCTCCTGAGCACTTTAATGTGTAAATGTCAATCATTTGTCTTCATAAGGTCATAACACACAGAGATATGTTAAGCTGTATATGTAATGTTTATATGGCATACAAGATGTTAGGTAAAAGGGAGAGGTGGGGGTGGGGTGGAAGTGGGATGGAAATGTACCGTTATGTTCACATGTTCAAATGTCTTCTTATAACATGGATCTTGTTATCCTGATCATTTTGATTAAGTTACATGCCTGTATGTCAACTGAAAGCAGATATATGTCATTTTATAACTTGTTCTGGTTGCTGATACTAGAAAAAAACTAAGTCGAAATGAAAATTTTGCCATTTTTTAAAGTGTGGTATCCAGACTTTATAAGAGCCCAAGGTCTGAAAAATCATTCAATGCATATTACAAGTAGATGACATTAATCACACATGGTTTCAGACATGTCACATGCCAAATAGCCAACTTACAGGCCTCTAAACATGGCCCTTGCGGGTACACAAGCAGTTGACATTAATCACACATGGTTTCAGACATGTCACATGCCAAATGCCTGAGTTATAGGCCTCTAAGCATGGCCCTAATTGGGAAATATGACTATTGTAAAACAAATATTCAAAAATTCATAACTTCGCCCCTAATTAAACAATAGATACAAATTTTACATCATTTTCTTTGTTTTGAGTTGTTCTATCAACTTGATTTAGTGGGGAAAAAAAATCAAAAACACTTTGAAAATCACTTTGGAGTACCTACTTTATCCGAATACTTCTAATGACCAAGTAGAGTACAGACTGTATGCAGTACCTTTTCCTGCAGAGCCTGTGTGAGGGTCGAAAGACCTTTGGCAGCGGGGACATCATGCAACTCACAGAGACCTTCCACCAGCATTTTCACCTGGCACAGTATCTGAAATACACAAGTCTTCATCTTATCTCCCACATCATCATCAATTAATATCTGAAACACCCCAATTTAAGCGTGACATTACATAGTCTTCATGTTATCTCCAATTTCATTACCACTTGTGTCTAAAAGAACACAGTCTTCATCTCATCTGCCACATCCATCACATCAGTGTCTAAAAAGAACAGACTTTATCTCATCTCCCATATCATACAAAAAAGGAAAAAAAAACCCACTCTTTGGCTAATCGATGATATACCATCATACCACATGAATCATACAAGGCTTCATCTCATTTGTTATGTATCATGACAGTATCTGAAACACATCTTAAATCATGATCTCATATCCCAAATCATCACCAGTTGTTTTTTTTTTTCTCTAAACACATCAATCTTCATCCCGTCACTATTCATCTGACGCAAAACAGTCCATCAGTAAACCAAGACACATACTACTACACAGAGTCTTTTTGTATGTACCTCGTGCCGACTTCATGAATAACTTTAACATCAAGTGCCGAAAGGCACTTAATTTTCTTTACTTCTGCTCCACCATATTCTGGTTTGTTGTAGAACAAGCTCTATCAAAAACGCATGCTGCAAAGTCAGTTGGGTATTTCAGTTTTATCTTACAATTTCTCTCTCTCTCTTTTAAAAAAAAAAAAAAATCCTTATCTAAAACAGTTCCTTATTCATCTTCACAAGCAGGCTGAACCGACATCAAACTACAAAACTTCAGTTGATAATGATTCAGTATGACAGTCAAAAGCCGATGCCTGACCGACATGCAGTTTCTATTAAATCCAGACA
>CM031603.1:47830408-47837908 GCA_018398815.1 Conus ventricosus | reverse complement strand
TATTCATTGGGATCTTTCCTCACAGGCTTAAATTCTGTTGACAATATGTGTGTGTGTGTCACATTGTGTGTGTGTGTGTGTCACATTGTGTGTGTGTGTGTGTGTGTGTGTGTGTGTGTGTGTGTGTGTGTGTGTGTGTGTGTGCGCGTGTGCAGTTTATTTTGTCTGTAGAGTACAAATGAATGTCTTTAGTTTAAACACACATCAGATTCATTTCAACACTGATTGATCATATCATTAAAAATTATCGATACTGACGAAACTAACTAGTAAGTTTACATATAGATAAAAGCAAAAAAGAAGAAGAAAATGAAAGACAGCAAACAGAACTTATTCACTGAAGAAACATTATTCACTGCAAACATTTAAATAGAAAAACAACTAGATTGTGCTTCTCTTATCAGCAACTGAGCTCACTCTGATTCGAAAGAAGATTCACAAACCATCTATGTTTTTCCTGGTACTTAAAACAACAGAAACCAGTTCATAACCTTAGCTGATTTACACCTCTAGTTCCACCAAAGTACAAGGGGTAAAACCTTATCATTATCCTATCCATCACTGTCCTATGAATGTACACCATAGGGAGGCCATGGCAGATCCTTGCACCCTCCATCCCACATCCCTGCCCAGATGCTTCGGCCCTTCCCCCCACCCCTGATACTTGGGCTCCCCCTCCCCCTTAGCACCCCCCCCCCCCCCTCCCTCCTCCTCCCCTCACAAAAAGTTCCTCTGGTTACCCAACCAAAACATACTTGTGTAAACAAAAAAAAAGCTCACACAGTGATGTAGCCAAGGACCAATGAAACTGAGAACAGAAGTTTTGATGAATGTACTCCCTGGAGATTCTTCCACGGGTAAGTAGGCCTTAAGTTAAAAATGGCAGTGAAAAGCATTAACTTAGTTTTCCGCATGCCTTTGCTTTCTGGCAAGCAATCTTCTTATAACAAATGACCAAACAAATAAAACATACAAAACTAACCTTTATCAGTAACTACAACCAACATGATCGGGGATGGGGTGAAGGGTGGACTATGAAGGACAGGGGAGAGGGCAGGGGAGCCCTTGGGCAGTCAGAGAGAGACCTCCACAGTTCTGACAACTAAAAAAAAAATTAACCTACCTATCCTATTTTTATTAGCAACCTCACCAAAAACAATCTGGATGGAAAGGAGGGTGTATGGAAGGAAGAAGGCAGGTTTGGCGGGGTAGCAAGGGGTTACAGGTGGAAGTAGCAGAGGGGGCCTCAGCCTATATGAAGGTGTGAACTAAAGGTGTAAAAAATCAGCCAATAGCCTAGCCTCATGTCTTCCACATTATTCATTTAAGCAGAACTAATTTGGTTTACCTTGCAGCAGAACCATCATCTCACCACTGTGCCCTTCAGAATGGTCGAGGAAAGGGGAAACCGGGCAAAACAAATTCCTAAAGAATGACCACAAGAAAGGGAAGCTGAGCAGAACAAATTCCTTGAGAATGGTCTGGAATGACCCTGGGCTGAACAAATCCCTAGAGAATGGTCTGGAAAAGGGACGTTGGGCAGAACAAATTCATAGAGAATGGTCTGGAAATGGGATGTTGGGCAGAACAAATCCGTAGAGAATGGTCTAGAAAAAAGGAAGCTGGGCAGAACAAATCCCTAAAGAATTGTCTAGGAAAAGCACACTGGTCAATTTCTTTTCTCAGATGGAGATCTTGTTTGAATGTATTGCAAAACAAAACTGGATAATAAACATCACAAATATAGATCACTAAGTAATTAGTAATCAAATAGGGCACCCAATCCAAAAAGGTGCTTTTTATTATCTGGTATAAATGGGCCCTGAAAAAAAAAGGGACTGCTGGTGAGTGATGGATTGGGGCTATGCTCATCAAATATTACAAACACAACCCTGCACAGCATTACCAACCCAAACTGTAACACTTACAAAAAAAAAAAAAGAATTTTGTGTAGTAAGAGTACAGAAAGGTGAGAAGGTGGGAAAGGGAGAGGGAAGGAGAAGGGGGAGTAGCAAAAAAACAAACAAATCTAATTCCATGGCACTGCACTCTCCAAGCTTCCCCTATCATGCGATACATTAATACATGTATGTATGTACTGTTAAAATTCAGCTTCTGCAACATCCCATTATCCAAATCCAGATTTGAAAACATCCAGGCTTGTTCATGCCTGAACTCATTTTATTTCTGCAACCAGGAGATCTACCCACTCTAAAGATCCACTAACCCATGGCAACTTTCGGTGGTTTATATTATAAATTTATAGGACTACTGAAGTTATGCGAAAAATACCTACCATGCACTTAGTCACTTACAGTTAGCAGGCTTACAACAACAGTGCTTACTATTAAGCATTACCATCCTTGTAGAATGCCAACATGGTCAGTCTGACAACAGCTATTAACCATGTCACATAATAAATATAATAAACTGGAGCTGAACTTTAGAACCCTTTTCGTGGTCATGGGTATTAAGATGTTATCAATCTTGGGTTTTAGGTTTAAATTAGGAGGTCACAAATGAAATTTCACGTTGTTATCTGATCATATTAGGTTATGAGATAATTTTATCGTAAGAAGTTACTTTTAACAAATCTACAAGCTAAAATTAACCACTAACAGACAGATCTACAAGCTAAAATTAACCACTAACAGACATGTGGCAATGATTATTTCGAAGTGCCTTCACACCCTGTATGTCCAGTTCTGGGCAATGCAAACAAAGGATCGTTTCGGTCATGGTCAGCCTAATCATTCTCAGCCATCTCCCTGTCTCACTTACACTAGCACAAAACACCATTCTTGGTTCTCACAATACACTTCCTAGTTAAATGCCAGTGGAAAAGAATCCAGTGAGTAAGAAAAACAAAAACTGAAAAGCACTTGAATCACGAAGTGTCTCTTCCTACCATAATGTTTGCTTGAACATCAAACTTTTCCCCATTTTTGCCAATGAATCGGCAGGTTAGTTCATCCAGTGAAGCTGAGCAGATCTGGAATCTGTCGTGGTCCTTTGTAAAAGTAGATTCTAGAAGTTTGATGTCTTGTTTTAAGTTGGCTAAACAAGCCATTGGTAATTTTGTTATCTTGTACAAAATTCACAGACCAAAACATTCAGGAAACAGGTCATTTCTCTTCTGCTGACGGCGCATGCGTAAAGTGATCGCACTTTACTGAATGTCGTGAACTTTTGTTTTTGTTGTGAATATTTTGCAGTGAACCTAACAGGGTATGAGATATAATGCATTACGGATTGACGTCTCAAAAACCTTAACAGAATGATAACAAAGCAGTCATGTAACCTGTTCAACTATTATGGACACTGTCTTTTTGAACAAGATACCTGCAATGTTTAAGACATTAATAAAATATCCAACTATCAGGCAGTCGTCGTGGCCGAGTGGTTAAGGCGATGGACTAGAAATCCATTGGGATCTTCCCGCACAGGTTCGAATCCTGTCGGCGACGCTAAGTTTTTTTTTCCCCATCTCTCTCACTTTCTTTTTATATTATTTATTTCTTTTTCTATTCAATCTTTTTTGTTGGGGGAGGGCAGAAGAAGGGGGAAAGAGGCCGAAGCTGAAGACAAATAAAAGCTCTTGGGAACGACAGTCTTGATGCTGTGGCGCGGAGACGAGCAGTGAGGATGATCAGTGTTCAGACTACCTCAATTGGGGAGGGGTATTAGAGAAAACGGAGCACTTTCAAAGACTTATAGAACCATCTCTTCGATTACAGACGTGCTAGGACTCGCGTCATTTTAATCCTGACACCATCAGTGTCTGGAACAGCTTCTGAGCCTGCGAGAGTCTGCTCTGAGCTTCCCACCATCGACAGCTTCAAAGACTGTGGCCATGACGTCAGCCTTCCTCCACCAGACTCGCGCTGCAGGCTGTATACTTTCCAACACCACCACTCCCCCTCACTCCCTTCGATCCCTTTCTCATCTTCCCGTCGGACGAGGAGAAAGAAGAAACTTGGGTTTGGCATTATTTGATATTCATCATTGAATTTTAATCAGTGAGGATTTAATCGGTGTTCTATGGTGGCAGTGTTCTTTCACCCTCTTCTTTGACTTCTATCGTTATAAAGAAAGAAAGAAATGAATGAATGAGAGGATGAATGAAAGAAAAACGCCATCTGTTTATTTTAATGCATGTGTGTACGTATTAATTTATTCATTCATTTATTTATTTATGTATTCATTCATTCATTCATTTGTTTATTTGTTTATTAATTTTACTCACTGTTTTATTCATTCATTTTTATTGTGTAATGTCCCTTTACGTTTGTCTACATTTCATTCAGTGTTTTCAACGTCCACGCACGGCCTGGTAATATTGACCGAAGCGGCCCAAGATGTGTGCATTTTACAGGTATTCTTCACATCTATAAGGAATGGGGCAAATACTTGGAAGTTACGACTTTGAAAATAAAGTTAGCTAAGTTTTCACGGACACATTATGATATACAGATATATCGATTCATGCATACAAATATGTATCTGTATTTGATTTTTTTTTAAATCAATCTGTAAAGCGATGGCCCAACTGCTTTTATCCTTTTTTTTTTTTAAATGGAAAAAGAGGTTAGTTCAGAGATGCATAAATGCGTTATCTCCCATGGGACGAAGACGAGCATATTAATTCATCCAGAATCCTAAACTCGCTAGAGTCTGTGCAAGCCATGTAAACAGATTCCATTCACCGGACATATCACATCAATACACTCAGCAGTTCTCGACCTAGATGACCATCACTTTCCTTTGTACTATCAAATGGGCATATACATGACTGGAATGTTTACTTGCAGATATTTAAAAAAAAAAAAAAAAAAATCTGAAAATACCAGCACCCTTGATGCAATGGTTAGTGTTGCGGATTCCCGGGTAGAGGTCTTGAGTTTGATTCCCATCACAGTCATCAGTTTATTTGTGTGTGTGTGTGTGTGTGTGTGTGTGTGTGTGTGTGTGTGTGTGTGTGTGTGTGTGTGTATGTGCGTATGTGCGTGCGTGCGTGCGTGCGTGTGTGTGTGTGTGTGTGTGTGTGTGTGTGTGTGTGTGTGTGTGTGTGTGTGTGTTGTGTGTGCGCGTGTGTGTGTGTGTGTGTGTGTGTGGGTGTGGGTGCGGGTGTCTCCCAGGATTGAGTTTGCTTTGGGCTCAGTCAGGAAGACTGGAACCACTCTGTCGAATTTCATCACGGCACTTAATGATGCGTCTCCTGGAAATGTTGCACAAATTACCTGGCTAACGCTGCTGGTGTCTGTATCTCTCGGGCCTGGTGGACGCTGGGGTACAGTTATAAAGATAGGCGTAGGGTACTCTAGGCGAAAGTACTTTTTTCCGCTTTCGTTTTAAGTTGTTTGTTTCCCTTGTCATTTTGAAGTTCAAAAGAACCTGAAAAAAAAAATGAAAAAACAGTTTTATCAATATGTCAAGCTTAGCCGTGTAACGCTTACCAGCGTGCATGGTCTGCTGCGCGTAGCATGCGTGGGTGCGGTGTGTATGTGCGCATGTGTGTGTGTTTCGTGCGTTTGTGCGTGCGCGCGCTCGTGCAAGCGTAGTTTCCATATAAGTTCCAGTAGAGACACAGTCAATACCGATCGATCATAAGGCATAGAATCAAACAGCTTTTGCTTTCTTCCTTTTCTCTTTTCCTTTCTAATTGTCATTTTTCTTCTTGTAAAGGCGGCAAGTAAATAATATGCTCGATATCTCCGTACCCATCAAGTCAAGGTCACAGCCGACATTTAATCATTAAATTTTGGTCTGCTTCCAACGAGGAGGTTGTGCTCTTGTCTGCGTCCATCGATCTGTTTGTCGGTCCGGGAGTGAAGAGAAATAGCGTAAAACTTCTGATTCGATTTTAACCAACGTTGCAGACACACATAATAAATCCCAAGCTGTGGCTCTTCGAATTTTGTTCAGTGCGGATTCGCCACCCATAAATAAGAATGGCAGATCCAGTATACACTCAGCAGGACTATTACAATAATTTCCACCTGACATTTTATTAAATAATATAATTTTCATGGAATGATCAGACTTTCTATAGGTGTGAACGATGACATGTCGTACTGTTCATATCTCTTTACAAGAATCACATGGGAAATGACTGCTTAAATCCTTACATATTATTACTTACCCTTGTGGTAAAATGCTTTCCATGATCCGTTCAACCCTGCCACAGGACTACGCTTCCCTTTAAGTTTTAGATCGATTTGGACGAATACCTTGATACAAAATTCTAGACTGTTGAATAGTTGAGGCAGTCCAACCTTTCCCTGGGACTAGTCTTTTTTTCCCCTTTCCTTTTACCTTCTTTAGTCTAAATGTTCGACATTATTCAGTCTTGACTTCTGTTGACACAGCTGAGACTAACAACATTCAGACTGCGAAAGAATAGATGTGAGTACATTAACGTTGTGGTCTTTATGACTCGGCGTTGTCATTGTCTTAAGAACTCCTATGCAAGTCAATGGTTTAATGGTTCTTGGAGACTACATACAAAATACCCCCCCCCCCCCCCCCCCCCACCTGCGCACATGGTACACACGTGCATCACTGACACTACACGTTAAACAGTTTGTGTTGTTTTTTCTTCTTTGTACCGGAAGGGAAAAAAAGTAAATGAAGCACAGTGGAAAAAAAAGCAAAACGTAAGCGTCGCCGACAGGATTCGAACCTGTGCGGGAAGATCCCAATGGATTTCTAGTCCATCGCCTTAACCACTCGGCCACGACGACTGCACTGTCAACCACCCGAATTTAGTAACCATGTCATGAATCAGTTTCTCCATCGTTTATTGTTTTGAGGGTTTTTCCTTCCCGCCGCCTTTTGTATGATTTCATTTCTTCTTCTTATTTTTTGTTTAGTTGGTTGGTTGGTTGGTTAGTTAGTTAGTTAGTTAGTTCGTTCGTTAGTTGTTGATGCGCTCATTCTAATCTACATATGATTTTCTACATTTGTTGAGAATTATGTTTCTTTCTCAATATTTATCAGAATACTGATGTTGACTTTTATTCTATTCTTCTTCGATGCCCGAAAACATGAAGAGTCTCTGGCATGATAGGGTGGTTCACCGCAAGACCGATTAAAAAACAAAACAAAGCAAAACACATTTGGATCTGCACTAACTGATTTACTAATTCTCTCTCTCAGATTAAAAAAAAAAAGTAACGGTTGAAGACAACACGGTTAGATCAGTGCTCATACAATAATAAAAAGATTCCATCATGGATAAATATCTAAGTTATTATTACTGAACTGGAAATCAGTACTCTTCTTTGGATCTTCGAGGTAAAATGGCATGGATTCCTTTGCTAATTCTGTGCTTTGAAATTTCTGTGTGCGTCTACTTAGTATATCCTTCCGAAACCAGTTGAATCTTGTATCCCTTATGTCACATGTGCGTTTAGCAAATGTCATTACAATAATTATCAACGTGATAATGAATCGGTTGTCTCACTAAAATGCCCTTCCTGCTCTCAGTATTCGTCTGAT
>CM031603.1:47805408-47825408 GCA_018398815.1 Conus ventricosus | reverse complement strand
CAATTATCGAAAACCTCTAAAGTAGACCTTTAAGATGGATTGGAGATATAATGCTCCATTGAAAATTGCGCAGATTAAGCGATCAGGTAGAAATTAAGGAAACCTCGCGGCATAGTGGGGACAGAGAGTGCATCTGAAATTAATGGGCTATTGAAATCTAAAAAAAAGTACCTTTGGCTGGGCATCAGTGAAACGTGAAATTATCCGGACACTGAAATCATCCAGGTACTAAAATCAAGCAGTTTTCATTGTGAACCGATTGTAGTCAAATTCGCCAGAAAGATTGAATGAAACCTAAGGACGAACCAATCACATTTTGGAGCCGATCCGCGCAGCAACAAACGACAGATCCTGGATTCGCTCATCAAGTGTTTAGGGAAAAAAAGATCCCACTGATCATGTACATTGTGAAGTTATCGTTTACGAATTCTTAACTGTCCATGGAATTGTGTATTTTCATGGAATATAAGCGGTTTCTATGAATATAAAACTTCATGACGTTTTGTAAAATTCATATCCTGTTTGAAAATATAAATACATGGGAGCAAATTTTTCAGTCCGGACGCACTATTGCTTACCCTAGTGGTATGCTTATTTCTAGGATCCGTTCGACCTCGGTGGAGGTTTGCGCTCTCCTGACTGTCCCTGTGACTTTGGATTGAAAGGTTAAGCTGGAAAAATGTATAAAGGTTTTTTAAAAAATTTTAAATGTAGTAATTCATCAATTTGGATCTGACTATATTGTATAAAAGTCAAGCAGACTGTCAGAGTCAGATACTCAAACACACCCACCTACCCACCGTGCACCACTGCCTCAACATGTTAAATGGTTTGTTTACTTTTTTCATTATTTATTCTATACTAAAAACAAATATAAAGGAAGGTAAGTACAGTGTGAAAAAAAGTGCAAAAACTGAGCGTCGCCGACAGGATTCGAACCTGTGCGGGAAGATCCCAATGGATTTCTAGTCCATCGCCTTAACCACTCGGCCACGACGACTGCGCTGGTATCCACCCGAATTTAGCAAGCATGTTGTGATTCATTTTCTCCGTTGTATTTTTCCTTTCCGCCACCTTTTTTTTTCTTCTTTTTCTTCTTTTTACGCTATTCGCTCATTGTACATATGGCTGCCTTCATTTGTTGAGGGGTTTCTTTCTTCCTTGATATTTATCAGAATACTGGTGTTCTGAGTTTTATTCTCTTCTTCTTCGGTATCCGCAGACATGAAGATGATTGCCTCTGGCATGATTGTTGAGTTCACAGCAAGACTTACTAAAAACAAACAACCCAGAACAAAACGAAACAAACATTTGGGTCTGCTACAGACTGACAGGTGTTCTCTCTCTCTCTCTCTCTCTCTCCCCTCTCTCTCTCTCTCTCTCTCTCTCTCTCTCTCTCTTGTACGTTGTAGTACATTTCCATTTGTCCACCCAGCCTACCCCACCCCCACCCGCACTCTCTCCTTCTCCTTCATTATTGTTATTTTCATTTTTATTTTTATCGTTTGTTTGTTTCTTATTATTATTATTTTCATTTCTCTTCTATTTTCATTTGATGTTCCATTGTGATTGCATGACCACTTTGTTTGTTTGCTTTCTTACATTATTTCATTTCACTGCATGTTGTAGCCCCTACTCAGGGCGAGGACTGGATATAAAAAAGCACGTCAGTGCTTATCTATTATCCTCGTAATTAAAGAATTTTGTCTTGTCTTCTCTCTCTCTCTCTCTCTCTCCTCTCTCTCTCTCTCTCTCTCTCTCTCTCTCTCTTCTCTCTCTCTCAAAGGCAGATTGTCAGAAACAGACAGATATTGAGACAGACAAACACGCCCACCGACCGACCCACCTGCGCACATGATTTACACGTGCAACATCAGTGCAACATATCAAATAGTCTGGGTATGAAAATTTTTTTTGCACTGGTACGTGTATTTTTCATTATTTATTTTGTACTGACAAACAAAACTTAAATTTCAAAATTTAGGCAATAAAGGAAGCGAAGGGGGAAAAAAGTACAAAAATTAAGCGTCGCCGACAGGATTCGAACCTGTGCGGGAAGATCCCAATGGATTTCTAATCCATCGCCTTAACCACTCGGCCACGACGACTGTGCTGTTAGCTACCCGAATTTAGCAGCCATGTCGTGACTCAATTTGTCATGTTCTTACTTTCTCTTTCTGCCACCTTTTCGTTTGTTTGTTTGTTTTCGTGATGAGCTCATTGAACATATGGCTGTGTATATCTATTGAGAATCTTCTTTCTTCTTTGATGTTTATCAGAATACTGGTGTTCTGAGTTTTATTCTTTTCTTCTTCGGTGCCTGCAAACATGAAGATGAGTGCCTCTGGCATGACTGGGAGTTCACAGCAAGACTGATTAAAAACAGAACAAAACAAAACAAACATTTGGGTCTGCACGAACAGACTGACACGTGTTCTCTCTCTCTCTCTCTCTCTCTCTCTCTCTCTCTCTCTCTCTCTCTCTCCTCTCTCTCTCTCTCTCTCTCTCTCTCTCTCTCTCTCTCTCTTCTTCTTCTTCCAGATGGGGATGTTTAACCTGCCCCGTGCCGACAGTCTTCACGTAGACTATTCTGGCACACATGTTGCATGCATTGTGTATTTTCGTGTAGCCGGTACTCACCCGTCTTAGGACATGAGCATCGGGATCTTTAGAGTCCGTGTATGATCTTAGTGCATGTGACACAGACTAGACCTCGGTTTATAGTCCCATCCGAACGACTATATGGGGAATGGAGTCAGAACCAATGTTAATTCCGAGGGAAAAATCCCCCTATACCGAAATTCGAACCCGCAACCCCAGGATCACGAGTCCGGCGCTCTACCAACTGAGCTATCCGGCCCCCTGCGCTCTACCAACTGAGCTATCCGGCCCCCCTCTCTCTCTCTCAGAGAACAGCATTTTACCAATTCTAACTCACTTGCTCCTCCACCGAGTTTTTGGGCGAAAGTGGCCTAAAAGCCGCCTTCCCTGTTCTCTGACAAGTAAGACTTCAATAACCAAAAAATAACGATTATCTACAAACAAACATACTGTGCAGGGTTATCCGTTTTCAATACTAATTTTCTAAACTTTTCAGATTTCAGTTTTTGCTTAATCCTGTGTTTTTCCTGATCATTTTCAATAACATCATTTTCACGCAAACATTCTTCAAATGAGTCTCTGTCTTTCATGTGAAATAAACACTACAGTCTTTAACTGTTCTCTAAAGTCTTTTAAAACCGAGTTATATTTCTGGCATAAAATCCACACACTTATCCCATCATGTCTTCCACTGAAAGCTAGTTTTGACAAAGTGTTTTCTCTTTTTAACTATATCTTTTTCTGCTGAACAGTCATCTATAATAAAGAGTGTCTGCGTTCCTTCAAACACTTTATAAAAGTATTCTAAACACTCACTCAGTTTAGTGCTAGGATTAACTAAATATACGTCATTGTCTGTCCATATAAACCTTCTATCATGATATGCTTTGTTCCTTTTAAGTGTTGGACAGAAAATCACAATATGATCAAAATTATAGCGATGAACTGTTTGTAATAAGTCTAGGACAAATATTGTTTTTCCACAACCAGTCTGCCCACAAATCATTGAACAATGAGGGGATTTTATCATAAAGTTTAACTGCTCCATAGTTTTATAACAGAATTTAATCTAATCCAGTTATTATTTTATCATACTCTCCGTCAAAACTTGTTCAGTATAATAAAACCCTACGAGGCCTAAATGTGTAAGATTAATCCAATTCAGTTTCTGTAAGATTGTTTTCTATTTAAGTCAACATTGATTTTGTTGCTTGTTGTTATGATCTTAATATCCTCACCATTGTGAAGAACGACGATGGTAACGTTAAGGCGTTTAACGTCTAAGTTTTGCCAGCTAATATTAATTCCTTTTATAAGGACGTCACTAACGCCCACAACCCCATCCCTCTCCACATCTTTAAAGACAGAAATTTCAAATATCATTGTGAACGTGTCTCCTAATTTCTGCTTGGAAAGAACTGTAATTTTGTAGAAGCTTTTTTTACAACTGTTTCTTTTCTGTGGAGGATGTACTGCTTTTTCCCATACGGCGTTATTTCAATTTCTTTCCGACTATTGTCGTCCGGCATAAGACTTACATGTAAAGGGCCAGAGTTGAATGCTTTTCTGAAACTTTTTTGATGGCTAAAATATGTAAATGGGCTTATGAATTCAAATTTTATGTCCCATTCTAAATATGGTTCTAAGTGCCATTTGAGGTCAGGTTTTCGAACTATTTTATATTCATACTGGCCAACATTATTTGCCTCTAGATAGCGCAGTTGTTCTAGTTTAGGAAACTTTTTGCTGTCAGCAACCTCTTTACGTTTATAATCACCATCTTTAGTGTATTCAAAACCATACAAAGCGCCTATCTCGCCGTTCTGTTCAAAGTCCGCAACATCTGCAAGGTCTTTTAATTCTAAGGTTATACACCTTACAGGCGCTAATGTAACTCCTGATTCTTCTGGCCCACGCGACATTATTTTTTAGTAACGTATTATTTTATTTCCAAAACAATGTGCAGGTTATCACATTTCACAACTTTCCCCGCTTTGTCTTTGATTTTTATATTAAATGATCCGACCCTCCCACAAACTAATCTTTTAAACTGTAAATTAGGGAATTGTATAATTTCATAATCGCAATATGCAGCTTTCCCTGACGGAAGAGCTCTTAAAACAGTTGAGGGTCTTCCATCATATAAGTTTTCATCAGTGCTTAGCTCATCCAAATGAATATAGAGTAATGAATGTAATGCAAGATCGAGCGGATTTTCTCCCTCATAAGTAGTTTTGTTTGCTGCAACTCTAAAACTATGAACGGGCAGATGGGTAGTTGTAAAGCCTAACATTTTAGCTAGCTCTTTATCAAAAAGGTAACCTTCTTCTTCTTCTTCAGGTTTGAAGGCCAACATTGTTTTTAGATTTGCATTGTTAAGTTTGAGAGCAATGTTGAAGTTACTCATTGCTTCTTTAGTGAGCAAAACCCGTAATAACCATCAGGTATTGTTAACTGGCTAACTTTGGTCCCTGTTTTGTCAATTTTTTGAACCTTATTATTCTTCTTTGATTCACTTATATTAAACCATACAACTTTGTAGAATATTTCATGGAGCGCGACCGTTTTGGCCCCGCAATTGTTATCAATAGCATGTTCTAAAAACGAAGGACGGTCTTGAGTTGTTATTGTTACAAACATTTTTTGAATGAAATAAAAATGAGTGCGTTCAAATATACTGATGCAAAATATCTGTTGGGCCGCACTACAATCTTAAAAATATAACAACTGACACCCTCGACATTTCTGTGACCCAGACTGACACCTTTCATAAAAAGGTAAGTACTCTCCATTAAGCAGATATCTTAACCCCCCTGTTTAAAAAAGACTACATCGCAAAAGTGTGGTTCAGTCATCCGATGCAGTTTTATCAGAACCAGTTAAACTTTGCTGTGTTTTGTGCATCAACTGGGTGTGGATGTCGTATGCTGATCACTTAAATCATCCTAATCCTTTGGTTAGTCAGTGTACAGATTCATTTCTATTACACCTTCAGACGTATTTTGACTGAACTGCAAGCACCATTACCAAATGACAAACCGTTTAATCCATTTAGCAATCGAATAGACATGAAGGCTTTTGAAAGAATCTGTAACGAATTCAATATTAACATCAAGACAGACTTTAGACAAAAGTCTGATCTAATCATGGCTTAGGCACCCCTTATTATTGGGGCGTGCACAGAAAGTATAAGTATGACTGGAATCCTCCTTACACATCTTTCTCTTCAGGCACAACTGTTCACCTCGGGTCCATAGAGCAAGAGCATAAAACAGCATGGACAACATTTATCTAGACACTTCTAAGGGCCTAACTAAAGCAGGAATAGAACGAATAAACGACTCTATTCGTACTTACGTTTGGTGTTTGCTAGGGTCGCAAGCACAGGCAAGATCAAGCATAACTGATCCTTCTACTGGCTTTGACGCGCAAAAACAATACTTAGCAAATTTAGAGGACGCCATAATTCTACAGTTGATTTACCTTCAAGTATTCAAAGGTACCAACATGTTTTACAATACGCAAGATCGAAAGTAACTTTGCCGTTGGCACTGGTTTATACATGCTGCCTTCTGACCTCAGACTCCAGATAGTACAATAATAAACTATAATAATGAAATTCTTATAGCAGGCAATGAACAGAAGGTTGGGAAAAACGACATAAATTCTGAGCCAGTAATATTACAAACAATAAAAGAACACCCAAGATTAAGTCATCTAATCCCGAAGTCCAACCCCCCAAAGTCTCATTGAAGACTCAGCAAAGCTCGCGGACTCTGTTCGCGATGACCATGAATATGAAAAGACAGCGCTTGTTCTTGGATTAACTGGCATAGGATTACTTGGTCTTTATCTACTAAATAGTAACCCAACTATTACAAGAACTAATGTCCATAAGTGCTCGGCCATAAAGCCAACTACTTTGCTTGCAGTAGACAAAAGCCAGCTGACCATAACTCCCAATATTCCTGTAAAAGCGTCCACGGCTTTACCAGCTAATTTTTTTAATAACTTGCAAGATGATCAAGCTGTTTTTTTTTAACCCATGATTTATCAGGCGGAGATGGAGGCGATGGCGGCGGAGGCACTGAACTTTGGCTACTGCCGCCTGTAATAGCCATTACCAGTGTACTTATTGCAAATCCTAAGGCAGTTTATAACGCTTGCAATGTGACGCCTTGCTCTCTAAATAGCGTTTTTATTCGTTCTGCTAGGTTGTGTCTTCATATAAAATTTTTCGGATGTTTCTCTTATTCTATTCACTTGAGTTCGTAATTGGTCTCGGTTAGTAGTTAGCACTTCTAGTCTTTGCTGATCTTCTTGTTCAAGATCTTTTAGTCTTTGGGTTATTCTTTCTTAATAATCATGCCCTAAGTCGGCGTCATCAGCCTCAACGAGTTTTTCTTTTTCTCTTCTTATATGCCCATCTAGTTTCACCTAGTTTTGCTAAATTGTTTGTTAATTCGCCTCTGATGGTTCTTAAAGCATGATCAAGGGCCGCTATTTCTCGCATGGTAGCGTGAGTCGTGTATAGTCTTTAACGCTGTTTCTTCTGAAAAACTGTTTCTGCTTCTATGCATTTATTATTTCATCTGCCGATTGATTTAATTCTTTAAGTTCCATGTTTTGTATTTGGTTAGCTGTTGGGAGTTCCTGCAGCGTGTTTTGAAGTTTAGCAACTGCATCCCTATCTAATTTCGGTCTAACAAGGCCAAGGCGATTTTGATCTTTCACACTGAGTCTTTGTATAATTGTACTCTTGGCTAAAAACTTTGATGGGTCGGGTTAGTTGTAAGCCGAACAAGTGCCCTTGATCGTTTTTTACAGACAAATGATCATCTTTTAATTCAAAATCATTTGGGTCTATAAATTCGGGAGGTTCTTGGCCTAAACTTTCGTAAAATGATTTAACCTTACTTCTGTTAATTCATGCCGCATTGAGAGCGTTGAGCGATGCTGTGTCAAAGGGATCATTTCACTCATGTCGTCCTCCAAGATCAAAAACATCATAATCTTCTTCGCCTTCAATTCCTGCCATGTTTTTAAATAATTAACTTTTTATTTTGCTTCATAAAAATGCCACAACAAGCACATGGCTCGATTCTTAACCCGCATAGAAGTCTGAAAGAGCCCCATGGCGTGAAGGAAATAAACGGAATATTATTGTTCCAAATAATCCATCTACTATTGATGCAGATCAAATTCTTACTGTCAAATTTCCAGACCTAGGAGCAGATGAATTGATTGTGCCAGGCTCTGCCCGTCTTACTTTCAAAATAGAACTTGTTTTCAACAACAGACCCAAACAGGACAGTTGTACAGAATCTGGGCGGGCAATCGTTAAGAAAATTTCTATAAAACTTGAGGGGCAAGAAATATTTTCTTTACACAATGCAGACATATTTTTAACCTATTCTGATCTATGGCTAACCGGGAATGAAAGGGCTGATCTTGCGTTTCAAGGAATCGAAAATGAAGAAGCACTAAAACATAGAATAGGCGCCGAAGATATTAAAGACGGCAAAAAGTATGCAGCTGTAAATTTTGCGTATGGAAATCGCTTTTTCCATCCCCTTAATTTTGAGTTGTTAAAAGCGCATGCGCCATACTTTCAAGGAGGATTAAAAGACAGATTGTCATATGAACTACTTTTAATGAATACAAACGTGTTATCAGATAAACATGACACCGAGCAAAGTACAGCATTTCTGACATCTCGTTAGAGTTTGACGTTGTTAGCAACCCTTTCTTAGCAGAGCTGATTGAGCAACAATATCAGAGAAAATTAGTAATATATTACGACAGAGTGATTCATCATACAACATATCCCAGAAGCAGGGCAGACACTATATGGAATTTTAGTTTAGCGTCGCCAGCAAGATCGCTTAAAGGTATTTTATTGCTGTGTGAAGATGAAGAACCGATCAAAAGAGCAAGTGAAAAGTTTTTTAAATCCTAAAATAACGAAAGTACAATGTTCGATTGAGGGTATCCTAACCAAATCTACGCTAGCGGGCTTAAACCTTATCAGCATTTTGATGAAATAAGAAAACTGTTTGGAGGCGGGAGGTGTAGAAAATCCAACAGTTGACCTTGCGTCTAAAGATTTACATCTTCACAATGTAGGCTTGATGATTATTTAACAACGAAATACGGTTTATGGATTGACCTAAGGTCAACAGAGGATAATCAGTTGCATGGAAGCGGGAGAGCTGTGAGAGACGTAATAAACATTCAAATTGATAAAGAAGAAGAACCGATAAACCGCTTAATGTACATTTGTTTTTAATATATGATGCGCAGCTGAATATGGAGATAACAGATTAAAAGATGTAGATACTAAATTATTTTTTATTTAAAAAAGCATGTCTGTTCAGGTTTATCCAAATGTGCCTACAGCGCCGCCAAAAGAAGAGATAGTAGAAACCCCTAACATAAAAAACCTTCAGATTAACCAACATTACGCAAATGCAGCAAGTACTAGAGCAAGACCTTTCAAAATACAGCAAAACCAAACGAAGGTATTCTGCTGCCTTTAATGCTGTTACATATGTTAATACTGGAACATCGACTATTAGTGCTCTATCAGCAGAACGAGTGTTGGTCTCTTAGCAACGGGCATAGGCGCACCCGCAGCTTTACCTCTAGAGGTTTGTCTTTAGCTCTCGCCTGTGTTCATTAGCTGTAAGTGCGGCTGGCAAAAATTAAAAACTAACACCAAAAGCACACAGCTATGGTTCAACTAATAACAGCTAAACTAGCTCGTTTAAACTGACAATAAATAAAGCACTAGCTGACTCAAACATCACGGATGAAGAATTTAATCGTTTACAGGCCGATTTTGATGACTATAAAAGACAAAAGTTTGATCTTCAAAGAAAGGCGAGGACAAGTTTTCTCAACAGCCAGACGCCGAGCAGATAAAAAAGGAATGCTTAAAAAAAGTAAACGAAACATTAAACTCTGTTCTAAACAGCTCACATTAACAACACCAAAAGGTGTTTATACTTTAGTTTATGAGACCAAGCTCAAAAAGACCGTTGATATTGATTCTGATTAAGTATTTTTTTTTTTAATTTAAATAAATATTTTGAGTTAGAAAAGAAACTCAGCATGGATAAGATATATGAAGGACCTGACGAATTGTTTGAAGGAATGCTTGAGAGAGAGCGTTTATCAAGAGCACTGAATGAATATTGATTTAGAAGTCATTGACCCAACAAACGTACAGGCAATCGTTGTACATGCTATTTCTCAAGTTCCAAGTAAACTAACAATAGACCCGCCAGTTAAAGTAAGTTAGCTGTTTTAATCGACTATATAACAATAAATGAAGAAAATCTAGAAGTCTGGGTCTCAACTAAACAACAGACTATTCTTTCTCATAACGACTTAACACCCGGTTGGGCAGACGAACTGCTTACACAGTTTGACGCTGCCGCTGAAGAAGCCAAAATGAGAGCTCTGGTTGTCAGAGGCGAAGTTTTAGAGATTAGATTAAAACAGGCTAGTATGCACCGATTGTTGGCAAGTCTTACATTCCACTGCCTCGAGAGTTGGTAGCGAAAAGAGCAGTTCTAAACATAAAGAATTCAGACAACAAATGCTTTATGTGGTGTGTTCTTGCAAGCTGCATTATATCCGCAAAAACGCAGAGAGAGTGTCTAACTATCGTCCTTACATCAATGATCTTAACTTTAGTGGGGTGTCCTTTCCTGTTAGCGTGGATTCCATTGATCGGTTTGAAGAACAAAACAAACCAATAACTGTTAATGTATACACATGGGATGAGGAAACAATCTACTGCCGATTAAAGTGTCCAAGAACAGTCCAACGATTGGCGAACCAGACAAAAATCATGTTGACTTACTACTGATGTTTTCACCAGCGGGGCTGCCGCATTACACATTAATACGAACAATGAGTAAACTAATGCAGCATACTTCAAAAGATGGGCACAAACAAGAATTCTGTAGAAAATGTTTAACAAGAATGCCATCTGTTCAAGCCGCGAGCGAACATAAGAAACATTGTATTGGTCCAGTTGACTGTAATACAGAACTAATTACGCCCCCCACCTGATCTAAAGTTAGTTTTAAGAACTGAAGCGGATGCAAAATTCACCATATGTTGTTTACGCAGACTTTGAAATCACTCATTGTTCCTTATGAAGGGCCAGCGCCACAAAAACTTCGAAAAACAGTCTTAATGATAATCATCAAATTTGTTCATTTGCTTTCATCGTTTCAGGTCGGATGGCGTTCATTCAGAGCCAGAATTATATAGAGGGCCTAATGCTGCAAAAACTTCTTAGAACGCATGCAGCAAGTGCGCAATGACTGTTCTAATAATCTAAACTTATCTGAAATCATAATGACACCTGAAGACCAACAACAGTATGACTCAGCCACACATTGTTGGATTGCGGTTTAGGCCTCTCATCAGACGCAGAGAATCCAAAAGTAAGAGACCATGATCACATTAGCGGAAAGTTCAGAGGAGCGGCGCATAACAAATGCAATCTTCAACTAAAGTTTGATCCTAAGACATGGAAGCTGCCTGTATTCTTCATAACTTGCGAGGTTACGACTCTCATCTTATAATGAAAGCAGTGGACGATGCCTTCAGAGTGTCATGCATTGCACAGTCATCAGAAAAGTACATGTGCTTTAATCTAAATAACATGTCTTTTTATGACTCTATGCAACACATGATGGATCAATTAGAGTCACTGGCTATGGCCTTAAAGTCCTGCCCAATAACGGAAGAATATTTGACCCAACGCTCGTTAGAAAGGGCGTTTACCCTTATGAGTACATGAACAGTTGGGAAAGGTTTTGACGAAGACACACTTCCCCCTAAAGCGCGTTCTTTTCTAGTCTCCGAGGAAAGGACATTAGTGACTCCGATTACCAACATGCTCAAGATGCGTGGCAGAATTAGAGTGTAAAACGATGGGAGACTATCATGACTCCTACTTAATGCTGATGTATGTTTGTTGGCGGACGTCTTTGAAAATTACAGAAAGACCTGCATGAAACATTATAGCCTGGATCCCGCGCATTACATTTCTGCGCCCGGATGAGCTGGGATGCTTTCTTAAAGTTTACTGGAGTACAGATTGATTTATTGTCTGACCTACCAATGATTCAGATGATTGAAAACGGATTGCGTGGAGGAATAGTATGGCGTCGCATCATTACTGTAAAGCAAACAACAAATACTTGGACGACTATGATCCGAGTAAAAAGTCTAACTATCTCATGTATTAGATGCAAACAATCTGTATGGTTGGGCTATGGCGCAATCACTTCCATTACGCAACTTAAAATGTACGCAGGCGGCGATCCGAAAAATATTCAAAAGGCATTAAAGTGGTTGAGCAGTTTGGCGCCTGATCAACAGCGCGGTTTCATTCTAGAAGTTGACTTAGAATATTCTCATGAACTCCATGACCTGCATAATGACTATCCATTAGCAGCAGAAAGTCTAAAGACGGATCCAAGAGAGCCGCCTAAACTTGTGCCTAATCTTCGAGGCAAAAAAAAATTATGTCTGTCATTACAGGCTCTACAATTTTATTTAAGACATGGTTTAAAAGTTAACAGCTGTCCATCGCATAATTGCTTTTGACCAAAACAGTTCATGAAACCATACATCATGAAGAACACTGATCTCAGAACTAAATCCGCAGATGCTTCAGAAAAAAGACTTTTTCAGCTGATGAACAACAGCTGTTTTGGAAAGACTATGGAGAATCCGCACAAGCGCAAAGATGTCAGATTAGTCACCAAAGAGAACGAAGCAATTAAGCTGACTTCAAAACCAAATTATCAGGACTTTAGAAGATTTCATGATCACCTTTTGGCATAATGATGAAAAAAAAGAAAGTCAAATTGGACAAGCCTGTATTTATTGGGTTTACTGTTTTAGAATTATCAAAGCTTTTGATGTTAGAGTTTCTTTATGACTACTTTAAGCCCTCGTATCCTGAGTCCAAGTACTTTACACAGATACAGACAGTTTTGTTATAGATATCCCTACTGAAGACATCTATAAAGACATGGAAACCGAAGTGGCTAAAGGGCATGCAGGATGGTATGACACGTCCGATTACCTAAAGACTCGCCTTATACATCAATTACTAACAAGAAGTTTTAGGAAAGATGAAGGATGAATTATCTGGAAAGGTAATCAAGGAGTATGTGGGGTTAAGGTAAAAAATGTACAGTATTTCGAGCCAGGAGAAAATCATTAAGAAAGCAAAGGGAATACTCGCAGCGTTGTGCAGTCAAACATATCACATGACAACTACAAAGAAGCATTGTTTGGCAATAAGACTTTCCATCATGACAACGTAAAACTGCGATCTAATCTACATGAGATCAACACAACATTGTAACAAAGAATCGTTAGATAGAACAAACACAAAACGTGTGTTTGTTAATCCAGAGTTTTTCATATGCAATCGGGCACTGGAGAACCGTAAATTAATTAAAGCGGAACTGTGTCCGGCGGGAATTATCTGCAGTTCTTCTTTCACAAAAGATCTTTGAGAGCTGGTTGTTTTGTTTGTCATTTCTCGTAAATAATACACGGGCGGATTCATTTTTACAATTCTTTTTATTTCATATGGATCAACACTCCAAACCGGGATCAGTTGCCCTGATGCGAGTGTCCCCTCTGCTTCCCCCGTAAATAAAGGTACCTTACTTTCAATCCAAAATGGTAATAGTTTGCCGGATGAAGACTCTCCTTCAAACAACATTTATTGTTTTTCTTTGATTGCTTGTACTGGTTTTAACCCTTAAATTCTTCATTATTCATTGCGCGCAAAACTGAGGGCAGTCTTCTAACCCATTCTGTGTTGCGAGAATTGTCAATCACTCTCTGTGATACTGGTAGGAGAAAAGTCTTTCGGCTAACTGTTTGTTAAAGTTTTCAACTAAAGCCTGTGATCTGTGAACTCCTGGAATGCCTCTTTTAATGGTAACTCTATGTTTTAACAATAATTGATTCACTTGACCTTTAAATTCTTTTCCATCATCGACTTGAATCATGCGGGGATAAGTTAGGGGGCCTCGTTGATATATCAGTTGTATGGCAACAGCAACAGCAGAAGCACTCTTTTGTGTTAATGGCTCCGCATCTTTGTATCTTGAAGCTATGTCAATGACTGTGAGTGCGTACTTAAATCTTTTTCGTCTAATCCTATCAGAGGGTAAATATAGAAGATCCATTTGATGGTGTCGTTTGGAGTTGTATTGACAAAGTGTGGTCTCTGTATTCGTCTAGGCGCCGGTAAATAAATTTGCCAAATCGCTTGTTTAGATAACCATTCTTTTGCTGTTTGTTCACTGACTCCAGCTGCTTGGCTTAGCTTTTTGATTGCCGTGATTCCCTTCCAATATCCTTTGGGGCGAATAATAAATTTTGTTCATTTTTTATTCAGCCAATATTATGTGCAACAAAATACACAACGGCATACCAAAGACAATAAACCCAATTTCTGCATCTTTTGTTTTCTGATGGTTGATAAAAGTCACTGAATTTTGGTGGGGGCAATGTCTCGATTGGTTTGCCTGTTACAAGATAATATTTTTTATTGCTTGATCAACATCTTAAATGTGTAAGCTGCATGCCCCTGTTTTTCAGAGTATCATTAATAAAATCTAACTGCTCAATTCTCTGCTTTCATAGCGATCTTGTCTGCAGCTAGTTGCTCCACAGCTTTGTTATGTCTTTTTCTCTCGCCCTTCATCTCGCAGTTTACTAAATGCGTAATTACTTCCACTAAAAGCGAGCGCATTCACCACAGCGCCGCCTATCATTATTGCGAGTGAAGCCATTTTTTATAAATGTATTTTTTTTCTTACATATTTATATTGTCTGGAATTATTCCTTGCTTGACTAGAAAATCTTTCGTGGCAACCGAAGCTGCAATGATAGCAATCAGCTTTGCTGAAACCTCAAAGTCTAGTTTGCCAAATCTGCTGGCTTTATTTTTAACAGGCTTTTACCAAGCATTGAGTATCCTACACTTAGGCCTCCAATAACAGCAGAATGGTATACAAGGTTAGCAACAGTTTTTTCGGTGCTCATTTTTATAAAAATAAAATAATTAAATTATTAAAAACATGAACAGTGATGATCTACTACAGCTACAAGGCGGCCTAAACCTTCCTGAACTTATGAATGACCAAGTTGATGACCAAGCTATTATGCCCAAAAAGGAGAGGCTGTATTCTTTGGCAGCATGTGGAAAACAAAACAGTTCCTCGGAACTGAATTCAGCATAGAACAGATTCAACAGATGTCGCCGCAAGACATTTTAAAGTATCATAACAGGTATGAAGCGCAGCTGGGTCTAGAATGGTGAAAAGTGTGGGGCAAACGGTTCTTAGTTTGTACACTAAACTAGTCAGTAGATTTGCTCCCATTGATTCTGAACAAGATCTTACGTATGATTTAACGCAAGATCCAGTTTTTAACAAAGTCATTAGAGTCTCTAGGTGTGATCTATACTACAGATTTGGAACATTGTTATCGCCATTAATCATGGGATTAATAACTTTTAATCATATAGATTTTATTTCCCTTCAAAATGACCGAGCTGGAAAATCAGCAGAATCAGAAAACACTGAATCAGGTGGAGAAAGTAACCAAGCCAGAAAATCAGCAGAAAACGCTGAATCAGTGGAGACCATTAAAAATCCTGGGCGTTTGAAGCAGGAAGAAAATTAGCAGAGTGAACAACAAAAAAAATTAATGTTACAGAATATAACTCATAATGAAAACATAACACCGCCAACGCCAGAACAAGTTGATTCAATGCCAGCTATAAAAACTTCATGTGATTCAAGACCTACAGCGCCAAAGTCTTCATGGAATATTGAACTTAAAACTGTTGCCATTTTTGGCGCCCTTTTCTGCTGCTGGGGCGGTTATTACTGTTATAAAAATATAAAGAATGGCAGCCAAAACAAAAGCAATCAAAAAAAACTGAACCACTAAATACAGAAAACAACAGCACGCCAGAACCGTCAACAACAAAAGATCATTTTGATCCATTTATAATGCAATAATATTTTAAGAACTTAATTTTAAATTTTTTTAATAAAAATAGATCATGGCGTATTATAAAATGATAAAGTCAATAAATAAAGACATGGAGTCTATAAATGACATTTCCATAGACCAGAATTGTAATCAATGCGGTTGCTTAGGATGTAAGAATTTCATTAAGATCTATGCAGAGACGCTGAGCAAGACATTCTCAACGATGACACGTTTTTTGAGGCGTGTGTGTACTATATTAGGCATTTACTATTTAAGATAAAAACATAGATTGTATTTTTTTGATAATTATAAGATAACTTAAATAAAGAACTTGGTTGTACTTAGAGGATGACTTAATCAAGAACTTATCAAGAACTTGATCAAGAACTTAGAAGTTACTTGATCAAGAACTTATTAGGAAATTGAAGTAACTTAATTAAAAACTTAATTAAGAACTTGGGGGGAAATTAATTAAAAACTTAATTAAGAACTTGGGGCGGCTTGGGGTAGGAGTGTGTGTGGTGTACACAGGGGGGTGGGGTGGGAGGACGTGCGTGCGTGGGGTGGGGGTGGGGGACGTGCGTGCGTGGGGTGGGGGTGGGGGACGTGCGTGCGTGGGTGGGGGTGGGGGGACGTGCGTGCGTGGGTGGGGGTGGGGGACGTGCGTGCGTGGGTAGGACAAAACACCACACACACACACCACACACAAACAAACAACAAACAAACAACAAACAAACACACAATAGACAGGGCAGTGCTTGTAGGAAAAGTGAAGTGCAGACGTTGAAGCAGGTTTTCAGAAGAAATGTTTGCCAGGGTAGGTTGGCAAATGGCTACCGATCATGCATGATCGTTACTATATTTAGAACCACGTCAGAGCAGCAAGATGGCTGCCGATCATGCGGCGGTTACGCGTACGCAGAGCAGCAAATTTTAGGTTAGCAAGATAGCTACCGATCATGCATGATCGTTACTATATTTAGAACCACGTCAGAGCAGCAAGATGGCTGCCGATCATGCGGCTGTGACGTGTGCAGGTGGAGTAGAGGGGCTTTGGGGGTCAATCGGCAAACTCTGCCGATTGGCCTAGTTTTGTTATATTTAGAACCACGTCAGAGCAGCAAGATGGCTACCGATCATGCATGATCGTTACTATATTTAGAACCACGTCAGAGCAGCAAGATGGCTGCCGTATACAGCCTAACAGCGTGCGGGGTTTGGACTACTTAGTAATTAGCGAACAGCGCTATCAACGGAGGCCAATCGTCGAGGAGCAAGAAGTGCTCAGCAAGGCCTGGGAGGGAGGGAGGGTGGGGAGAGCGACGAGGGGAGGCTTGAGAATCGCCAGTAGTTAGTACACCCGTCATTGTATTTTTGAAGCATTTTATATGAAGATAGTGCTGGCTACACACTACTCCTCTCCATACTGGTAGATGTACTAAGGCCTGCCTAACCCTATCTAGTTTGTTTGCCAGAACATTCGAAAATCGCCATTCAGTTGCATAAGGGCACACTTGAAGGCAGATGAACTGGTTAGAATTAAAAAAGTAGAAAAGTATACACATCTTAATACACAGATCAGCTTGCCACATGAACACTGAATCTGTAGTTAACAATCAATCAAGTCTAATACAAACTGAGAACATTTTTACTTGGGAGGAACAGCAAAAATGTTTCAAATATAAGTTTTTTTAGCATACGAATCAGCCGTGTTTACCTCCGCCTTAAGAAATGAACGCCATGTTTTTTTAAACATGGCTTTAGCTGTCTCAAGCCAGCTCCCAACAATCAACGCGTGATGGTTTGTTTTGCTTCGGCCAACTTTCAACAATGCAGCGCCATTTATTAAATAAGGAACCATCTCATCAATAGTCAAACACGTATTAAAACTGGCTGTATCTTTGTCAACAATATTGTCTTCAACGAGCCAACAAACCTTTAAGATACACAATTCTGTTCTTCAGTAAACCGGTTACACACCCACAGCGCAGTAAAACACAGCGTGCTTGCCCAGCAGTCAGTGGAAGAATGTGTGGTTAACCTAGTCGTGAGCGGCCGGAAGGCTACGCTTAACTCGCTGATTGGCCGAGCTGGGAACAGCGCCCCCGGGCGGAGTGTTGGCGTAGGAAGGCTGATGTCATGCTAGGCAGGAAGAAGGGGGTGAAGAGGAGGGGGGAAGAGGGATAGAGAGGTGCAGCAGTATTGATTTTTTGGCCTGTGTGTGAGTGTGTGAGTGAGTGTGTGTGTGTCCGTGTTAGTTTGTGTGTGTGTGTGTGTGTGTGTGTGTGTTTTGTGTGTGTGTGTGTGTGTGTGTGTGTGTGTGTGTATGCGTGCGGGGTGTGTGTGTGTGTGTGTGTGTGTGTGTGCGCGCGCGCGTGTATGTGTGTGTGTGGTTATATAATAAAGTTGTAGCTGATTCCATGTCTTCCACACAATTTAATCTATAAAGCTGTTGAAAAAGTATTTGTGATTCAAAAACTTTTTCTAACTTTGAATCCCCACTGTCTTCTAAAACTGCAGCTGTATTGCCATATGCAAACTTACACCACCACAGCACAGGAGAAATAGACACCCCGAGTGCTGGGGAGGTAGGCCGCAACTAGCAATTAAAAGCTTACACCGCCCTGACAGAGTTGACAGTACTGAAAAAGAGCCGTGGGAACAGACACCGTTTGTATATGAAGCGCGTTCAGTCACGGCTGCTTTTCCCTACGTTACTCTATGGGGGGTGTTCAGTTCCGGCTACTTTCCCCTACGCTACTCTCTGAAAACTTTAGTAAATTAGTATTAAAACGATAACCCTGCACAGTATGTTTGTTGTAGATAATCGTTAATTTTTGTTATTGACGTCTTACTTGTCAGAGAACAGTAATATGCTGATTCTAGGGCACTTTCGCCCGAAAACTCGTGGAGGAGCAAGTGAGCCAGAATTGGTAAAATGCTGTTCTCTCTCTCTCTCAGATTAAAACAAAGTGACGGTTGAGGATACCACGGTTGGATCAATAGAAAACGGATCCATCTAATAATTTCCAGTCGAATTTTATCGCATTGAACTGGGCAAGCAGCTTATCAGAGACAGACAGATGTTGAGACAGACAAACACGCCCACCGACCCACCCACCTACGTACATGGTACATAGGCGTACCACTAGCTTAACATGTCAATTAAACAGTTTGTGTGTTAAAAACTCATTTTGTACTGGTTCGTGTATTATTTTCATTGTTTAGTTTGTACTGAAAAGCAAAATGTTCAAAGTAAAGGAAGAGAAGAGGAAAAAAATAACAAAAACTGAGCGTCGCCGACAGGATTCGAACCTGTGCGGGAAGATCCCAATGGATTTCTAGTCCATCGCCTTAACCACTCGGCCACGACGACTGCGCTATTAGCCACCCGAATTTAGCAGCCATGTCGTGACACATTTTGTCATGTTCTTACTTTCTCTTTCTGCCACCTTTTCGTTTGTTTGTTTGTTTTCATGATGAGCTCATTGAACATATGGCTGTGTATATCTATTGAGAATCTTCTTTCTTCTTTGATGTTTATCAGAATACTGGTGTTCTGAGTTTTATTCTTTTCTTCTTCGGTGCCTGCAAACATGAAGATGAGTGCCTCTGGCATGACTGGGAGTTCACAGCAAGACTGGTTAAGAACAGAACAAAACAAAACAAACATTTGGGTCTGCACGAACAGACTGACACGTGTTTCCTCTCTCTCTCTCTCTCTCTCTCCTCTCTCTCTCTCTCTCTCTCTCTCTCTCTCTCTCTCTCTCTCTCTCTCTCTCTCTCTCTCTCTCTCTCTCTCAGATTAAAACAAAGTAATGGTTGAAGATACCACGGTTGGATCAATAGAAAACGTATCCATCTAATAATTTCCAATCGAATTTTATCGCATTGAACTGGTCAAGCAGCTTATCAGAGACAGACAGATATTTAGACAGACAAACACGCCCACCAACCCACCCACTTGCGTACATAGTACATAGGCGTACCACTGGCTTAACATGTTGATTAAACAGTTAGAGAACAGCATTTTACCAATTCTAACTCACTTGCTCTACCACCGAGTTTTTGGGCGAAAGTGGCCTAAAAGCCGCCTTTTCCTGTGGCGGAAGAGAGAGAGAGAGAGAAGGGAAGGGAAGGGAAGGAGGACAGACAAACACACACACACACACACTCTTTCTCTTTCTCTCTCTCTCTCAATTAAATGACATAAAATCCGCACACTTCTTCTGTCTAATTTTACCTACAAACTTTGTACACAGACAGGCAGACACGGGCTGAAACCTGATCACTTAATTTACGCGTCGCCCGGTCAGCCCCGGACATTGAAAATTTAATTG
>CM031603.1:47786873-47789373 GCA_018398815.1 Conus ventricosus | reverse complement strand
GATAAAAATGAATACGATATTCCATCTCAATCTTAACTGTAGTTTGTTTAAACGACATACAGATAAGAATGAATACGACATTCCCTCTCAATCTTAACTGTATTGATACTCACAGACTTCTTTTTGGTGACCAAACATTAACCAGGGAAGAAAAAGAAAGAATTTTCAAAACTGTGCATCAGTTTATCGCCCAAAGTAAACGTTTTTAATATTATAGCGAATTAGCTGTTCTTCCTCATCCTCCCGTTCTTCTTCAGGCACTTGTTCTTCCTGATCTTGTTCATCTCCTTATGCTTATTCATCTTCTTGTTGCTCTTCTTCTTCTTCTTCCTCTCGACGTTGCTGTCAGGTTGGCCCTCGGATGGCTGTGTATGGTTGTTTAGTACTCCCTCAGATTTCGTCTTTGCATTAGATCCATTGCGACACGGGGCTGGGCTCTTTGGTGTTTTGGGAGGCGAGACGCATCTCTCTCTCTCTCTCTCTCTCTCTCCTCTCTCTCTCTCTCTCTCTCTCTCTCTCTCTGTTCAAATTTGTATATGTTCGGTGCATGGGGAATCATGATATTTGTTGTGTAGGTTGCCTAGTTGCATCGCTGTTAGATTCTTCTGATCTGTTCTATCTTATTTCCTGTATTTTACTTTAAATCAAGATTTTCTACAAATTTTCCCATACCATATTCGGTATTTTTCTTTCTTTCTTACGTATCAATGTTGATTATGCAGTCCGCCGATGTGTTTATTGTTGTTAAGTTTTCCGTCACTGGGCACATCATAAGCATTGCGCTTGTTGTTGCTTCAGTTCAATAAATTTGTTTTTGTACACATCTGTTCAATAAAGAAATGCTAAAAAAAAACCCAAAAAAACCAACCAAACAAACAAAAAAAAAAAAAAAAACCAGCTCTTCCCAGAACAAAATCTGAGCTATCGCTTGTTGATTCTGCTGACCTCCCTTTTGGAGGGTCAACAAAATAATAACAGAGCACTCACTGGAGAATGATTACTTCTCATGTCACACACACACACACACACACACACACACACACACACACACACACACACAACACACACACACACACACACACACACACACACACACACACACACACATGGTTTTCGAACTAGTTTATCACTCTCGAAAAGAAGCCAAAATTCATCTATACGGTTTTGAGACTATGATACTCCATTTGAACGAAATTAGAATACTCATCGACGAGCTTTACTTCTTTGTTTTTACTTTCCACAGGCTAGATTATCATTAAAAATGTGAATATGGAATATTGACGTCAACGTGTGCTAACAAGTGAGTATGGAATAAAACAGTATCAGTTCGTATGAATATGTGTTTGTGTGGTGTCTCTCTCTCTCTCTCTCTCTTCTCTCTCTCTCTCTCTCTCTCTCTCTTCTCTCTCTCTCTCTCTCTCTCTGTGTGTGTTGTGTGTGTGTGGTGTGTGTTGTGTGTGTGTGTGTGTGTGTGAAACGTTAATGATGGTTTATCCTCAGTCAGCAAGCACAAAGCATGAGCATAATCAAGCTTGACAGATAAGACTGTAGGTTTCTTGATTCTGGATTCAACATTACAAAATGGTTATAGGACTCTGAATCAAAACTTACTCGGAGAATATTTCGGCTGGATCGCCCTGTCTTCATCAGCTCACTGTTACTGTTGTGACAGAGAGGCCTGGTGAGGCGACTGTTGTGTGAGTGAGCAGTTGTCAGGAGTGATAAACCACGGTTTGAACTATTTACCAACAGGAACAGCAGAGGACATTCCTTGAAACTATCCAAAGTTCATCACAGACTGAATATCAGAGGAAACTACCCCCTCTCTGTGATAGATGTTTGGAATGGTCTTCCTGACTCCGTAGTAACAGCTTCAAGTCACGGTTAGACACTCATTGGCAGGAACTTCCGACAAAATATAATCCGGAATATTATCAACATAGAGAGTCTCAGTCGTGACTCTCTTCCTTCCACGCATGCGATGTTTCTCATCTCAATGTTAGAATGGTGAACAGGCCTCTTAAGGCCTCTAACACCTTCAAGTTCAAGTTCAAGTTCAAGTAACACATATAAAGTGACATTTTGTCAAGATAAGACCATATGATGATGTTTCTACATGAGTGAATATGAAACTAACCTCACGTAAATTTTAAAATACTACGTCACGCTGATGACGCACATTTTCAATTTATGTGCAAGCTGGTCCTTTTTGTACTCCCAGTTCTTATAGAACAGGGAGTACTTTAGAATGGGAACGAAGAAATGCTCTGTGTGTGTGTGTGTGTGTGTGTCTGTGTGTGTGTCTGTGTGTGTGTCTGTGTGTCTGTGTGTCCGTGGTCAAAATGTGTTCCACTCGCTCCAGACAAAACTACTGGGCCGATCTTTCTGAAAATTTGTAGGTATGTTCATTATGGGCCACGGATGATGCCCGATGTTTTAGTTTACGCTATAGCCGTTATTAACGGCTGTAACGGCCTGTGACAGTTTTTCTTCTTTATGG
>CM031603.1:47776873-47781873 GCA_018398815.1 Conus ventricosus | reverse complement strand
CCCACTTCGGCCTGTTGTGTCTGCGGATCTCTCTTTCTAGACCCAAGCGGCGTGGACACATCGGGGCATTGGTCATCGAGCCGTGGGCACTTCGGGGCGTTGGTCATCGGGCCGTGGGCACATCGGGACATTGGTCATCGGGCCGTGGACACGTCGGAGCATTGGTCATCGGGCCGTGGACAGATCGAGGCATTGGTCATCGAGCCGTGGGCACATCGGGGCATTGGTCATCGAGCCGTGGGCACATCGGGGCATTGGTCATCGAGCCGTGGGCACATCGGGGCATTGGTCATCGAGCCGTGGGCACATCGGGGCATTGGTCATTGGACCGTGGTCATGTCACACCATGGGCACATCAGGCTGTAGGCACAAATGGCTGACCCCACTGGTTCATGTGCGTAAAAAAAGAGCAATGTCATCCGCAGAAATCCTTAACTCAAAACCAGGCGAAATGATTGGCTGCGGGTGGTTCATTTGCATGTTTAATTGTTTTTTAAAATATTTTTTATTTTTTTATATAACTGAAGATTCATTCTGTGCCTCAAAACGCTTGCATGGGCATCATTGCATTTTGGTGCATATTCATATTTGTGGCGTGTGGCCTGCTGGGAGTCCGCGGCTCTATGCGTTTGTTGACACAGCAATGCTAGAACGATGGGAGTCCTGGTTATGAACGAGAGAGAGAGAGAGAGAGAGAGAGAGAGTACATAGAAAGCAGTAACGGGTCAACTCAGTGTACATTCCCCACATCTCTTGTCCCTCTCATCTCTGTCGGACACGCCCCATACACTTCCTCCCCTCTTCACCTTGTCCCTACTCAGGTTAACGCCATTGAGTGTCTACGCCTTGGTTAGCAATCTCTCGCGCTGCCCCCCCCCCCCCCCCCCCCCCCCCCCCCCCCCCCCGCCCCGCCCCCCCCCCTTACCCCCGTCCCCTCCCACCCCCCCCCGTTCTCCTTCTCCTTTCAACTCCACTTCCCATTTTATCACCACCCCCCTACCTCCCTATTTGTCCTCCCTGCACCCCATTCCCTCCCCTGAGGGAGATAGTATGTCTTCCGACTGAGTAGCCCCCTCTCACGTGCTGCTTTCTTCATCAACATGGCCGACTTCCTGCAGGTGCGCGTGGGATGACGACAACTTCCTGTTTGAGGCACCCGTTTATTCCTTCCATCATCTCATGCATTCTCCTCCCACGCTTTTGTTTTCTCGCTCCTTTTCGTCTTCCTGTGTTGCCTCATTAGTTGTTTTTTCTTGTTGTTGTTTTTTTTTTCTCTCTCTCGCCTGGATTTGATTACATTTCCATCGCACTGATGTCCTAGTTCCTCGACCGTAGTCTGTCTGACAATAACTTCACGCACATCGATGACAATCACGGACTCAGTTCCTGAAAGACATTATCGAGTATTAATTATAAGGTACTTTTCTATTTCCCCACGGTCACGAAGATTTTTTTTATTTCTTTTTCACTTGCAGAACTGGAACCTAGTTTTGACAACTTTGAAAAGTAGTATATATGGCGCCAAAGAAATTAGGACATAAATCAGGAAAAGAAATAGAAAAAATAGTATTTGGATAAAATGTCATCGCAGAAATAGAAGTAACACAAGGAAGATGAAAAACAAACAAGCCTGCTAACAAAAAGAAAAAAAAAAGTCTGTGTACGTATTCTTGAGGTAAATTAAATGTAAATAGTCTATAAAAAGTGGAAATATATTAATTCAACTGACAGATTTTTCAGAATGTGAAACGGTTTTCACATCAGTGTCAAAACGAGAGAGTGATTCATTAGTTCAATGTCAGGTTAAGAAAACTCGAACGCTCTTGCTTTCACTGGCAAGCGTGCGGCAACAGCAACATCATAGTGATAGTTCACAACTTTTGGGTCAGCGTTTTTTCTGTTGAAATTTTAACAAGTTAAAAACCGCATTTGAGCTACATCTGACACATTCCTGACGCAAATGAAAAACAATGTATATATACTTTTTAAAGAGTAGTCTTCCTGTGTTTATTTGTTTGAATTCCTATCTTGTATTTCGCTTTCATCCTTTGGTCTATCATTCAAGTAAAGCTCGTTAGTCAATTCTGCAGCCGTAGAAAAGACACCAAACTTTCCGTGATACTCATGAACATAATTTTTTTTTTATATATATAAATATAGACTCAGGAAATGTGTGTGTTCATAAGAAAAATTGAAAATAATCCTCAATGCATGAATAGTAGTTTTTATTCAGAGCAAACAAGCATGACAAGTAGCGATTTGTGCGCACACGCTCTGATGTGATGTGATGTGATGTGACGTGATGTGACATGATGTGATGTGGTGTACGTGTGTGTGTGTGTGTGTGTGTGTGTGTGTGTGTGTGTGTGTGTGTGTGTGTGTGAGAGAGAGAGAGAGAGAGAGAGAGAGAGAGAGAGAGAGAGAGTGCACGCGCGCTTGCACCAGTTGCTGCATGAGTAATGGTAATGGTGGGGGAAAACAGAAATTAGTCTCAGGCCAAAGCGTGAACTGCTGGTTTATGGACAGCACCCTGGACCATTGCCGTGCCCATTCACAGCGGGCACCGTTGGGGCCGTTAGACATCCACCCCCCACTGGTCATCGATACTCCCCTCTCCGATAACCAATTCCCCAAACAGCATAGAGTTACCCTCCTTGACGCCGCCAGCCTGTTGCCATGACAGCCGCGGGTGTTTTACGGTGACGTCTCGCTATCCACACGCAGGGGCCACCGCTCAGGGTCACCGCGCATGCCTGACGAGAACTGGGGGCTCCACCAATAGAATGCGGGCGCGAAGACGGACGATAATGGGAGATAAGTCTGGAGGAGTCTACTTCTGATTGGAGCGTGTTGGAATGGCGGTCGGGCCGATATTTATTAGCGCGGAGGAGCAGGGCGAGGTGATAGCACTAGGAAGGCCGTATCGGCCGCGGCGATAGCCCGGGCAGCTCACTTGGTGGGGGACGGGGGAGGGGAGGGGGGAGGGTTATCTGATGGAGGGGTGGTGAGCGTGACACTAAGTGCCGCCATGTGCAGGGTCTCACTGATAGACATTCCCCCTAGTGCTGTCCACGTGCTCCGGCCCTTAGTAAATCACCACTCGGGGGGCGGGGCGGGTCTGGCACCCGCAACAGCCTGCCGGGGGGGGCCAGCTCACAGGAGGCTGTTGATGCTGTTGATGGGGGTGTAGCTGTTGTTTCTGAAGATGACGCTGTCTGTGGAGATCGAGGCAGCTGTGAAGACATGAAAAAAGAGCAAAAAACAGGGTGAATGCAAGATTTGTTTAATTAAGGAAGAAAAATAGAAGAAGAAAGAAAGAAAGAAAGACACTTTGACCATGAAGATACGATGTTAAAAGTGGGGCATGTTATATAAAATCCAGTGTATGGATCGTGGAAAACAAGAAACCCTTTAATGACAGAACTTTCCTATGGACCTCAACAGGAAGCAAGTTGGTCCTTGTTCAAGAGAACGAGGGGTTTGGCTTTGTTCTGTTTGTTCCTTCTGTTGTTGGTTTTTTTTTTTTTTTTTTAGTGGCATACATTTTGATGAACAAAGCACGACATGTTTTTATTCATTCATTCATTCATTCATTCATTTTAATCGCAAAGTTGCTTTTTTTTTTCAATTTCATTTTAACAGACCAACCACAGAGCCAGTCTACATGTGTATTTCGTGAAGAGAAAGGGCATCAAGTCAGCTGCTGCTGTCAGTTTATTGCCCAGCCAACCACAGGAGCCACACCAGGGGCCCGGATACGGCCTCAGTACCGACAGATAGAGGAGGACATCAGTCATGGGCACGACTTGAAGCGTGACATCTGCATCATTGTTCGTAAGGAGATGACTCGTGGACACCACCCGCAGCATAACAACAGCATCAGGTTTTTTTTTATTTATTTATTTTTTTAAAAAAAGGAGATCTGTCGTGAATAAAGACTTGTAGCATGACACCTGCACCATTAATATTTCCACAAAGGAGATCCGTCAGGCACACGACGTGCAGCATGACAACCGTACCATTAATCTGTTCACAGGGGAGATCAGTCGTGAATACGACTTCTAACATGACAACTGCACCAATAAATGGTTCACAAGGGAGATCAGTCGTGAATACGACTTCAAACATGAACAACTACACCAATGCACCAATAAATTGTTCACAAGGGAGATCAGTCGTGAATACGACTTCTAACATGACAACGCACCAATAAATGCTTCACAAGGAGATCAGTCGTGAATACGACTTCTAACATGACAACTACACCAATGCACCAATAAATGGTTCACAAGGGAGATCAGTCGTGAATACGACTTCTAACATGACAACTACACCAATGCACCAATAAATGGTTCACAAGGGAGACAGTCGTGAATACACTTCTAATATGACAACTGCGCCAATAAATGGTTCACAGGAGAGATCAGTCGTGAATACGACTTCTAATATGACAACTGCGCCAATAAATAGTTAGCAAGGGAGATCAGTCGTGAATACGACTTCTAATAATGAAAACTGCACCAATAAATGGTTCACAAGGGAGATCAGTCGTGAATACGACTTTCTAACATGACAACTACACCAATGCACCAATAAATGGTTCACAGGGGAGATCAGTCATGAATACGACTTCTAAAAATGACAACTGCACCAATAAATGGTTCGCAAGGGAGATCAGTCGTGAATACGACTTCTAACATGACAACTGCACCAATAAATGCTTCACAAGGGAGATCAGTCGTGGATTTGACTTGTAGCATGACAACTGCACCAGTAAGTGGTTCGAAAGGGAGATCAGTCGTGGACACGACTTATAGCGTGACATTTTCACCAACACATTGTTCACAAGGGAGATCAGTCGTGGACACGACTTGTAAGATGATAGCCACATCGTTATTTTGTTCACAAAAAAAAATCATCGTGAACACGATCTGTAGCGAACTGAAGACACTGTGGGTAACAGTAATCAAGAACAGAAACAGCATTACTAGTTCAGACAG
>CM031603.1:47764373-47769373 GCA_018398815.1 Conus ventricosus | reverse complement strand
TTGCGCTGGCTGAATCCCATAAAGTAGAAGCATAGTCTATAATTGACTGTATATGGGCATGAAAGAATTGTTTTCTAGCATGCATATTCAGAAAATGCTTTATTTTGACAACTGGAATATTTTTTGGGATATTCTTTTGCGTAGGTAAGCTACGTGATCGGACCATGATAAGTTGTTATCAATGACAAACACCCAAAACTTTATGTGTTTTTACTTCTTCGATTTTTTCACTAGAAACAAATATTTAAAATAAATCAACAGGCATATTTTGACAAAAAGACAGAGACAGAGACGGAGAGAGAGAGAGAGAGAGAGAGAGAGAGAGAGAGAGAGAGAGAGAGAGAGAGAGAGAGAGAGAGAACAGAGCAGAATGTTATTCAGTGAGGCCAAAAGCCCCATTTGAAGGGATGTGAACATTGGTGACAGACATAATGAGACAAATCTAGATGATAGTGCCAATATATAATCTGCTTGAGAACTAGATCAAAAAATAAGTTGAAAGAGTTTCACCAACTTACAGAGGAAACAAATACGACACCAGTTCGTAGACAATATCATGCTCTAAACTGTATTCAAGAGAGAGAGAGAGAGAGAGAGAGAGAGAGAGAGAGAGAGAGAGAGAGAGAGAGAGAGAGAGACGAAGAAAATCATTAAACAAGTACAATTGAAACCATTGATGAACAATATAAGATGAAAGACGAAGCACTTTAGTAATGTGCACAATACAACCTCAGAGAGAGAGAGAGAGAGAGAGAGAGAGAGAGAGAGAATAAGCGTGAGCATGTGCGTGCGTGCGTGCGTGCGTGTGTGTGTGTGTGAGTGTGTGTGTGTGTGTGTGTGTGTGTGTGTGTGTGTGTGTGTGCGTGCGTGCGCGTGTGTGTGCGTGTGTGTGCGTGTGTGTGTGTGGTGTGTGTGTGTGTGTGTGTGTGTGTGTGTCGTGCGTGCGTGCGTGCGTGCGTGCGTGCGTGTGTGTGTGTGTGTGTGTGTGTGTGTGTGTGTGGTGTGTGTGTGTGTGTGTGTGTGTGCGTTCGCGCACGCGCTCACTTGCGAGTGCACGTGCACTTCTTCACATCCTTGTGACAATCATGCGTATACCCTCACCTCCCTCTAACTCCCCCACCCCACCCCCCACCCCCCGACATCATAATCTCTGTCTTCCGTTAAGGTAACGAGACTAAGCAGTCATAATACACCCCATCGGTTTTCAGGCCTTTTTTTCTGTGACATTTTGAAAAAAGATAGACAAAGCCATGAAAATATATGATCATCTGAATAATGTGATTTAGTGGCTCCATGTATGACGAGTAGGAAAGGCATAGAAGTGAAAGAGAAAGAAAAACATCGGGAGAGAAGTAGTTTCCCTTTAAAGTGTGTGAGAGTCTCCCACAGAAAAACAGCTTCGCCATTGCCGATTCTAATTAACACGGATGAGAACGTGTCTTAGCGTGTGGCTAGAAACAAACACTACCTCACGACAATCTACTTGCATTGAAACGCCAGCCTTGATCTAAGACAGAGAAGAATTGACAGAGAAGAATGTCATCGTGTGGTGAAAGTTGACAGAAGCTGGAAGAGACCAAAGCGCCTTCGTTCTTCTATGTATGCAGGCTGGTACTTCCTGCGGACACTCCTGTTTTACAGGCAAGGATAAATCTCATCTACTCAACAAATGGAGTGGAGTTTTTGTGTGTATGAACGATTTTTTTTAATCGCCGCCATTAAGGCAGCCACACTCCCCAAATTCGGGAAGGTGCATGCTATGTGTAACGTGTCATCCATACCAACGGCCAAACTGGCCTTCTCTTCCGAAAGTGGTGATATTATTTACGTGTGTGCAAGATGTTATGCATGCGTTCACACACGGAACCTCGGTCTATAGTCTCATTCCAAGGACTGAATGTGAAATGGAGTCAGAACCAATATAACTAACTCCGAGGGAAAAATCCCCCGGTACCGAAACGGCCCGGCGGAGATTCGAAGCTACAACCCCAGAATCATCAAGATTACGAGTCCGGTGCTCTACCGCTGAGCTGTTCCGACCCCAAACGCCTTCGTTCAACAGAAAACGTCGAGATCAAACATGAAAGATGACAACCGAGTACGGGGCAGGATTTAGATCATGTTGTTTATAGCTCACAGCATCCACATCTACACAATTTCATTTTGGTGTGAGACTAAATGAACAGATTCGAACACACGCTCCTGTCCAACAACATCCAAACATGAACACATTTCATTTAATATCTTTTGTATTTTGACAGAGACATTATTTTGCTTTGTCATGTGTGAGCACGTTATATAGCTTATCAGCGTCTTGGACGAAGTAGGACTAGGACCATCTCTCTCTCTCTCTCTCTCTCTCTCATTAGAATCAATAATAAAGTGGGCTGTAGTGTTTCCATTGCGAATTTCAAGCAATATGTAGCATAATTTTTAAAAAAAGAACCCTTAGCATCAATAGCTTATAATCAGTGTACAGAAGGATGTTTTGTGTTTCTACTTTCTTTTTTCTATTTTTTCAATTATGTTTGGCAGCCAAGCTGACACTTGCCGGAAAGTGGTTTCCCTTTAAAAGTGTGTTGTATTACCGATGAAAATGTTACCAGTGTCACAGGAATTACCAGTCCTCCATGATAATCATCAGCACTACAATAAGAGTAATACTTCAAATAAAAACGGGACAAGTTTGAACGATGAATTAAGCAACTGAAAAATAAAGATACGGTTGCAATACAATTTATGAAATACCGTTGGATTTTGCATCGTAGTAGTGTTTCTGGAAGGAGACCAAACCACTGCGCAGTTTCCACGGTAGAAACCTGACCAAATGAGGGGTTTCCCCAGTGTGAGACCTGTCCTTTGCACTTTGGGCGGGTTGAGCTCTGCAAACAAGGTTGAGGATTGATGGTAAATTTTTGGATAGTGGGACTGCGTTCGCGCAGTCTGCTGCAAATACATGTCTACTTGAACTTTAGACACGGGCAAGCATGTGCGCACAGGCAAGATTGTTGTCGAAGCTGTATCTTAAATGATTTGTCACAAAATATCTCGGAACATCGAGTCAAATTTCAGCCACTTGCGGTATGCATCTCTGAAAGCGATGAGAAGTCGCTGTTTATGCTAGGTTCACACGAGAGCAACTTTTACTGCCAACAAATAGACCCCAAAAGTTGCCAACTCGATGTGCAACAAATCAAAAATAGATTTTGGCCAAAGTTGCTTCGTCATATGTGAACGCAAGAGGCAACTATATGGCAACTCCGTAGCTGCGCCCCTTTTTTTTGCTGGCTTGGCCTACGTGCGCGACCTACTTTCCTTGTAGTTGCCACGTAGGTTGCAACTTTTGCAAGCAACTTCTGGACATGGCTACTAGAACTAGACTCAAAAGTGATGGTCAGTGAAAAAAAACTATCACACAAGCAGCAATAGCAAAGTATGAAAATTTTCTCCAAAACTTGGCCCTTTTATACTGTTCCGACGACAACTCACCGAGGTTGCATGCATGTTGCCGACACGCACAACAAAAAGTTGTCATGCAAGCAACAAAATTCGTGCTTGCATGCGTGTGGAAAAAAGCGAGAAAAGCGTGGCGGCACGTGCCGCTTTTTGTCGCACGCATGCACTTCGCTCCGCCCCTTTTTTGTTGCCTACCGGATATACTTGTGTTGCCAAGCTGTTCACACAAAAGCAACTTGAAGTTGTCATGCAAAAGTTGCCAACCCCACCAAAAGTTATATCTCCCGACGTTCAACTTTTGGCTGTGACAACTTCATAGGCAACTTTTATTGGGAAAATCCAATGGGGTCTAATTGGTTTATAATGAGTTGCTGTAGTGACAACTTTTGAAGCAACAATGTAGCAACACATAGGCAACTTGGAGTTGCCACCCATTGTTGCCTCATTGTTGCACTCGTGTGAACCAGGCATTAGATTGGAGGTCTACAGTATCATTTTGACCGCCCCAATTGTAATTGATAATCACATATTTTTAAAGTCTGTGGCCCATCCTACCATGTTCTAACGATGACCACTATTTGAATTTACTCTCCATACCATCAATACCTATTGTGTCAAAATTGGAACTTCGATGCCGGCAAGATCATGAGGACTTGTTGGTGGATGGACGTGAGGACTTGTTGATGGATGGACGTGACGGAGCTTACCAGACGGTAATGCTCACAGAAGCTTGCTCCATAACGTAACAATCATTGCATCAGAAGGGTGTTTAGTGAGCGGAGTCGTTATCTATGCACCAGGAAAGGCATCACCAACACTATACAAAAAAGTGACTTCAAAGCAGTGCAGTCTCCTCTCAACGGGTGGATTACTCCGTACCGACGCGGTATCCATTGTGTTCTGGGGCCGTGTGTGGCTGGCTGTTTATGGGAAGGCCAGAGTGAGCGGCGTGAGAAGATTGCCCGTGACATTGACACCAGAGGAGGTAGAGAGACAAACAAAAAGGAAAAGCATCTTGTACATTCACAATTTCACCATAGTGTATGATTCAATGAAAAGAGCAAGTCAAGTCAAGATCACTTTATTATCTCCAAAGAGAAATTAAGAACATACTCTTCCACTCAAGAATATTTCTAAAACATGTATATACATTCCATTACATTCCGTTTGATATCTTCTCGTGTCTTTGATGGAGACACTTTTTATTTCGCTGTGTCTTTTGTGAACGCTGTGAATGGCTTCTTCATGTCTTCGGGAAAAAGAACTAGGTCTCTCTCTCTCTCTCTCTCTCTCTCTTCTCTCTCTCTCCGGCAAGTAATAAAGTAGGCCGTTTTGTTTTCCATGAGTAGTTCCACACAACGTACCTTATCATATTTATCAACCGCCACCACCAACACAACAACAATTAACCCTAAGCATTACATAATTAAAGGAGCCAAAGAAGGACGCGTCATGGAGCTTTCTTTGTCTTTTGTTTTTCTGTGGACAAGCTGACATTTGCTGTCAAAGGTTCCCTTCAAACTTGTATTATGTATTACAATTGA
>CM031603.1:47750769-47764273 GCA_018398815.1 Conus ventricosus | reverse complement strand
ATTGGACAACGAAATAATTCTATGATCTAGCGAAAACGAGCGACTGTTTAGAACATTACTATAACTATTGAGGGAACTGAAACGCGTTTATTATTGATGACTGTTCAGCTGAACGAGACATTGTTAAAAAAAGAAAAGCTCTGTCAAAGCTAGCCTTTAGTGGACGTCATGCCTTAGTTTTCTGTGTGGCTCTTAACTCAAAAATACAATGCCGTCTTAAAAGACTTTCGATCGCAGTTAAAATCGGTCGTATTATTTTACACTAAGGACAAAGATAGTTTGAAGAATGTTTAAGTGAAAATTATATAATAAGGACAAAGATGAGCTAAAAAAATAAAAGAGCAGTTAGAAAAATCTAAGCACGCTAAGCTATGCTTACGGACCGACCCCCCAGTTCAATACGTTTGTTTATTGTAGATTGTTTATTATTATTGCTTTAACAATTTTTTATATAATTTTATATTATAAAAAGAATGTCTCGAGGGCCAGAACCAAAAGCGAGCTAGCTCCTAAATGCGTTGCAGTAGAGTTAAAAGACCTAGCAGACACAACTGAGTTTGATCTAATAGAGTGCCAGAAATGTTTATGGATTTGAGTACACAGATGACGGGGTTTACAAACGAACAGAAATTGAAGACAAAAAACGACAGCAATATCCTACCCTAGAAGAGATAAGAAATTTAAGAGCAAACGATTTTGGCAAACATGAATACAAACTTCATAAAAGAGAGAATGCTTGGGCGTTGCTTCCTGAAATTGCTTGGAATTTAAAGTTTGAACTACGAACCCCAATGTATACTTTGATAAGAAAAACAATTTTAGAAAGGCTTGAATGCAGGGCCCTATCTTGTTAGCCTAGTGTCCAGGAACACAACAGAAAAAACAGATTGAAAATAACTATGCAGGGTTCTGAATATATGCTACAGAGAAAGAAGTCCGCTGAAGTGGGGAATGAAACGTCGGCTTAGAATTTACCCCCCGTCGCTATTGTCACTACCTAGGCAAATGACAATGATTTTTCGCCTATTTATTACTCCGAGGGAGGGCGATACTAGTTTGCCAAACATACGCTAATAAGAGGTATACAAATAAGGCTGAAAACTTGGGTGCTCCTCTTAAGCTGGCATTGCAATTACTAAAAACGGAGACAAAATAAACACCCATGTATCATCTGACAAGGTTACTGTGATGGTTGACAAAGACAAACTAACAGTACTCGACTTTATTCTCATTAAGTATGTTGATTTTATTGGGGTTTTACTCTGTTAGTGAAGTGCTGCCAGAAGGATTAATAAGAAGATATGTACAAGATTAATTAATAAAATAATCTTATTTAAAAATTGCATGTTCAACAGTTTTTAGATTAAAGCAAATAACTGAACTTCAAAAGGAATAGGAAAGCGACTGGATACGTATAGAGTTACAAGAAAAAAAAATCTAAAGCCTTAAATACTCTTTTCTTCTTATGTAATTACGGTCATCAGCTGAGCTCGCGTAGTGCGTGGTCCTGGTGTTGCTGTTTTTAGCCACTGGTGTTGGTGCGCCAGCCTCATTAGCAATAGTTATTCTGGTTAAGGCTTAGGCGCCGTGTCTAATGATTGTAAGCGCTGTAATTAAAAAAATTAACTTCCTTAAATTACAAAAAGCACACACTGCCATTGTTCCCTAGCAATCCAGCAAAACTTTTGTTCAATAAGATTAAGAATAAGCAAATCATAACAGGATGAAAACATTACAGACGAAGATTTCAGAAGCTTATGGCCGATGGTGGAGGATTACAGACGACAGCAAATTGACTTCAAAGTAGTGGAGACAGACTTTTACTTCTACACAGGTAGACCTGATGCAATTAAACAGAACAATGAAAAACAAACACGACGATCAGTAAAACCAAAATTAGCAAAAAAAATAAGTTTTTAACAAAAATAAACACTATTTTTTTTGTTAACTCACTGTGTTTTGGCGGACACTTGCAGCTCTTCACGAACAAACGATCATTTAGGGCGGCTTTTTGAAAGAGAGTCTCTCTTAAATAATATACGGAGGGTCGTTTTCATATTTCTTTCACTCATATACGTCCAACGCTCCATATAGGTCTGTGACACTAATTCTAACATCACCTCTGCCTCTCTCCAGAGCAAACAAAGTATCTTACTAATAGTCCAAACGCATGAGTTTTTTAGTCCCCTGCACATCTCAGTAATGCTAAAGTAATTTTAATTTGATCGCGCGTTTACTGGCTTAAAAAGACTGTTGCTTTAAATTCCTTCGTTGTTTCATGCGCGTAAGACTGCTGGCAACCTCTAACCCATTCTGTGTTTAGGCGATCTGTCCATAATTACTCTGTGATACTGAAAGGCAACAGGCGTTCAGCAGATTCTTTTAAATTTTCTACAAGGGCTTGTGATCGATGGTTTGCCTGGGATCCCTCACTTAAAACTGAGACGTGATGATTTAAAAACAGTTGTTTACAGAGCCTTTAAAACTCTTTTTCATCATCAATCTTGAACCAACCTAGGATACTTTAATGGGCCTTGCTATGTAATTTGTTGTAAAGCCACACCACAGCAGTTGATCTTTTATCCGTAAAGGCTCAGCGTCCTTTGGTAACTTGAAGCCAAGTCAACAACATTCCACCCCAGGAAAAGCATACTTGAACATTTTTCTTCTTACTTTGTCATGTGGAAGATACATCAAGTCCATTTGGTGGGTGTCATTTGGAACTGAGTTACAAAACTATGTCCTTATTATTCTTTTGGGGGCAGGCAATATATTTGCCAAATGCCTGTTTTGAAAGCCAGTCTTTCGCATCTGATTCAGACACTCTAGCAGCTTTACTCAGTTTTTCAATAGCATCTTTCCTTCCAATACCCTTTAGGAAAAATAATATATTTGTACTTTATTGTCCATAAAAGGACTGTATTTTTAATTGTATTTTAGATTGTTTGTGCAAGAATATAGATTGCTCCCATAGCACCCACAATAAAACCAATTTCTGCTATTTTCTGTTCTTCTGATGGTTCATAAAAGTCAGACAGTTCTGGAGGTGGGGACTGTTAGAAACTTCTTTCCTAGTCACTAAGTAAATACTCATCATTGCCTCATCAACGTCTGTAAATGTGTGCTCTGCATGCCCTGTTCCCTTAACGTTTTATTAATAAAGTCTAAGTGAGCAATTCGCCTTTTCTCATAAGCATCTCTTGCCTTGGCTAAATCTTCTATTGCTTGTTATGCGTTTCTCTTCATCATCGGACCGCAATTTACTAAACATATAATTGCTCCAGAGAAGGCCAAAGGCATTAACAATAGCTCCTCCTACCATCATAACTACTCCCGCCATCTTTTATAAATCAATATTTTCTGAATTAATCTTTCTATGAACTAAATTTTCTGGATAATCCCCTGTGTAACAAGAAAGTCTTTTGACGCAATCCCTGCAGTAATTACAACTAAACCTTAACAACGTCCTCAATGTCTAACCTTCCTAGATCCGCCGGCTTCATTTAAACATGTTTTTTTGCTAACACACTATAGCCTAATACTAAGACGCTAATCACAGCAGAGTGGTAAATGTATTGATAATCTTTTTTTCACTCATCTTTTATTAACTAAAAAAAATAATTAAAATAATCATAATACGAAAGGCTGTCTATGTGCTTTTTAATCAATAACTTTTGTTGTTAAAGCTAAAAATAAGGTTGCAACTAGTTTTGGCGAATCTTCTATCTTTCCCATGTTGGGGGTTTTATTCCTAACAAACATTTTGCAAGGGTTGAATAAACTATAACACCAACGATAGGCACTGCATAATTAACCAGCGTTAAACTCATGGTTTTAAAAGTCTATATTATTTTTTTATTGCTTTTAAAATGATTGGAAGAACTATTAAAGTGTGAGAGCAAGCAGACTACTCCGTAGACCTCTGCAAAAAGAAAGATTATACTCTCTAGCTGCGTGTGAAAAAACTAAACAGTATTTAGGCACTGAACTAAGTATTGAACAGATTCAGCAATTGTCTACATCAGACGTTGAGAAGTACTACGCTAGGTACGAAGCACAGCTAGGGTCAAAAATGGTTAGATCGGGGACAGACAATGATTAGTTTATATGCTAAGTTTAGTAAGTAAGATGGCCCGTTGATTCAGAAGAAGATTTAAAATACGACTTATCGCAAGATCCGGTTTTAACAAGTCACTAGAAACTCTTGCATGTGACATGTACTACAGATTTGGGACGATGTTATGTCCATTCATCATGGGATTAATTACTTTTAATCATATAATTTTGATCATATTAAATTTAATCGCAATAAAAAAAATGAGCGATCAGGAGAAGAACTCGCAGGACCTCCCGGCAGATCCACAGGAGTCATGAATGTCCACAAGTGAATGTACCACAAGTGAGTAATGTTACTAAGCTAAAAATCCTGGACGTGTTAGAGCTGGGCGTAAACTAGCTGAATGGAACAGACTGCAAAAAGCAAACCAATCAGTAAAACAAAAATTTAGTAGATAATACAACACATCGCCGCCACCGCCAACAACACACAATTAACAAACACAATCACAAACAAACAATAAGATGTATTATTATGTATTAGCGGCTGTTGTTGTGGTGGGGGAGTTTTAGCATACAAATACATAACCCATACCTAGCACAAAGCCGCAAGCCCCACAGTAAAAAAAAGAACAACCTCTGCAAAAAAATCAACCTCCTGCAGTAGACCATTTCTATGGAATAGTTTTTAAGAACTAGATAAAGTACAAGTTAAGAACTAATAAGTACAAGTTAAAGTTAGTTATAGAAAGTACTTTTTAAGTTAAGTGCAAGTAAATTACAAGTAAAGTACAAAAAATTAAGTTCTTAAGTTAAAGTACTAGTTAGGTTTTAAATAAGTACTAGTTAAGTTCTATAAGTCAAGTTCTAATAAGTACTAGTAGGTTCTAAATAAGTAAGTTACTAGTTAGGTTCTTAAGTTAAGTACAAGCAGTCAGTCAAGTTTAATCTTTTAAAGTTCCCAATGTCCCTACAGCATATGAAAACTCGGACTAACGTAAGTTCTCTTGTTATTGTTAGAGACTAGTGATTTCTTGTTAACAGCAGTTGTGTTACTTGATGAAGAGTAGAGCGCAGATTAACATTTGTGTGATAAAATACTTTGTTCTCAAGAGAGCATGCTTGTAGTTATCGTGAGTTTATCTTTTTTTTGACAATCTTCTTACTATGCCCTTAGCTATCTTCATTACATAAGTCTGGCGAGCAACGCTGTAGGCACTTTGGACTCGCAAACCAACAGAGTCGTGAATAACTGCCCATAAAGTTCATCCCCTTCATCTTTCCAATACTTTCTGTTTACAGTTGAATGGCAAGGACTGTCCTTTGAGGATAATCGCATGTGTCGTACCACCCATCAACTCCTTTACTCTTGTCAGTTTTCTAAATCCTTAAAAGTCTTCAGTGGGAACTCTAGAATAAAAGATCAGTGTCCTGAGTAAAGACTCTCGCATCTGGGTAAATGGTTTAAAGTAGTCGTACAAAATTCTAACACAATATCTTTGACAACTCTAATACGGTGAACAATTAACAACGCATGCCAACTTAACATCCTTTTTCTTCATCATAATGGCCAACCAAGCCTGTCGTAAATCTTCTAAAGGCTTGATAGTTTAGGTTTAGAGGCCAAACTTAAATTGCTTGTTTTCTTTCAGTACCTATTTCATCATCTTTACGTTTGTGTGGATTTCCAAGTGTTAACCAAAGCAAGCTGTTGATCATCAGTTTAAAGAAGTCATTTCTGAAGCTCAAGTGGCTTGTTTCTAAGATCATGTTTCTTAATTGTATGGGCCTCATAAAAGGCTCTTGATCACAGATAATTTTTCTGTGAACAGCTGTCAGTTTACAGTCCTTGTCTTAGGATAAAACTGCAACAGTCATAATGACAGACATATTTAGTTTTGTGTGAAGTTTGTTACAATTTTTAGAGATGCGAATAGGCTCATCTTAGCTTTCTGCGGCTAGGGGAAATCGTTTGTGAGATCGTGTAATTCTTTAGGAATTCTAAGTCTACTACTGCCAAGATTAGTCCAGCTGGATATCGGGCATAAGCTGTGACAACATACCTAACACAGTGTTAACATCCAAGAGGTCCTTTAGCATTTTAAAGTTTCTCAGTGGAGCGTTGACATCATGGCCCATGCCATACAGATTGTTGCGTCTAAGTACATTAGATAGTTTGGAGGTTTAGTAGGATCATAATCATCTAATATTTGTTGATAGCCTTGCAGTAAGGATGTGAGGCCATGCTAATACCGAACCCCCCTTAGAGCCATCTTCATCATCGAAGTGAGGGCAGATCAAGATATACTTCAATCTGGATTTTGTAACTTCAAGAAGCATCCCAAAAAGACTGGCGCAGAGATGTAATGTGTGATGATCTAAGCTGTAATGTATCATGCATTAAAGTTTAGTAATCTGAAAGACGTCTGCTAATTAAACATACGTCAGCCAATAAAATATTTATCGTGATAGTCGCCCCAATCGTTCGACAGGTAATTTCTGTCCAGGCTTTCTTGTGCCATATTCATAGTCCAGAGTCAGTTATGCCTTTCCTGTAAAGCCTAGAGTAAAAATCCGTCTATCGGTACGCCGGCTCGTCAAAAACTTCTCCCACAGACCCTGTATTCATAAGATAAACTCCCTTTACCACATAAAAAATGGTTCAGGCGCATATTGTATGAGTGATTGGAAAGTCTTGTATAGAAACTCCTGCTAGTTTTATCTCCAAACTTGCCACAATGTTTTGGCAGAGTCCATAGAAGATAAAGATCAAGGGTTAAAATCCAATGTACATTTCTGAAAACTGCGCAATGCCGGTAACGCCTCTTATATCAGAAGTCACGGCTTTCAGATAAACAGAGAATCAGCCTCGTAAGGTTTTATGAAAGAAGAAGTCAGTTTCCATGTCTTTAGTCAACGCTTCAGTGAAGATTACAATTGGTTGTGGTGCGGCTCCTCTAACTTTCAGTTATGTGATCGTGGTCTCTTACTGTGTCGCCCTAAACATCCTCTGTTTACATATCCAGCAGAGTGTAGATGAGTCATAGAGCGTTCTTGATCTTCAGAAGTCAGAACAATTCTGAAAGATTTAAGTTGGTTGATAACTGATTGCGAAAGTTGATTCATCTGGCTCTAAACTTCTACGCGCTGGGCGGTGGGCTTCATAAATCTCTGGACGTGTGTGTACCCCATCTGACCTAACAACAATAAACGCATAAGGAACAGATCTGTAAGGTGGTTAATAAGGTTGTTTTTTGTTCGTTGTTGTTGTGGGCCGTATACTGCGGTAAGAGCGAATTTTTATTATCAAAATGAGGGCCCCCCCCCCCAGCATAAACACGTATGGGCTCAGCTGCATTTTGTGTACATTCTTGAAAGCTAACTTTAGACCCTGGTGAGGTGTAAGGATTTTAGTTTCACAGTCCTACAAAACTTTTACATGTTTCTTATGACTGGCAGCGATGCTTTCTATAATTGGGATTCTAACGCAACAAACACCTCTACAAATCTCTTGTTTAATTTATGTTGTTGATGTATATCTAACGCTTCTGCGCATATTGTGTCTGATACATAGCATAAAGACTCTTTGTACTTTCTGCAAAACCGTAATCATGTCTACTGTTTGAATAAGCGTTCGCCCCAAAGTAGGAGCGTTGAGAAAAGCCCTTAGAGGCACTAGAATCGGCTCACGAGACCATGTAATATACTCTTACATTGATTGGTTGATTTGCACTTCAAACTGAGATATGCTGTTTATACTTACTGAAAGGTTATGTTATCAAAGTTTTAACTCTTGTTTGTATGCTTCAAAATTGGAAACTCGTTTTCATGGATTTTTACAGATGTAAATGTGCTAAAACTACCACATAAAGCACATGTTGTCAAAATTATGTATGTTTATAGACAGCCCGTTTTCACTCTAACTCTTTTGGAAGGAAGGTAAAATTGCCACTATAGGATAGAACTTTGTTTGTCTCAATTTGATTCAAGGACTGTCCCTTCGACCAGCCAGAACCCCTTACCTTTGCTCCGTCACTTGCATGAATAAACTGTTAAGCATGAGTCACCCAGTTAGAGTAAAGTCGGATAGCTGATTACTTCTTATCTGCCTTTTTGAAAACCCAGACTGGCATGTTAGTACATCATCGTTATATAAACAATCAGAACGGCCAACACACTTTTTATACGTAGACTGGCGTCTCCCATCTGGAGAGACTCTGGGATTTTAGAGATAGCAGTGCTACTCTATTCATGACAACGTTTTGGGGTTAATGATGTCCATGTACTACTTCACTAAACATATTGCGAAATTGTGTCACTGCTAAATATTCTTCCAAGTATATAGTATTTCTCCGTCCTCGATTTAACTTGTGTCATCATTTTTAAAAGCCAAAATATTTACGTAATCAAAAAAATAAATTATATAAAAAAAAGTAAGTAAAGAGCTTTTATTCTTCACCCAGCCTCCCGCAACACTTCAAGAAGACACGTAACCTTAACAATAACACCCCCCCGGCCCATTTATTTTAGCTTCTGAATCACTACAGACAATGTTTATCACTTGATTGCTTCGTTAAATAGTTCACTATTTCTATATTAATGATTCTATTTCATTCTCCAACCCAAATTCACTAAAATCAATGTTTAAAATACTTTCATTGTGGCGTCAAATATATTCATTACCATTCTTTAATCAGGATTCACAGAGTTTTCGGCAAGCCATTTATAAATCTAAATAAATAAAAAAATAATTGTAAATTCAGTTATTACTCAGAGTCTTTTCTAATCGTAAAACTTGATCTTCATTAAAGTGAATAGCACCCTCAGGGGTGGTAGAAGCAGTCTGATAGCATCTCAGGAGCCATATCATCAACTAAAATATGCAAAAACAACGTTAATTAGTGGTATGGGGCCAATAATCGGTATTTTATACTAACAACTACCACTAAACGTTTTCGTATATTTTTAATAACGATCCATAAATATCAGTAAATTAATTTTTCAAACTACTCTTTAACTCTTCTCTATCAGCATCCTCAAAATCCAGTCATCGTCTCCAACTCACTAAATATACTACCAAGTCCTATAACAAGCTTTTCGGGCTTCATTTTTAAACTAGAATAAAATTATAATTAAAACAAATTATTAAGCAGTTTCTCTTGAAATTCAACGTAAATCACAGTCTTTTCTAATAGTAAACCCTGCTCTCACAAAGCAATAAATAATCCTTCAGGGGCGTAGAAACATCCAATTAAACATCTCAGAACCATATATCAACTAAAATGGCAAAAACACTTTATAGCCGGTTGGGGCCAAGAATCTGGTAGTTTACTGATAACTTCTTCACTCTCACTTGCTGTATATTTATGTGATTAAAATAGATCAGTATTTGATTTTTCAATACCTCCCCACAACACATTCTATGAACTTCCATTTTCAACTTGTAAATTAAATTGTAAAGCCTTTTAATTTCATCAACGGCTTCATTTTTATACAAGAATAAAATTATTTAAAAAAATCAATATCAGTATCTCTGTAAATTCAACGTATTTCATATCTTCTAATCGTAAAACAAGATCTCCATTAAAGCGAAATATCTACTTGCCTTCAGGTGTAGAAACAGTCAAATTACATCTTCAGGAGCCATATTATCTAAATTAGTAATATAGCAAACAACTTTAACTATTGGTGGCACAAGAAGCTGTTATTTTGCTGACAGCTTCAATTAACATTTCTGCATGTTATTCGTTAAAAAGATCAGTAATTTTTAATTCTTAAACCTGTCCTCTTTAACTCTTCTATAATGCCCACCCTCTCCCAATCCAACTCGTAAAGTCTATTAATAAGCTCTGTAGCTACTTCGGCCTTCATTTTTTAAACCAAAATATAAAAAACAATTAAAAAAATTAATTAATTCTGTAAACCCTTAATTCTTATATCCCTTGGAGAGAATGTAAATATGTTCGTTCACGATCACCAAATCTTATCTAGCACGTAAGCCCCCGTTTTAAATTAACGATTACGTCGATTTTAGAGGTTTTGAGGTGTTAATCTTAGTGTGAAACAGGTGTTAATTTTGGCCAAAACTGACATGAGATGTACGTGATTTGTATGTGAAAAATGGGGTTTTCGTGCAAAATAAGATGGGTGGTCTTGAACCCGCATATTTACATTCTCTATTATTCATAATTTCAAGCGCAAGTTCGTTAATAAACAAACAAAACAGAAGAGGACTACAAATATCGCCTTGTTTGACACCGTTCGTACAATTGATATAACCTGTGTACTGTGTACGACAACGAACTCGAGCTTTAACAACCTCATACATACTTTTAATACATCTGTAAATTTTACCTTTAATTCCATTCTTTAACATAATAGGCCACAGTAATTTTCTTGAAATTGTGTCGAACGCTTTCTCGAAATCAATGAAAGCTACATACAGTTTTCTATTACATGAAGATTGCTTTTGAATAACTGCTAAAAGTGTAAATATGTGATCGGTTGTAGAATAATTTTGTTTAAACCTAGCTTGGAATTCACCGGTAATATTGTTCTGCTCAACCCATTCCTGTAATCTTGAATTAACTATAGAGCTGTATATTTTGCTACTTATGTCTGAAAAAGAAATTCCTCTGTAATTTTTGGGATCGTTAATGTTGCCTTTTTAAACAATGGAACAATAATAGATTCTTTCCATAAATCAGGATATTGACCTGTGTCAAATAGAACATTGAAATATTTTACAAAGAAATCAATTACATCATCTCCTGATTTTTTTAATAGCTCTCCAATTATACCATCTGGTCCAGCTGCTTTCTTACTTTTCAATTTTCTCACTGAGAGTATGACTTCTTCTTAGAAATAGGCCGATTCAGAAAGTTGACATCATCATAATCATCATTCTCATGTGCATCATTTCCATTTCCTTGATCATCGTTATCATTATCTGAAAAATTATCTGAAACATCAGAAGCACCTGTACAGATATATTTGTTGCCGTCAGTCTCATGTTTTTCAAGAACCCTTTTAAAATGTTGAAACCATTCCTGTACTGTGATCTTGTTTGGCTGAAACTATTCTTATTAGAAACTCTCCCCATATTTGCCAAAATTCTTTCTGATCATTTACAGACATAATCAATTGTTCAAGTACAATTCTATTGTATTCTTTTCTCTTTCTCTCTAACAGCTTTTTGTATTCCCTTCTTTCTTTGCAAAAAGCTGTCCTAGCCTCTTTTTCGATTGAATTCCCCTTTTGGTGGCAACTTTGTATCTGGCAATTTTGTATTTTTTCTGGATGATTTCCTACATGTTCTTAAAAGTTTTCTAACATTGCGCTTAGAAGTTTTACATTCATCATCATACCACTTTTCTGACCTTTTCTGACATGTATAAATTTTCTTTCCATACATACTGCTTGCTCTCTTATGCATTCATTAAATAAATGTAATGCTGATTAATGTCAGTACCCATCAATATGCTGGCTTGATTAAGTTTTTTTTTTTGTATTTCTTGAATGCATGCTATTATGAAACTGTTCAGCAAAGTCATCATTCCAAACTATCTTTTTAATAAATAAAGGTATATCACGCCGATCATTGTCATTGCGTAACACATCATTCTTCGCATAAAAATAATAATTCCAATGGTTGATGATCGAACTAATCATATCAAATCATACAACGCAAGAATTTCTAATAGTATCGAACAGATCTTCAGAAACTAAGAAATAATCATTCACGCTACTCCTGTTTCCGTTATGTGTGTGTAATGACCTTCGAGGTCACCATTACATACTCCATTCATGATAAACAATCTGAAAGCAATACATAAATTCAAAATCATTCTTCCATATAAATTCAATTCCGAGTCTTTAAATATCTTATGAGATCTGTTTTGTAATTCTTATCCATGATACTGAACCTGTCAAACTGACCATTGCTGAAAGGGAAAATGTTTGCTGTTCTGCCGTTCAAATCCCCACACAAAAGGACATCAACGTTGTCATACAATAATATCTTATCTGTTATAACCTCTTCAAGGCAAACAATGCCGTTTTCAATTTCAAACTGTTGTATAAATTATGGGGAATTTATGGAGGCACATAAGTACATACATAAGAATGTTATTTTCAAAACCAAATAAAGTTTTATTTAATAAGAAACACATAATATTGTCATGTTCATATGTAAGTTCAGATACATAAGCCATCAATTCGGTCTTAATTAGCACACCACTCCACCCGATCTCCTCCCGTGTCTTTTCAGCTTAATCGCAGTTTACAAAAGACAGAATGGTGGGGAACAAATGGAATCTATTTTCTCCATGAACGTTTCAACAAGACAAATGAAATCAGAATTATAAACATACGATAAAAATTTTTGATCAATCAGTTTAGATGGAAAGGGCCCCCTACGTTCCAATGAAGGAAAGAGAACAAGTGTACTTTATTTTTAACCTGTGTTTCACTAACATTTTGTTCACTTTCATACTCGCTATCATTCGTACTCTCATTAGACTTTCGTCCATCGGGATGTCTCTATTGGTTATATTTCTCTTTCTCTCTTCCCCATTGCGTTGTTCCCTGTCATTTTCACGAGCTTCGTCACGGCTGGTGTCGCCTATCATTCCAACACGTGAAGAACAAGCATGCATTTCACACTTCGCCGTACACATCTACAACCTGTTCTCAGTAAACATGACACACGGCCATCAGCACGTGCGTTTCCGCATTTTATCTTCGGAACCGGTGTTTGGTCAACATTATCTACCTTTGTATCCTCAACCAGGGAAATTTGACTTTTAGGATTGTGGAAGTTTAACTTTGTTTGCAGAGGCCGGCCAAACCCTTTTTCTAACTTCCTTTAACTGATCATCCCCGTCGAAAACAAATTTCTTGCCCTCGATGAGAGATGATCGTAGATCATAGTGGCCCTCTTGTTGTTGTCTCTGGCAGCTTTTAAGTGTGGTCCTAGCTTCTTTCTGATGTCACGGACCTCTCTGAGTGAAATCATCACCAATAAACACTGAAGTATTCTTAAGGGTTTTTTTTGGGTCTGAAAATTTCTTCTTTGTCTTTGTAAAAGGTGCATCTGCCAATAACAGGCGAATTAGGCTTACTGTTGATGCGATGTATTCTGTCAAACTCTACGGTCTTGGTAGTTTCAATTCATCCGTCAACAGGTTATGCACAATATTCACACAGTCCTGTTGGTTTCTCCTTCCCTCCTTGCAGTCCATAAAAAATTAAATTATTCCTTTTGGATCGCCCTTCAAGATCATCAACTTTTTCTTCCAAACGCACGATTCTATCTTTCATCATGCTGTTCTCTTCTTTCAGATGGTCATTTTGAACACGAAGCTCACTGATCGTCTCTTTCAATGTCATGCATGTCCCTTTTTAGTCCGTCGACTGAGTCTTTCACTCCTCTTACATCGTCTGACAT
>CM031603.1:47720769-47723269 GCA_018398815.1 Conus ventricosus | reverse complement strand
CACACTCCACATTCAGGTTAGAGCCCAACCCGTTTCCCCTCTCCACCCCTGCCTTCATACGTGCACCATCTCACCATGACAGGAATATAATGGCGTACTGGCAGCTCTGAACCCCCTCTCCCCCCTCCTTCCCTCCCCCACAGTGAATAATGCGGCATTAACGTCAGTCCCAGCGATGATCAGACCCAGGGAGGAAATGGCGTGCAGGACTCACAGCACGTGATACACCACAGGGTCAACACGCCATCCTCCTGATTGGTGATGGCCATAGCGCAGTGCTGCATCGTGCACATGTTGCGTGACTGTTGTGGTGAAGGCCCTGTCATTGAGGATCGCTTTCATGTTGACTGCCCTCAGATTTCATTTCTGTTCTTTCTGTCCCTTTCCTCCTCCCCCTAACATCCCTCCACCAGTATTTCTGATTATTTCCTCTTGAGTTGAGACAGGAAACAACACGACTAAGTGGAGAGAGAGAGAGAGAGAGAGAGAGAGAGAGAGAGAGAGAGAGAGAGAGAGAGAGAGAGAGAGAGTTTCCCAAGCAGATGGTTGAATCTCTTTTGTATCTTTCAATTCAAGGAAATAACGAACTACATGATATCTTCAAGATTTCAGTCCGTGAGATGAGAAAGCATGAATATGATCCAGTCAAATATATTTCCATCAAAGCTTGCGCCCTCCCCCCCCCCCCCCTTTGCCCCATCCTTCTCCTCCACCTATTCTCCCCCCCCCCCCCCCCCCCCCTTCTCTGCTGAAAAGACAAGAACACGACTTCTACCGTAGCTCCCTTCTGTAAGCACACACACACACACACACACACACACACACACACACACACACACACACACACACACACACACACACACACACACACACACACACACACACAGGTGCACGCACGCATGCACGCACGCACGCACACACGCGCACACACACACTAACACTAACACATACAGAGAGAGAGAGAGAGAGAGAGAGAGAGAGAGAGAGAGAGAGAGAGAGAGAGAGAGAGAGAGAGAGAGAGAGAGAGAGAGAGAGAGAGAGATGTTCTTGTGATTTGTTTTCCTCTTCTAAATCCAGGCTATTTATTGTTGTAGTCTGTTCCAAATCGAAATGGTAGGTTTGAAATGGCAGCTAAGTAAACATGAATGAGGAACACAGAACAAATACAGATTTTTGAGGAAAGTATCTTTTGATCTTTTTGATAGAGAAAAAAGAAATTTTGTTCAGAGATGACTCTTTGAAGTTTCTTCGATCAATACAAGGCACTTCTCAGTTAGATATGCCTTACTGGAATGCGGATGATTACAGTCTATTATGCGGGCACATTTCATTTACATGTGTCGTTTAGGGTTGTAAGGAATATCAATCAACACATTGCACAGAAATTTTTTTTAGAGTGTACAGGAACATCCTTTACCAGGTGGTACAGTCAACCAGAATTGCATTTTTGTTTTGAGAGTATAGGATTAACATGAATTAACTTGCATTTCAATCAGAAATATCATTTTGGAAGTGCACTGGAAGAACATCTGTCAGCACAAGGCTTATTATAATGAAAAATGTATTTTAGGGTTGTACTGGTGCAAAATCTGTCAACAAACGACACATTTCAATCAAAATGTATTGGGGTGGGGGATGGGGGTACTGACGTAACTTCTTTTAGTATAATAGGACACTTTGTTAAACATGTCTTTTTGAATTCCACGGAATATTTCTTTTTAAATTCCACAGAATATATTATTCAAAACATGATGCATTCATGTCAGAGATACCATTCCCAAACACTCCAAAATACTTCTTTGACTGATATATAACCATTGTACAATCTGGAAGACATCTCTGACTGGCATATGTTACGTGTTGATAGGTATAAATCCTGCACCCTCCAAAGATAAAGCTCTGAGTAAATATGCCATATATCTGATGTACACCATAAACATCATTGCGCTACACTCCCGAAAGATATCTCTGACGTAAATGTACCATGTGTTGATATATGTTATGCCCATGTACATCAAAAACACATGTTTAACAAATGTGGCATATCATATTGATAGATGTTATGTCAGTATTCCCCCAAAATAAATCTCTGACTGAGATGTTACGTGTGTTAATATGTGATATAGCTATACAACTCTAAAATATGTGTTTTCGTTGAAACATGTCATGTGTTGATTATTCCTGTGCACTCCAAAAGACATCTCTGACTAAAATGTGTGTTTTTACATTTTAATCCCATATTCTCCAGACATACATGTGTGACTGAATGTACCACGTGGTAACATATGCTGTTCCTGTACACTCTAAGAATTGTCTGTGCAGTGTGCTAATAGATTGTCTTGCTGTAAATTAAAAAAAAATATGAATGTGAATTAAATGTTCCATACATTAATGCACCATTTTGACATAAAACAGAATGCAACACATAAATAAGTTGGATTTAGAAGGGGGAAATAAATTGCAAAGACAGCTCTCTCCTCTCTCTCTCTCTCTCTCTCTC
>CM031603.1:47713269-47718269 GCA_018398815.1 Conus ventricosus | reverse complement strand
ATGAGAATACTGTACAGAGAAACGGTTAGACATAGTGAACCTATCCAGTAGTTAATGACAGAGCATCAAATCCCAGCTGCATAGCTGCCACTTTAAACAGAACGAGGTCATAGAATACTAGACCCACCTTCAACAGCTTCTGGCTTTGAAAAATCTGAGGCGATAGATTACCAGAACTTCCTTGTACAGGTTGTGGATTTTCTTGAAAGTCTTAGATGGTAGAACACCAGACTTGCATCAACGTTCGAAGACCCCAAGATGGCAGAGCTACAGAGCTTATTGTCAAAGGGTTAGCGTTCTGATCCCGGTGTCGCCACAGTTCATTGGATTCCCCATGACCCCACCCCACTCCCCTAAACGGTCTTTTCTTCCACTATTTTCAGGGTAGTGTTACATAGGTCTCTTTCCTCCAGCCTCATGGATCTAGTTGTCCCGTTCATCCATATCACCTGATGTTTGCGACATGTTTGTGATCAACAGGAGGACGACAGTACAGGAACAGACTGTCGTTTAGTAAATCTTGATTTTGCCGTTTTCACTTCTGGGGTGCCATACATGGTGTGCTATGATAGTAGTGTGGGTGGTGTAGACAGACGTGCGGACAACTGGTGAGAAAAGTGCTTTTCAAACATACATCATATGTACCGATAAGTAAAAGGAAAGTGTGATGTTTAGTCATACCCTACATGTATGAACGAATGACGGCAAAGCGGTTTGTTCAGACACTCTAACATGTGTCAAGAAGCTACAGTAAACTGAGTAGTTTAGGCACACCTTACACGAATCAAAAGGCCCCTGATGTGTCGTGAAGCAATCAGATAGTCTGTACCTCGTGCCACATACGCAGTCAAGTTCTATGAAACGTTCCTTGACCTCACTATCCATGAAGGAATTTAAACCAGCCATCCTCATCCACTCTTCTCTCTCTCTCTCTCTCTCTCTCTCTCTCAACTTTGTACGTCGTTTTAACACTCTGATCTCTACCAACACCAACACCACCACAACTCTCTTTCATCTCATTCTCTCCATCTCTGTCCATCTGTCTGTCTTGGTTTCAAGCCGACAGTACATCAGAGTCACCTACACTGATAGACTTATGACGTGACTGACGGGTAATACCTTGCCGTGGAATTTTGACGTCACAATCACAAGTCGACCCCCTCACTCCCCCCCACCCCCCCCCCCCCCCCCCCCCTACCTCCACCCCTTTTTTTCTTTTTTTTTTCCTTCGGCACTCTATTTTGCATCACAGATAAAGGTGCCACAACACTCTTCTCTTTCACAGTGTTAGTTACGAGTCTCCCTTCTCCCATTCCTTTGGCGTGCAAATGCACTCGGGATAATCAAGGGTAGCAGGCATCACTTGGTCTTGCGCATGTGCCTCAGATGCGTGTAAAATCATACCTGCGTGTTACAGACCCCTCAGATAGGCGTGCTTGATGGTAACCAACTGGCATGGGAGTAGTGCAAGTATCGACCCGTGCAACATCACATGTATTCAATCTCCACAGGGAAATGATATCTGTCAATCACATAGCCTCCCACAAATACGACCTGGCTTCACTATCCAAAAGGGAAATGACTCACAGATTCATCACAGGCCATAAGACCGGAAAGAGTCCATCACTGTAAAAGAAACTTGAGCCAAAGAGGTGTTAGCCAAAGAGGGCAATGTTTATCTCCCCTACTTTAGTGATCCCGTGTCTTTTGCAGGTTTCGCTGATTGCCCCCCCCCCCCCCCCTCCCCCCCTGCCCCCTCCCTCCCCCACCTCTTCCCAGAATCTACACACCAACAGTCGGAAGAAAAACGAAGATCGCTTGATGTACAGAGAAGAAAAATATCAGGCAGATATTCATGACTAGTACTAGTAATATTTACAAACTAGACACGAAAACGTTTGGAGAAAGTTGTGAACTGAACAGGTAGGCAAAGCAAGGATTTCAAATTTGGCCAAAAAGGTAACTGGTCGTGTATCATAGGGAGCTGTTCACATGATAAACAAAACAAAACTCGGGGAAAGAGACACAGTGACCTTTGGCCTTTCAGCGCCATGAAAAGCGGCAAACAATGGTCACAGTGGAACACACCTCTTGCCTGACCTCGGACCATCCATGAGAACTGTAACACGTGGACAGCAATGCTTGACACGTCACGAGTCTCATAACCACAGATCCCTCACTCACACACACTCACAAAATCACGTTTTCCAAGATCTTGTTTCCCCTAAACATGCGTCTGTGTACTGCCCACCACCTCTGCCGCAAAGTCAGCAGTACACTATTTTCCTTCCGTTTTATGATGTTCATAGCCAGTCCAACCGCTCAAAGGAATCTTGTGGAATTCGGTATTCATCTGGTCGGGATAGAAAAGTTCATGGTCAATCATAGAAAATGCCTTTGAAATATTGAGAATAAATAGGACATAGATATTACCATCAGGCCATATAATATGATATTTCGTTACTTTCAGAAGGGCAGTTTGTCTTGTGCCATGCACTGTAACTGACATGGGCCAAGGAGTTGATGGGCCTTTAATTGACCAGAAAGCTGCACTAGTCCTACCACTTTGGCCAGTTTGAACAAGAACGATATAAAGACGGGTGTATGATTTTCAGACAGTTGAGATCAAGAGAAGATTTGATCAGCAAGGGAAGGACTATGACCTTCTTGGGAAAATGGCGCTAGAAATGGAACCATTGACAATGTGGGTTATGTACAGCAAAAGTATGCCCAGACATTTTAATAGAAGGTGAGACAGAACTGGGTGAAATGCACAAGATATTAGGGAGAAGCAAGGAAGAATGAAACGTATTACCTGAGAATGTTTCGTCCTGGTGTGACAGGACAGAATAGTTGCCCATATAGACTATTTGTCTGTCTGTCTGTCTGTCTCTTTCTCTCTTTCGCTCTCTCTCTTCTCTCTCTCTCTCTCTCTCTCTCTCTCTCTCTCTCTCTTCTTTAAGACTCAACGAATTCCACCTAGCCTTTTCATCCTTTGCTGAGACAACAGTTCTATTCAGCCAGATTCCCAGCAGGAAAAACAGCCCCTTGGCTGACACTTCCTGGCTTTCATAAATTAGCCTGACAGACTCGTCTTGGAAGCGGGCCTTCTTGGCCGGCGAGACTAATTGATATCACATGGTCAGTCTTTGACGCTCTGCCTCCAGATTAGGAAAACTATTTTTGACTGAGGAATGACCCCATAACACTGTAAATAGGCTTTCAGCCAATGATTCTAGGGCAATGTAGGAATATGTGGCGTGGGGACAGAGAGGGAAGTAGTCCCAAGTGTTGAGATATACTTTCTTTTGCATCTGGAATTGGAAGAAGGCAGACGTGTAGAAAGACTTGTGCGGAAGATAGCGCCAAGAAAAGAAGATAGCCTCTATGATGTGTTGAAAGTGAAGTTGTAGATGTACTGAGACAGATGCCAAGAAAAATGAAAACAAGACTGCTCCTATGAGTTGTGTGAAAATACTGATGGAGTAGACGGGGCATTGGGTTGCATCACTGCTGTATGAAGATGACCGATGAGTGAAGATGCGCTCTGGGCTAGAGTCACTGCCCCAGGATGGTTGGCACGATTTGATATAGAATAAAAAAAAAGGAGAATGGAGAGTAGCAAGCTGGCGTGTTGAGAAGGATGTCCTCCCTATCCCCTTTCCACCGCAGACACGCCACCTCAACCTCAACCTTCCTACCTCACCTCTCCCCTCTCCTCCCCCTACACTGGGAAGCCAGAAGCTGTGGAAACGTCCAGATTATCACGAATACGTTTAACCTTTGCACTAAAGATGTCCGGAACACACATCGGTAGTTCAGCTGATGCCAGAGAGGAATGGTATGTGTATTTCGTATAACACCGTACAGTTCTTCGAAACTTCCTATAAACTTTTTGAATTTTTCAATTCGTTCTTCTTTGGCCTTTCTAACGAGGTCAACAATGGCGCTATAACAACGGGGTGGGTCGGGGGGAGGGGGTGGGGACGGGGGGAGGGAGGGAATGACTTTGCATAGTTTGGCGAAATCGTAGGCGTTCGGGACTTCACAATGCGTCGAGGTATTGATACAATAGTTCAGCTGAAGGTTGCGGCACTGAGCAGAGAGGCTGGTCCGCACGTTCATCTCCGAGGCAGCCAGTTCAATGTACCGGAGTTCCTCTCCCCGATGCACTTTGCCTGCACCATCTGCTCGGTTAAAGACAATAGATGGTAACCTGTATTTCACAGTAGTTGACTGTATGAGAGCTTCCTCTTCCCGCTGCATGACCCCCTCAAGGACATGGCTATGGCAGTGTGTAGAAGTATTGACATACTGTGCCAGACTAAAGGTTTTCAGTAAGGCAAGCTTCTTGAAAGCTGAGGCAGAGAGGGATGGTAGAAATGGAAATTGTATTACCTGCGACCAGCAGTTTGCCTCCAGAGCGATTTGTATGCCCACGCAAACTGGAAACTCCGTCATTAATTAAACAGTGGGCTTAGTAATGCTTGACCAGATGAGTACGTACAATAAAGAACGAAGAGACACAGGTTGGTCTGAGGGAAGAATGGTGATGAAATGTATGATTTCAAATGAAAGATGATGGAATGGGTGTATTTGATGGGTACGTTGGGATTTAAAAATACTTTAATGAAAATGTTGATACAATTCCTTTACTACGTGATCCCCGCGCACTTGTTACTGATTCAGACTGTTACATACACACTCAAACTACGTCCCTGAACTCAAGATATGCTCCAGTAGCTCATACATTGTTCCTGGTCCCAGCTGCAATTCATAGTGTTCATTGTTCTGTATATTTTAAATGCCTCCATGCTCTGCTCCACAGAATGTATCGCCAAGTTGATGTCAGTGAAAACACACGCCATTTACATCAAGGTGTGAGGTCCAATTTGGATGGGAAACAGTCGCTGGACTGACAGCAATTCTGATTGGATCCTTGCGAGATTATATTGGCAAAGGAAGGTAACCCAAATAATGTCACTTCTAATCATGCAACG
>CM031603.1:47698269-47705769 GCA_018398815.1 Conus ventricosus | reverse complement strand
GAAGAAGAAGAAGAAGAAGAAGAAGAAGAAGAAGAAGAAGAAGAAGAAGAAGAAGAACAACAACAACAACAACAACAACAACAACAACAACAACAACAACAACAACAACAGCAGCAGCAAGACACTGTTTCATGCAAGCCGTAAGCTTGTCAACGCTATGTGACTGACAATACTGTTGTTGTCAAAGCAGCTTGGCTGATCACTCAAACTGTTCGCGCATTTGAACTGCTGGTAATCCTTTTCTGTGGACGTCAAGCATAGTTTGAACGATTTCTCTTTATACGGATTGCTCCCAATCCCTTTTTGGTTTGGTTTGGTTTGGTTTGGTTTGTGGCATATTCTTCCCATTTCCTTATTTCACCCTTAGATGGCTGTCTTGGAAAGCTGTTGGATTTGGATTCCCCTAAGTGACCGATTCAAGATTTATTTCCAGAAAAATCTCCATGGTTGGGAGAACACGGATAAAACAAAACAAAACAAAACAAAGGGGGGGGGGGGGAGGGTCACAAACATGACAAGAATGCAATATGCGAGACTATGCAATAGCCGAGCCTGGTGGTGAGAAAAGCACAGAACTATAGGCGGTGTGTGTGTGTCAGATGCAAGGGGCCGGAATAGCTCAGTTGGTAGAGCGCCTGACTCGTAATCTTGTTGATCCTGGGGTTGCGGGTTCGAACCTCCGCCGGGGCGTTTCGGTGCAGGGGATTTTTCCCTCGGAGTTAACATTGGTTCTGACTCCATTTCCCTTACAGTCCTTCGAATGAGACTAAAAACCGAGGTTCCGTGTGTGAACGCATGCATAACATCTTGCACACACGTAAAATCCCATCACCAACTTTCGGAAGAGTAGGCCAGTTTGGCCGTTGGTATGGATGACACGTTACACATTTTTTTTTTTTTTTTTTTTTTGCTGTCCCAACCTCTGCGCTACCTCAAAGGCAGTGCACCCACGCCGCTCATTCCGACACCCCGTCCACAGCCACAGCCCGGCTGGCCCCGCCGCAGCCCCGGCATCAGCAATCCACAGGGAGCAGTCAATGTCAAGTCAAGTCATGAGGCAACCCACCGGAGGAGACACTGCACTGCTGCCGAGTCACTTCGGTGGTGTTCAGTGGCACCTGTTCTGATCTAACATACGCAGGACACCCACCTACTAAGCCCCCTACTGACGACAATAATTGCTTAGTCGCGGAGCCGGCGTGAGTGAGCCTCCCTCCGGAGGGCGCCACCACGTCCGTCCAACGACAGCCCCCATGGACTCGCCGATACCGGTGACCCCGACGGAAGCAAACCAAGGCCACAGACGCGGAGAGGACATCGAAACTGAGGTCACCATGAGAGCAGGGCATGAAGGGCCACAGAATTGGAGACATTTTTTTTTTTATGCTGATCAATGGGAATGAGGATGATTAAGGTGATGCTACGGATTTCCATTTCGGTCTGAGACTACATGACAGGGCTGTACTCTACGCTTCCTTTCATAATATATCCTGGCGTCAACCAGGCCTGAGAGATACAGGCACCTGCAGTGTTGGTCATGAAATTTGAGCAACACTCTCAGAAACGCATCCATTAAGTGGATGAAACTCGACTGTGTGGTCCCAGTCTTCCCAACTGAATCCGCAGCAAACTCAACTCTGGGTAGGAGCCGGTCGGGGCAGAAAAAACCCACATGACTCTGATGGGATTCGAACCCACGACCTCCCAGCCGGGAGTCCGCGACGCTAACCACATTCGCCACGGCGGCTGGTGACACGTTACACATAGCATGCACCCTACGTGAGAAATGGAAAGAATGAAGGAAGTAAGGAAAATGAGTGATCGATATTGAACGATACTGACTGGATGACACGGGAAACGACTGAATGAAGCGCCAGCTGGCAGCTCTTCAGTCGGCACTACCCAGGTAGGCAGCCCGTTGTGTAGACGAGTTGTTGATTGTAAAGCGCTTAGAGCTTGGCCTCTAGCCGAGAATAGGCGCTATATAAGTATTCATTATTATTATTATTATTATTATGGAATAACATAACCAGGCCGAGTTTTACTTATGAAGTCTCCCAGGAGACGAAAGGGAAGTCTAGACACGCGATATAAATTGCTCTGTTCTCTTGACATAACGCGATGGTGTCCGCATGCGGCTTGGGAAGTGTTTACTATTGACACTTCAATGTCCTCTTCTTTATCCCCCTCCGTTGGCCACCACCGGTACCCCCCCCCCCCCCCACCCACACTTCTCATCCATTTCATCTCCCTCACCAAACTCCCATCCCCCCTCTTCTTTTTCTATACACATCTTTGCTACGGTAATCTTCATAATGATGGAGGAGTTGTCACTGTGCACTTGATTTCACCCACGACTTACTTGTTCGGGATGGATTGTATCATATTGCCTTGTGTTGTTTTACATCCCATTGCATTGTACTATATTATGTTGTATTATACTGTATTGTATTAAACTTCCTTTTTGTATAGTGGATTGGATTGGATTGCATCGTGTTACATTGCATTTTGTATTGTATTGTATTGTATTGTATTGTGTTGTATTGTAATGCATAGTGTTGCATTATAATTGCATTTTGTTATATTACATTGCGTTGTATGACATACCAGTGCATTGTTTTGTATACTTTTACATTGCACTGCCCTAGCTTGCATTGTTTTACATCATATTCCATGGCATTGTAAAATATGCATTGTATGTATGTCATTACTTTACATTCTACTGCATTGCCTTATATTGTATCGTGTTGAAGTGTAGTGTAGTGTAGTGTATGAGTAGTGTAGTGTAGTGTAGTGTAGTGTAGTGTAGTGTAGTGTAGTGTAGTGTAGTGTAGTGTAGTGTAGTGTAGTGTAGTGCTTCATAACATAGCTTGCAGTCTTGAATCACCCCAGACTCGAATCATGGATCTGGTATGTTGTGGTTGCTATGCGATAGCATTATTCACTGGGGCCACCATTGTCCCCAGCTCCTCAACACTTCCTTCCTACGTTCATCTCTCTCTCTCTCTCTCTCTCCTCTCTCTCTCTCTCCTCTCTCTCCTCTCTCTCTCTCTCTCTCTCTCTCTCTCTCTGCCTCTCTCTCTCTCTCTCTGCCTCTCTCTCTCTCTCTTTCTTCTTCTTCTTCTTCTCCTCCTCCTCCTCCATCTCCTCCTCCCCCCCCCTCCACGTCCAGGCAGGGGGTAGGCGCCAGGCTGCTCTCCGTGGGTACTTTTATCTACCTGCCAACTGCCGGGTGGACACAGAATGCCAATAGCTTGTCTCTACCCCCCATGCGTGTGTCCAACGTGGTGGTGTCCGCGTGGCTGTGAGATCCTGTGGTTGCCGTGATCCGCCCAACTGGTCGTCATACTGGGAGGCAAGTTTGTGACTGAAGTCAATCCGCCTTTCCTCACTTCCGAACCATCCTGAAGCCGTAACCTAGTAGATAACCCACAAGGCTAGGAAGCCATGGGGTTCCATGTTCGAATTCCATAAGAGCCGGATGTTTGTTTGTTTGTTTGTTTGGTGTGTATAGATGTGTGTGTGTGGTGTGTGTGTGTGTGTGTGTGTGTGTGTGTGTGTGTGTGTGTGTGTGTGTGTGTGTTTGTTGTTGTTGTTGTTCTTCAATTTAACGTCTTTTCACTAAATGTGATATTAGACAAGGTGTGTGTGTTTGAGTGAGTGTGTGTGTGTGTGTGTGTGTGTGTGTGTGTGTGTGTGTGTGTGTGTGTGTGTGTGTGTGTGTGTGTGTGTGTGTGTGTGTGTGTGTGTGTGTGTGTGTGTTTGAGTGTGTGCATGCAGCGTGCGTACGTGTGTGCGTGCAGCGTGCGTACGTGAGTGCGCGCCCGCGTGCGTGCGTGTGCGTGTATGTGTGATGAGGAGAAACTCTAAGTAAGAATTAAACTGTAATAAAAAAAAAATAAAAAAAACAAAAAAGACATCAAAAGTAAAAGCAAACAACTGTACGAAACAAGATCATGAAACAGCAATTACAGGATTGAGCCAACTGGGCTTAACATAAGAATTCGTACAAAATTTAAGAGAGTCATGGTATCCTGGAATATGCACTTTGAAGCATCCTTTCGAAACTCTGACAAATCGGAATCAAAGTAGGGCAAAAGTATAGAACGTGTGTTGTTGTACAATTATCAAGGGCGCCACAAGCACATCGAATATTCTTGACATATTTTGTTCTGAATGCATTTATTTTTAACCGAAATAATAAGGAGGCAAGTTGTCTACTGTGTCTTGGGTATAATCCTATGTTTATATTACGGTTTACTGGATTTACTGAGGAAGCCCTTTTTAAAAGATTACTTGCTCGAGAGCTCGTACAACAAAGTATAGAAGAGTCGGGTTTATGTATTCGGGGGAGAACACTTTCTTTGTAGTATTCCTCAAATTTTTCAAAAGAGGCTCTTTGTAAGAGAGAATATCCTTCATGTAAGCTCAAGGGAATATGATAGAAGCTGTATTGTCAGAATTGTTTGCACCTGCTCGAGCAATCCTGTCAGCCCATTCATTTCCGGATATGAAGCAATGGAAGGAACCCAACAAAAATTAACTATTATACCTCTTGACATAATGTTTGTGAATAAGTATTTTAATTTCTGATACGATTTCAGCACGATTTTTTGAATTTGTAGATTCTAAAGCTTGAAGAACTGACTTAGAATCTACACAGAAGAGAATACCATAACAGTCAAATGATAATCATTTATGTACTCTACGGCCATTAATATTGCTATAAGTTCGGCTGTAAAAATGGACAGATTTGCCCCAAGATGAAAGGCCTTCTCAATTTTTAAAAATGGAATGACAAAGCCACAACCAGCATTATTGTTTAATAGAGACCCATCAGTATAGACTTTTACGAAGTTACGATAACAATCATTGATATGTGATTTTGCTTCGCAAGCTAGAATATTAATGTTATCAGTTTTAGATATAGTAGTATAGTTATAATCAAATTTTGGTTTGAAGAGCTCCCAGTTTGGTACGGGACTTATGGGAAGACGCACAGCAAGCTTTTTATGATTGATACCTGAATTTGTCAACAAGTGAGAAGAATATGTGAGTATCGTTTTAGTGGCTCGAATGTTTTTTAGCACGTTTAGGAAAGTCTACATCAGACCTCATATCCAGTTCCATTTGGTTAGCACTTTCAACAGTTGAGCAGCGAAGAATGTACTTAGCGCAGGCTAGTTCACGATGGTCATCAAGAGGTAAGACACCAGCTTCATGGTATGTTCCTAAAGCTGAAGCATGAAATGGAACACCAAGGGCTAATCTGAATGCCTTAGAGTCTATACACTGAAGCTTTTTTAATAAGTACTTAGGAGCACTAAAAAAGACCTCTTGTGCATATGACAATTTGGATCTAACTAAAGCAGAAGAAAGATGTATTAAACTTTTTGTTTCCTGGCCCCAACTTTGTTTGCTTATAACTTTGAGCAGATTAAGAGATTTTCTCGCTTGATTTATTATGTGTTCCAAGTGAAAATTCCAAGAAAGATTTGACATAAGATGCACACCAAGGAATTTAATCTCAGAAGTGTAGCTCAATGTGGTATTATGTACTTTGAAGTTAGGAGTATTGTGAGCAGACCCACCTGCATCAAATAACATCATACGGGATTTTTCAGCCGACAGGCCATTATCAGACATGAAGTTCGCAATGTTGTCTAACTCTTTTTGATATATTCTTCTAATGTGATTAACAGATCTTTTTGATGTGCTCTTTTTTAATGTGGCGTTCAACCATAAGCAGATGTCATCCGCATATTGAATCAAGTTAACGTTTATTTAAATGTATTTAGGTAAATCATTAGTTAAAATATTAAAGAGAAGAGGGGCGATCACAGAGCCTTGAGGGATACCCATATCTAGTAATCTTTTGGATGAATAAGTATGACCTATTCTTGTCTGAATACTTCTGTTGGTCAGGAATGTTTTAACAAATTTATAAATATGACCAAGAGACCTATAGTTTTTATATTTATATAAAAGCCTATCATGCCAAACTTAATCAAATGCCTTGTTGATATCGAAAAATGTGGCGAGAACGTTTTGTCTTCTAGCAAACTGGTGTTTTAATTTGCGTAGTGAGCTTTACAAGATGATCAATAGTAGACCTGCCCTTTCTAAAACCGGCCTGGTTTGCGGGGATAATGCGAGTTTTTTCACAATAGTATGTCAATCTGTTTAGAACAATTATCTCCATTAGTTTACAGACATGAGATGTAAGAGCTATAGGTCGATAGCTATTTGTGTTTGTCATTGATTTCCATTCTTTAAAATGGGAACTATACTGAACAACAATAAAAACGCACCGTTTTGATTTGCCGATTTCCCATTTGGAAAAAATGTGTACTTGGATTTGGTATATTAACACAATTTTTAAGGGACACAGATTCACACTGCCTCGGTTTCTCCGCGCTTGCCGACGTTCGTGTGACGCCCACGTGCAACTCGCCCAAAACACTTTTCTTGCCACTGGGCCGAGACTGAACGTAGCACATCTGTTTCTTTGTCTCAAATGGTGAGTTTGAAGTCATGCCGACTGGAAAACGGTATCAGTTGTCATTCGACCAGGCGAAGTGGTCCGAAAACAATGCCGCGACTGTCTATGCAAGAACGCGAGCGAGCCACTGGAATGTTGATGGTCGGTATGTCATCGAGAGAGACAACCAGACAACTGAACTGCAGTCACTCAACAATTGTAAGGCTATCACAACGTTTGGCAGCAACTGGTTCGACCACTGATCGGCGTCGAACGGGCCAACCTCGTGTTACCACACCAGCGTAAGATCGATACATTCGCCAGCTTCATCTTCGTAATCGATTCCTTACAGCAGCAGAAACATGTCGCCAGGTGGTTGGTCGACGGGGCCCAGTGTCTGGACAAACCGTTCGACGTTGATTGCAAGAATCAGGGCTCAATGCAAGACGCCCTCATGTTGGCCCAGTCCTCACCCGTAGACACCGTCAGCAACGCCTGCAGTGGGCCAACCAGCATCTGCCATGGACACGACGTCAGTGGAGAGCTGTGCTGTTCTCTGACGAAAGTCGATTCGCGTTATCTCATGCTGACGGGAGAATGAGAGTCTGGAGGCGTGTCGGGGAACGCTACGCCAACTGCTGCGTGTTTGAAGCCAATAGATGGGGAGGGGGCAGTCTGATGGTTTGGGGGGCATTCAGTCATGACTACCGGACACCTCTGTACTTTTTAGACAACCATGTGAATGCCAATACGTACCAGCAGGTGCTGCAGAACCACGTCGTCCCACTGTTTTGGCCAGCACCCGGAGCTGCAGTTCTTCCAGCATGATAATGCACGACCCCACACCGCAAGAGCCACCGCTGCGTTTCTCCAGGCGAACAACATTGCCGTGTTGCCCTGGCCATCTCTGTCCCCTGACATGGCTCCCATTGAACACATCTGGGATGAGCTGGGGCGTCTTGTGGCCCGTGGAAGACGTCCACAGACTCTCGATCATTTGAGGCGCGCACTGACCTAGG
>CM031603.1:47685769-47693269 GCA_018398815.1 Conus ventricosus | reverse complement strand
TAACAGGCAGTACTAGGGTAACTACTGTTCACAACGGGGAACTGTAAACAGGCAGTACTAGGGTAACTACTGTTCAGACTGGGAACTGTAAACAGGCAGTACTAGGTAACTACTGTTCAGACTGTGAACTGTAAACAGGCAGTACTAGGGTAACTACTGTTCAGACTGTGAACTGTAAACAGGCAGTACTAGGGTAACCACTGTTCAGATTGGGAACTGTAAACAGGCAGTACTAGGGTAACTACTGTTCAGACTGTGAACTGTAAACAGGCAGTACTAGGGTAACTACTGTTCAGACTGGGAACTGTAAACAGGCAGTACTAGGGTGACCGCTGTTCAGACTGGGAACTGTAAACAGGCAGTACTAGGGTAACTACTGTTCAGACTGGGAACTGTAAACGGGCAGTACTAGGGTGACCGCTGTTCAGACTGGGAACTGTAAACAGGCAGTACTAGGGTAACTACTGTTCAGACTGGGAACTGTAAACAGGCAGTACTAGGGTAACTACTGTTCAGACTGTGAACTGTAAACAGGCAGTTACTAGGGTAACTACTGTTCAGACTAGGCTACCGCTGTACAAACTGGGAACTGGGAACAAGTAGAACTACGGGACCGCTGTGGTCAAAAACTGATTGGAGTCCCATTCTTGGTCATGTTTCAAGCTTTGTAAGCTGTGTCTGATCTCAATGGTTCTCTTCATCTCCTTACCTTTCTTTTTGGCAAACATGGATTCTATCCAGATCATGGTCTTTTCACGGGCTGTGATCCGGTGAGTGAACTGACATTGTCAAACATATAAATAGGATAAGACTTGAATCCAAAACCACTAAATCAGTAATCATGATTTCGGAATTTCAAAGTGTCTTCTCTCCCACTAGGGACTTATCTCTGCGGGGATTCAATGGATAACTCCTCTTTGATAGAGCAATCACTTACACATAAGCGATAAAAGAACGGGTCTCGGATCACCGAACAATGAAGACATATCCTTCCTAGACAAATCAAAGAATCCGAATTTCAAGAGAAGGTCTGCTAGGACAGGACGATAGAAAAATGTAGAGGGAAAGCAGGGACGGGAATGAGGCAGATCGATCGACGGATATCCCATTGGTTTGAACGTAGGACGTCTCGCTGACACGAACACAGAATGTAGCTTGCGCACGAAGCTTACTCCATATTTATCTTTGAGTGATGAGCACTTTTTTGAAACTGTCTGGAACCTAGAAGACTGAAGAAGACCGCAGCATTACTATAAAAAAAAAAAACAGTAACAAACAGACAAAAGTATAGCAATCCATTTTCAACAAGTATGTCTCCGTCAGATTAACACAAAATTGCTCAAAACCAAAACTACCTGGATAGCTGTAAGCGGGTGACTGTCAGTTTTACCAAATACATCAGACCAGGAAGCAATATTGATTTACAAAGTGATATTTCTTCTTTTTTTTCACTCGGACCCACCATCCGTCTCCTCTTCAATGGGTATGACCACCCCACGCGGCTCATTCGGCTCCACACATACTCAGTCACACACGTGTTTGGCAACCCTCGCACCTCGTACCTCGTACCGTGGAGCACTCAGTATCAGGTAAAGCAAAACATAACGTAAGGGAACACACAAAAGGAAGCTACGAAGTAACGCGCTTTTAATACATATTGCAGAACTGACATGTACAGTTTCCCTAAATATATCTTCCCGGATGTCACAGGCAAAGGAGAGAGGGCATGCCTCCAGCAACCCTTCCCAGGTGTTAACAAGCGTGAGAATGACAAGACATAAAATAGCAGTGGGTAAGTGAAGATTCTTTAGAAACTGCTTTTGCTTTAGCTGAAGGCTATGAAAGGTCATTGTCATTGCCCCCCCCCCCCCTTACCCCCTATCCCACCTTCCCGCCACCACCACCACCCCCCCCCTCTCCTCTCTCTCTCTCATTTGCCAAGCTCTCGCCATATCAGCTACCTTTTGAGAGAGAGAGAGAGAGAGAGAGAGAGAGAGAGAGAGTTTAAATAGCTTCTTTCCGCTTAACCTTCGCCCAACGTCATTGGAGTTCAATGACCCGCGGTTGTGATTTTCACATCATACCTGAATCAGGTTTGATTTTTTTAAAGCTATCTCTACAAAGATTCATGACTATGTCAATACAGTATGGTTCCGCATCTTTACGTTAAAAATTGTTTGTTTTGTCAACAAAATACACGAATGAAGAAAAATTAAAACCACGACAAGGGTTTGTTTATTCCTTCAGTAAAGCATGGGTATTCGGAGACCCACAGCTAACTGCAAGGCTTTATTCCTTCAGTAAAGCATGGGTATTTGGAGACCCACGACTAACGGCGAGGGTTTATTCCTTCAGTAAAGCATGGGTATTTGGAGACCCACGACTAACTCATTTACGTCTGGTGGTCGCAAAGAAGAAACGGTTCTATGCCGGCTGCACACCGGCCATTCGTATTTTACTCATTCATACCTTTTAAAGAGTGAAGAAGCTCCGTGGTGCATTCCACGTCATGTACCACTCACAATGAAACATATTCTTTTAGAGTGTTGGGAATTGCATTATGTCAGACACAAACATTTTACAGCAGATTCCATGAAAACCTTGCTCAGAGATGTTCCGCCTGACGCGATCTTTGAGTTCTTGAAAGTGATTAACGTTTTTCATCGGATCTGACATTTTACAGTGGAAAGATTTTTTTAACATTTTTTCGGATGGGTTTTTAGAAAATGTATTTTTAAAGAATTGTGTGAATGAATGGCTTGTGAGTTGATGTTAACGTGGTCACAGCCCTGATGTGGCCCTTTGTGGTCGGCTGGGCTATAAGCAACATTACCTTACCTTACCTGACTAACGGCAAAGGTTTATTCCTTCAGTAAAGCATGGGTATTCGGAGACCCACGACTAACAACAAGGGTTTATTCCTTCAGTAAAGCATGGGTATTCGGAGACCCACGACTAACAACAAGGGTTTATTCCTTCAGTAAAGCATGGGTATTCGGAGACCCACGACTAACAGCAAGGGTTTATTCCTTCAGTAAAGCATGGGTCCCTGAAGACCCATGACGTATTGTGCGAATTCTTTTTTAGAGGACGTATGGCGAAAGTTCAAATCTGCTTCATCTTTGACACACAGACAAGAGACGTTTATTTCTCTCTCTCTCTCTCTCTCTCTCTCTCCTCTCTCTCTCTCTCTCTCTCTTTCTTTCTTTCTTTCTTTTTTCTTTTAGTCGGTGCTTTTTTTCGGAGAGCTCAGAGAACAAATTTGTTCTAATTGTTTACCGCTTCAAATTCCTCCTCCCCCCCCCCCTTACCCCCACCCCCACCCCCACCCCATGCACCCTAAACACTGACATCTTCTCACTGGTAGACAAAATGATGGAGACTCTCACTCCATAGACGTTTAACAAGTCTGACATGTTCCCAAACGAGTAAAGTATGCGAAGAAGATATGATCGGCTGGTGTGGCATTTGCTGTTTAAGCCTGGGGAGACTGTCAACTAGGGAGATTTCATCGCAGGGCAAAACACTGACGACTTGCTGTACAACTGCAGTGTTGAGAGACGAGGGATGGAGAGAGACAGAAGAGGGTGAGGGTGAAGGAGAGGACTACACACACACACACACACACACACACACGCACGCACGCACGCACGCACGCACGCACGCACGCACGCACGCACGCACGCACGCACACACACACACACACACACACACGCACACACACACACGTTGTGGTTTGTTCTGTCATATGTTCTGTGGGCGCTGTTGAGAATTTCTAGCAGTGGTTCTTTTTATCGACAGGTGCTGGTCCCGAGAGGCCGCGCCTTTTACATTTTCACTTGATGATTTGAAGACAGATTAAAGTCAACCATTATATTGACATTTCATATTTTCCCCTTCACTTTCTTGCTCATATGTGTGCGCTTTTGTAAAGACAGTTTTCCTATAGGCTATAAGATCTACCCGATTTAGAGGTGTTTCCTTACTGCTTATATAGAAGTGCTTAGCAGCTTGGCAGCCTAATTGGTGTTATCGGTTGCACCACGAGGATTCCCAGCATTGCCATTTTCCCTAACCTTCTTAATTAAGGTGGTGTCGTTCTGGTGGTAGAGTGTAGTTTCAGACAGGTTCCCTTCTTTTATCACGTTGCTGGGATGGCTATCCCTGTTTGCCACATCACCATAGATGGGCCCGGACAGTGAATCTGAATGCAGCTAACTAATCAGTAGGCAACCAGGATCCTGTAGCAAGCCTGATGAGCTCTGAGCAGAACGAAACAGCTGTGGCCAACTGGTCCTGCCGACCACCACTTTGTGGGATAAAAAAAGATCAGAAAGCACTTGCTAGATGAGGATTCCCTGTGTGTGTGTGTGTGTGTGTGTGTGTGTGTGTGTGTGTGTGTGTGTGTGTGTGTGTGTGTGTGTGTGTGTGTAAAAGAGACACAGTTGAAAACTTTAGTCTCTAATACAGGTTTAGCCTTTCCGTTTGCAATCCACTAATCTTCGATGTAAACGATTACAAAGTTCTGTTTAAGCACTGCAGGTCAAAAAGGAAATCTTTCTAAATATCTCCTGTCATTACTTTTCCTCGCCATGCACCATACATTGTAACATCTTGTGATTGGTAGACAGAATGTTCGGAATTCTGTGTGTGAGTCACACACACACACACACACACACACACACACACACACACACACACACAGACACACACAGAAGACGCCAATTTGTTCAGCAGCGGCAATCCGGGAGCATACGAGGCCAGGAGTGTTGTAGTTGGGGTGCATTGCGGTGAGTAGACGTGCCCGTGTCAGTGACGTCAGCCACCTGCCTGCAGACTGCACGCACATGTAAATGGCGCTTAACGTCCTCACACATCTTGTTCCCCTCAACCCATATGCCATAGCCACCCCCCCCCACCCCCCACCCCCCCACCCCCCCACACACACACCCTCCCGATCTCCCCCACCTCTCTTTCCACTTCCCATCATCCCCCTGCCTCCGTCCTTCCTGTCTCGTTCTGTTCCTCACAAACATTTCCACCCTTATCTGCCGTGCACACCTCCACAGAATAGAACGCTTCCCCTCCATTAATTTCATCATGGGGAGAAAACCCCACCGAGATGCGTCAATACACTGGTAGAAAGCAGCATATACCAACAACCAGCCAGCCTTCAGTTCCAGATTCCTCCTCCCATGTTCTTTTGTACACGAGCAACTTAGAGAGCCAACTGTCGTCAAATTTGACCAAGCAATGACGAGAACAGATTTGAGCTTACCATTCTGTCAGTCTGTATCTGAAAGTCAATCTGACTGAAGTGTAATGCAGCTTCAGTGTAATGATGTAACCCACGTTTAGCATGCAGGCTTCTGTTACGGCTGTGCCGAAATGAAGTCGGGAAGATAAACACACACCCAAATGATGAATATGTGGCGTTATCGGAGTTTGAACACCCGCTGATGTTTAGGCTGATTTTCACCGTGAAAGGTGACAAACGCTTTGATTCAAATCATGTTTCTTTTGATTATGATTTTCCCGTCTGTCTAAAACGACCATCAAGGAACAGCTGCATTCTTTCTCTGTTGACTTCTCTGTTCTTTGTTATTTCAAAATCTAAACTGGAAACGGTTTACAACCAAACAACGCCCTCTGCAATTGACTGTATAAAATTCCGTGAAATGATGTAATAACTGAGGCGAGTTTAGCGCGAAATGTCGCGAGTGGCTAGCCTGTTCTCGCGGCGAAGACAAACAAGCGGAACGAAGAAACGGGCGCTAAACAAATTGAAATTAAAGATATGGATCCTTCTTCAAGTTGTTCTGGTTGCTGGAAGGCCAGCACACTGATCATTTCATGCACAGGTACAGGACGTCATACTGTCAGCCATGTTCTCTCGCCTGCGAAGGAGCCCCAAGACATTCTAGTCATCTCTCGCCCGCCGCTACAGTATGCTATGAAACGCCGCCAATTTCCGCAAACTCGCAAAAATCCACCAAGACCGTTTATATTTGAACGAACTGTCAAATCGCAGACAGTTCATCCAATCTGCGATCTCGGCGATTTTGTCTATGTTTTCTATTGCCCGATCTTTTGGCTTGCAATCAAAGGTCGATGAGATTTGCAAACATCGCCGAACCTGCATTCGCAGTGAAGAAAGGATCGCTCAGCGTGTTCTGCAAACTGTTCTGGTTCACGTAAAGGGAAGCCAGTCATATGAAAGCTTTTCTGCAGTGTTGTTGTTGTTGTTGTCGTACTCTGGCTAAAAGACTCCAGGGATCATCCGAACAGCCGAAACATCTGAACACTATGGTACAAATGCATCAGCTAGGGATGAGAACATTATGTGTGTGACCGTTGCGGAGGGGACATCGAAACTGAGGTCACCTTAAGAGCAAGGCATGAAGGGCCGCAAAATTTGACTTGTTTTTATGCTGATCGATGAGGCTGAGGATGATGACGATGATGCTACGGAGTTCTGTTTCAGTCTGAGACTTTGCATGACAGAGCTGTTGTTTATGCTTAATCACATAACATATTCCGGGGCCAAACAGGCCCGAGAGATAAAGACACCAGCAGTTTTGGTCAACAAATTTTAGCAACACTCTCAGAGACGCATCCATCAAGTAGATGAAACTTGACTGCGTAGTCCCAATCTTCCCAACTGACCCCATGGCAAATACAGCTTTGGGTAGAAGCCGGTCTGAGCAGGAAAATCCCACCAACACATGGGACCCTCTGAAAGGGAGCAATCTAGATCTTAGATGACGGCTTCCCGAGCGAACTGAACTCGCCAAAAACGTTCCAACGCAGGAGTTGCGCTAATTGTACCGGAGGAAAAATGCCGATGATGTTACAATTCTAGCTGTAGCGTTATGGGAGGTTTCTTGCATCTTTTGACTGTTTCCTGCTCTTTTTGTTTCTCCGTAACGCGGCTGAGTGCGGGTGGAGAGGAGTGGGGGTGGGATTGCTGGTCTGGAACCCCTGTAACCTTTCTTAAATCCGCCCCCGCCAGGTATGTGTTCACAGCAGCAACACCAAAAAGATACCTCTGCAAACAAAATAAATCATGTTTATTCCGCTTGAATACGGACGCATACGCAGCATTTGATCTTCGGGAAGTTACAGTGAACGTGGTCAGTTCTGGTGGAATGGTACAATTCACTTTCTGCCGCTTCAGGAGGGAGAAAGAGAGCTATAAACGAATGCCAGGACACGGAGAAACTCCCTTCCAGAAGAAACCCAACACCTTTTTCAAAGTCAGCTCGGCGTTGCCATGTAGTGCCGGTCCGGATTCAGAGTGCCTCTAGGAAACGAATCTAGCTGGTCAGACCCGCCCGTCACACATCCTAACCCTACCCCTGCTGACGATGATATGATGGCTGGTCCTCTGCAAAGTCCAGCCAACGACACCCCCTACAAACTTACAGACTGCAGATCCTTTGACATGGACTTAGGAATCTGGTTGGCCCAGTGGACGAAGCACGGTTTTCTTGATCCTAG
>CM031603.1:47665769-47678269 GCA_018398815.1 Conus ventricosus | reverse complement strand
CTACCACAGTGCCATGAACAGATCCAGTTTAAACGAACGAGCAGACCCCCTCTTCTCTCGGACTTTACAAACAAACTGACTTTATCACTCACTGGTTTCTCTTGTTCACTGTAATAAATCAGTGTTCTTGCAAACTACCTTATAGAACACTGCACTAAACTGATCTTCTCTTGCGAAATATGCCATAAACTGGTCTTCATCTTACAGAATGGCCTTCTCCGTTTCAGTGTTATTAAAGATATGTCACTGCGTGCGGACTAGTCCGTATACGCTACACTATAACTGCTGAGCCGCGAGCCACCAAACGAGAGTATACAGCTGAATGGCCCAATGAATTAACAACTTGAAGGAAAAGATTTTAAGGGACGGTTTTGTGGACAAGGTTTACCAGATGTCTGACCTACGCATTGGCCTAGTGTGTTGGTCAGACCTTGCGTGCCTATCCAACATTGTCTGCGCCACTATTATGATTGTGTGCGCGCGTGCGCTTGTGTGTATGTGTAAAGAATGTACCTGCTGAAGCGTTCGTGCATGCGCGCGAGTTTTGTGTGTGCGTACAAATGCAGAATTTAAATTCATAATTTTAAGAAATTGCAGATATTAAAGCACTCATGAAAACCTTGATTGGAAATATTGAAAGTATGTACCATAAGTTTTCAAGTGAGGTAGGCCTATACTTTGTCGTTTTGTTCAAGTATCTGAACTTTTCTTTTATACGATGGCCAGATCAGTCTGTCTAAACATAACAACAAGGCTATTTTTAGTACGTCGCCACTGCAACAAAGTTCTGAACCAAGAACAGAGTTCAGACGATCAAACCGAGAGACAGGCATGTTCAGTGGTCAAAGGCAGTTGATGAATATCAACTGAGAAAAAGTCCACGCTTTGCATCTACGCATACAATCCTGACTGCAAGTATACATGCCCCGGACTGCACGCGTTCTATGTGAGTGGGGTGCACAAGGCGGTGCGTACCTGCACTAGGTTCACTCCTGTGCTCTGCGTTCAGGGTTCCGAAGGCCCCTGCTCAATGAACCATGAATTGTCGTAAACAACAGCCTGTCGTTAAACAAACAATTATCTCGCCATCATTCTGTGCCCTGCATTAAATACAACTGGCCATTTTTTTTTATTTTTTTTTTGCTTCAATTTTATTGTTCTCTTTGTATAAGCAACACATAATCAGTGTGAGAGTGCCAATACACCACACATTAGAACAATAACAATCTCAGACATTTTTGTATCAAGCAGAACACTAAAATCACCAGCCGCCGTGGGGAAGTGGTTAGCGTCACGGACTCCCGGCTGGGAGGTCGTGGGTTCGAATCCCATCAGAGTCATGTGGGTTTTTTCTGCCCCGACCGGCTCCTACCCAGAGTTGAGTTTGCTGCGGACTCAGTTGGGAAGACTGGGACCACACAGTCGAGTTTCATCCACTTAATGAATGCGTTTCTGAGAGTGTTGCTCAAATTTCATGACCAACACTGCAGGTGCCTGTATCTCTCGGGCCTGGTTGACGCCAGGATATATTATGAAAGGAAGCGTAGAGTACAGCCCTGTCATGTAGTCTCAGACCGAAATGGAAATCCGTAGCATCATCTTAATCATCCTCATTCCCATTGATCAGCATTAAAAAAAATGTCTAAAATTCTGTGGCCCTTCATGCCCTGCTCTCATGGTGACCTCAGTTTCGATGTCCTCTCCACGTCTGTGGCCTTGGTTTGGTTCCGTCGTGGTCACCGGTATCGCGCAGTCCATGGGGGCTGTCGTTGGACGGACGTGGTGGCGCCCTCCGGAGGGAGAGCTCACTCACGCCGGCTCCGCGACTAAGCAATTATTGTCGTCAGTAGGGGCTTAGTAGGTGGTGTCCTGCGTATGTTAGATCAGAACAGGCGCCATTGAACACCACCGAAGTGACTCGGCAGCAGTGCAGTGTCTCCTCCGTGGGTTGCCTCATGACGACTTGACATTGACTGCTCCCTGTGGATTGCTGGTGCCGGGGCTGCGGCGGGGCCGGCCGGGCTATGGCTGTGACGGGGTGTCGGAATGAGCGGCGTGGGTGCACTGCCTCTGAGGTAGCGCAGAGGTTGGGACAGCAAAAAAAAAAGAAAAAAGAAAAAAAGAACACTAAAATCATCAAGACTATGTCCATTTGTAAGAAAACATACAGACTACGCATGGTGTGTAAGGGGACTGGTTGGAGAGAAAAAATGTATAACTGGGGGAAAAAAACAACAACAAAAAACTGGCCTTCTTAACAACGCGTCATTCCGTGCAATGTCATAGATGATTATTCACATTCCTTCACACCTGGAGTTAGCTTCGAACAAAAACGCCGGGGATGGAACTGACTGCTGATGAGAACGGTGCTATCAGATTGTTCTACATGCATATTGTCATCACTAAAACCACAGTCATATCACGAATCTTCCTTCTTTTTTTTTTTCCCCTTCTTTGAATAGCTTGCTGTCTTTAACAGTCTATCGTTCTGTGTCCTGATGTTCTGGTTGATCCTACTGTGTGTTATTATGCAAACCCACCCCTCGAGGTGTTCCCTCACGTTTTGTTGATTTGTTTGATATTCTTGCTTGGTCGCTTCAGAGGCGACACACCCTCTCTCCCATCCGCCCCCACCCCCCTCCCTTTTTTGTGTGTGCACCCACTGGAGTTCACTACGTGTGTGTATTAATCATAATTCACGGTGCTGACGCACAACGACACTCTGAGGTGATGGCCGAAGCGATTCAGCGAGTTTCGTTTCCCCACCCATTTCTCTCTCCTCTCTCTCTCTCTCTCTCTCTCTCTCTCTCTCTCGGAAAGTTTATTAAAACTAAATAAATAAACTTTCCGTCTCTCTCTCTCTCTCTCTCTCTGTCTGTCACTCTGTCTGTCTCTCTCTCTTTCTCTCTCTCTCTCTCTCTCTCTCTCTCTCTCTCTCTCTCTCTCTCTCTCTCTCTCTCTCTGTCTGTCTGTCACTCTGTCTGTCTGTCTGTCTGTCTCTCTCTCTCTCTCTCTCTCTCTCTCTCTCTCTCTCTCTCTCTCTCTTTAGCAGTGTCTGACCTGTCCTCACTTCTCCACTTTAGCTTTTTATGTTGCCATTCTCCCAGCGATAAACCATCTGCGGCGTTTGTTTTGTGCGTTTATTTCTCGCAAGCGACACGTGTGTGTGTGTGTGTGTGTGTGTGTGTGTGTGTGTGTGTGTGTGTGTGTGTGTGTGTGTGTGTGTGTGTGTGTGTGTGTGTGTGAGTGTGTGTGTGTGTGTGTGTGAGTGAGTGACTGACTGACTGATTGCGTGCATGGGTACGTGTGTGTGTGCGTGTGTATGTGTGTATATGTGTGCGCGTGCGTGCGTGCGCACGTGCGTGCGTGTGTGTGTATGCGTTTGTGTGCGTGTGTGCGTGCGTGCGTGCGTACGTTCGTGCGTGCGTGCGTGCGTGAGTGCGTGTGTTTGTGTGTGTGTGTGTGTGTGTGAGAGAGAGAGAGAGAGAGAGAGAGAGAAGAGAGAGAGAGAGAGAGAGAGAGAGCGTGCGTTTCTGCGTGATTATGAAATAAGCTTTACTTCACACTCTGTTTTGTGTGAGTTTTGTACTTTTACCTTTTTTTTTTTTTCTCTCAGTTGCGCTGCTGTTTCTCAATTTTATTTTTCAGTTTGTCTGTTTGCTTGCTTCTCTAGGAGACAACATTATGACCACAGAGAGAGAGGCGTCAACATCATTCATCTTGATGGTCATCACCAGGCCCGGGACTCGGAGCTTTGACAGGATTTAGCCCGTCAACTCACATTGGACAGGAAGTCGGCCAACAGCCAATCAGAACGCCCTAGAGCCAAAGACACGTCCATGCCACTTCCTTCCTGTCACCGTCGATCGGGTTGCATAGTAGGACACGTCTGACATGAAACTGTCCGTTGAGGATGGATCCTCGCCTTAAGGGCAGGATTAACGAAGGCAATGGGGGGAGAGGATGGGAAGAAGACTGGAGGAAGGGGGGGGGGGGGGGGGGGGCCAAAGGGCGATAATGGACCCTAGACTTACCTGGTCCTTAAACTAAGAATTTAAATATGAATAATTTTGGTGACCCGAGACTTACCGGGTCCTTAAACTGAGAATTTAATTATGAATAATTTGGTATCCTTCTCAGCTAAATCAGTCGAGAATAAAACTTTGATAACTTACTGGCTCCGAAGGCCATCATTAGAATTGACGAGTTTTCTTTTAATAGATTTTCATTAACTGCAGATGATTTTTAATAATCAACACGTCCACGTTCGGCAAAATGGTTAGGGTTTTTTTATTTGTTTGTTTGTTGTTGTTTTTAAGTAGAAGCTTTCAGTATCTGGGAACGTCAGAAATATGAGTTTGGGATTTTTGGATGATTCATTAGTGTTAACATCGGATATTTTTTTAAAAGACTTGCTTAAATTCGTTTCCTATATAAGAATCTACTGAATTCAGATGAGTTCAGCAAACAAGACCTTTCCGCAAACACTCCGGATAATCTAAGCAATTATCATCATTTTAGTGAATATAAGCATCTTACAGGCATCATAAGAGTCTAGAGCTATCTATTCTGGGACCTTCAAGTTGTTGTAGTATTGAATTTGGAGTGAGTTTAGCCGACTTTCCGTGACTTACAGAGACATTGGTGCACACCGAGAGCTGTCGAGTAGTCTAAGAGAACATCAGTGTTTGAGACCTTCGGTAACTTTCAGTAGGGGTAATGGAAGCGGTGGGTGTGGAAATGGTGGGAGTGGTTTAATTGGTCGTGGTAGGGGTGGAGATGGTGGGGCAGGGCGTTCGAAATGTGGGTCAGCAGGCGGTGAAGGGCAATTTGGGTTTGGCGGGGCCTTGTTTTTCCATGAGGTTGCCCACAATCCCTCACAAAAAAAAATCTCTTTCATCCAAAACAAACGGGCTCCCCCAACAAAAACAGAGCTCACCGTCTATAGGGTTTGGTGAGTAAAGAGGAGAGGAGAGAGGGGAGAGAGAGAGGGGGGAGGGGGGGGGAGGAGCAGGCAAAAAGAGAGAGACACTTGCGGAATGAGAGAGAGAGAGGGAGGGGGGGGAAGGGGGGCGGGAGAAGATATGAAAGGAGATGGAGGGGGACAGAGAGAGAGAGGGGGGGGGGGGTTTGAGGAAAGGCAGAAACAAGACACCCAGACAGACACACAGACGGCCACACAGACCCCAAAGGAAAAAGCGGGGGAAGGGGACGGAAACCCCCAAGGGGCGGACAAATTGGAAAGGGGCGTGGACAACTAGAATAAAAAAGGGAAAGGGGGGGGGGGGGGAGATGTGGGGGGTGGAGGGGGGGGGGGATGGTAAAATACGGTAAAAATGGTCAGGGGAAATTTCGCAGCATCCAGCTGCCAAGGGTTTCCCGGGGGTTTTCGGAATATGACGCTTTATCGCCTCCGATCCCCTGCGAGGCCCTTCCTTTGGGGGGTTTGTTGGTGGGGTTTGGGTATAAAGGCAAAAATCTGCATAAAAACCGGAAAACCACCGACATCTCGAAGTGACCCGGCAGCGGGGTGCAGTTTTCCCCGGCTGGGTTGCCTAAATCCCCCGGGATTTCCCAAAAGGGAAACAAACGTGTTGTGTTGCTTGTATGTGAGCGGGAATGAATTGCGGGTTTTGAACCCCAGCGCCCTTGGGAAAGGGGGGGGGGGGGGGGGGGGGGGGGGGGGGGGGGGGAGAGAGAGAAAGAGTCAAAAAACACAAGAAATAAAGGGAAGTGTAATCCTTTCGCTCCCTTTGAGGTGGGGCGGGGGGAAGAAAAATGGTCCGACTTTTATACAATGAAAACGAAGAGGGGTTACCGAACCGGGTTAAAAACCCCATGCACTGTGAGGGAAATTAGTCTTTTTAAAGAATCTAAAAGGAAAAAGGAAAGCCTTTTTTAAAAAACAGATAGATAGTTAGAAACCCCAAAAGCACATTCAAATAAAAAAAAGTTTGTTTGGTTTTTAAGGTTTTGCTTTTTTAAAAGTTGCATTTTTTAAACAGTGTGAAAAAAAATTGCATTTTTTAAACTACTGCCAACGTTGAGGGAAATTTTGGGGAAATTGTATTTCCTAGTTTAAAAACCCCTGCCCCCCCTTTTTCCCACACGCGCTTCGTTGGTTTTTAATAGAAATTTTATAGGGGTCCCCATGTTGGGTCTTGACGAAAAAGCAAAAAAAAAAAAAAGGGCAAACCTTTCCTGGCAAAGCACAGACACACACACGGCGCCCCAACCCCACACAAAACCACCACCCCCACACAAACACAACACCCCACACACACTAAAAACACACACCCAGCGAACACAAAAACACTCACACACACACCACAAACACAAAACACCTAAAACACACCACACACTCAAAATTACCCCCGTATACACCCAAACCCCAAACAAACCACACTAAAACCCAACAAAAAAAACCCCCACAAAACCACACACACACACACACACACTCTCTCTCTCTCCTCTCTTCTTTCTCCCCTTTCTCTCTAAACATACTCTCTTTCTCTCTCTCTCTCTCTTTTTCCCTTCTCTCTTCTCTCTCCTCTCTTTTCTTTTCTCTATCAGGGGTTAATGCTTGCATTTAAAGTTTTTTTGGGTTGATTTTAATCAGCAAAAGAAAAAAATCCCGAATTAAACTAATTTTGGGTTTTCCAAAAGCTTGCCCCTTTCTGGGTTTTTAAGCATTCGTTTTTGATTCGGTGTATGAAATTAACATTTCCCAGCCGTGGAATTTCTTCTCTTCGTCTCCGTCCCGCACCCCCACTCCCTCCCCTGCCCCGATCTTTATCTGAATTGAACCAATATTATTATGGGTCTCCTTAAAACAAACCCGGAACCCCTATTTTTCTAAATTTTCGTTTGTATCTGGCTGTTAATTGACACGCATAAAGAGGCAAACATAACTTTTTGGCAATCTTCCTTTTCGCCTTGTTGTGTGTGTGGTGTGTGAGGGTGTGTGTGTGGGGTGTGTGTGTGTTTGGTGTGTTGGGGTGGGGTTTTTGCGTGCGGGGGCGTGCGTGCGTGCGTGGTTTGTGTGTGTGTGTGTGTGTGTGTTAAAAATTTCTTTCTCTCTTCTTCTCTCTCTCCCTCTCTCTCTCTTCGCTTTTGTTAAAAGAAGTAATGCCCATAAAATTTTCTTTCGGGACGTGAAAACCAAAAAAGAAGCCCAAAAAAAAAAAAATCTTTTTTAAAAGGGCCCAAAAGTTGCCCCCCTTAAATAAAAATACCTCAAAAGGGTGTTTCCCCGAAAAAAATTTTTGGATCACCCCTTCTTTTTGACGGGATCTTGTAATTTTTCTTCCCCCGAGGAGGGACCTATAAACCCCCTTTCCCTGGGGCTTTGTTCAAAGCATTCGAACTGCGAAGCGTTTGTGTAAAGGGGAATTTAAAAAAAAAAAAAAGCCCACTCCCCGTTTGGGAATTTAAAAACCCCTTTATGTATATATCCCAGTTGTAAAGGCTTTTTGGCCTTTTGAAAAAACATTAGACTCTCTCCTCTCTCTCCCCTCCTTTCTTTTTCCTGAATCGGAGACTCTTTTTGGGCCCTTGCTTTTCCCAGGGTCTTTCTGTAGGTCTACTTCTAAGTTTGGATGGTTGGTTTGGAGGGGGAGATTGAAAAGGAGAGGTGGGGGAAAAAAAAATGGAGGGCGGGGGGGGGGGGGGGGGGAAAGGGAAGGGGGGGGGTACTTTTTCTTGATTTTTTTTTTTTCCGAGTTAAACCAAAAACTGTTCTGTTTTCCCGGGGCGATTAAATTCTCTGTCGCCCCGCTCTTCTCTTTACTCCTCGCCCCCCCTTTCCTTGCCGTCAAAAAGGGAGGTGGGAAAAAAGTGGGGGAGGCGGGGGGGTGGGGGGAGAAACGCTGTCAAAAAGGGCATAGCTCCCCTTATTTGAGGGGGGGGGAACGCGCCTGGCTGTGTTTTTGTTCACCCCTTTGCCCCTTTTCGTCACGTGGCCCCCCGGTAAACCTGTCGGGCCGGCTCCACGGGGGTTTTGTCACCCATCTCTGCCTTCTCTCTTAAACTTTCGTCTCTTTTTTTTCCCTTTTTTATCTTTGCTCCCCCCCTTCAAGTCGCCCCTTAAAAAACTTTGGGAAAAACCCAAACGGGGGCCCGGGACAAAACGCCCACACGCGGGGGGGCGCGCGCTCGCCCCCGTGAAACACACACACGCACGCACGCACAAAACCGCGCGCCTGGGCGCGCCCCACAACACAAAAACGCGCGCACAAAAATACAAAATTTAAAATTTTAAAATTTTATTACAAAAACTAAAAAATTTTCCCAAGGAAAAGGCCCCGCGCTCCGTTCCGAAACCCTTCCCCCAAGAGCGCTTGGGGTTGAAAATTAAAATGCAAGAAATATTCAATTAAAAACCCAAAAGCTTGCTTTTTGTCTTAGTTTGACAAAAATTGGGGGGGAAATAAGCTTTTTCATATTACGTGGTAGATGTGTTTCCTAAAAACAGTATGTGCTTGGTGGAGTAAATTTTTGGGGAAAAAAAAATAAATGCTTTTTAAAAAGGGGCCTTCAGAAAGGGGTTTTTGTCCCCTTCCCTTGGTTGGTTTTTTGAAAATCCCCAAATATACAAAGGATTGCCCCCCAGCCTTTTCTGGGATTGTTCTTCTTAAAAACGGGAAAAGGCAGAGGAGAAAATTTTAAAAAAATTTCCGGGGTTTTCACTGGGAAAAACCACGGGTTTTCGAAATTTCGGTTTATGACGGGGTTTTTTAATGTTAGTGATTTTTCCCTCCCCTATTGGGGATGTCCCCCCTTGTAAATTGGGGCCCCGGGCTTTCCCCTGAGGGAGCACTTGCTCAAAACAATTTTGTAGGGGGTTTTTACCCTTTTTTAAAAACCCTATTTTAAAACTGTTATGTCGCCCCCTTTTTGGGTTTGGCTTTTTTAAAATTCTGAGTGGGTTTTAACTCAAATTTATTTATATAGGATTTTATATTTTTTTTTTATATATTTTTAAAACCCTTTATTTTTAATATTTTAGCACTTAAAATGAAGGAAAAAAAAAAAACGGGATCATAAAATTTTTTTTCCCCCAATTTTTCAAACCTCAGGTTTTCCCTCAGGGGACTTTGTGAAAAGAATTATATTTTTATTTTCCATCATTAAACCCCCCTGATGAAGCCCCAAAAAGGGTCGCAATTTTGGGGAAAAAATTAAAACGTGGTTTTTTTGTTTTTGTTCTTTTTTTGGTTTGGTTGTATATTTTTTTTTTATTTTTTTTTAATATTTTATATATATATATTATAATTATTTATTTGTGTGTGTTTGTGTGGGGGTGATTTTTGTCAAAACTTGGGGTTGCTGTTTGAGAGCAGAATGGAGAAAGGTTCAAAACTCCCAGCCAAAAGAGGATGCCAGCGGGGCCCGGGGCCCTTGGGGGGAAATTGGGCTTCCTAGCCAAAATTCCCTTGCCACGGGATTCAAAGCTTTGGGGGATTACTGATTAAGCGGGCTGGGTTTTTGGGGTTCCACATGAGGACAAGGACTCTAACGGAAAGGCAAAGCAGCGGGAAAAAAAAAAAAACTGTTACGGTGGAGCTCTTGGGAAAGGAAAAAAAAAGTGTACTTCCCTAAAGGGTTTAAAAATTTTCCCAAATTTTTGCGTCTGATTTTTGTGATGTTGGTTAAAACAAAACCCTTAAAAAGAAACACCTTTAGACCCCAATCCTTTGGAAAAAATCAACCCCCGTTCGAATTTCCGCCCAACGGTAAAAAAAAGGGCAGAAAAAAGGGGTCAAAGGGTTTAGGGGGGCATGTGTACTGGGGGGTTTGAATGGGTGGGGTGTTTAGGGCAAACACCTTGTTTGAGAGGGTTTTTGTCTTGGAAGGGCTAACTGCTGGGCAAGCTCTTCTCTGCACTTTTTATGATAATATATTTATTTCCCGAAGGGCAGGTTGATGCAGTTTTTTGCAAAAACCAAATGCCCCTTTTTAAATTTTCGGAAAGGTGCCCCGGGTTTCTTTTTCCCATATATTTGATCTGTGACAAAAACCCAGCAAATCGAAACAAAAATTTTTTGGTTTTAACTCGAGTTTTAAATTCCTTTTTATTCATTTTCAAATGTTGCTCCCCCAAGGGGTTCCCAGCCCCTTTTAAAATAATTTTTTGGGGCCCTTTTTTTTTTATTTTTCTTTTATTTTTTATATATAAAAATTTTTTTTATTATATATTTAATATAAAAATAGACTAAAAAAATTCCCAAAGGGTAAGTAACCGAGCACCTTTCCCGCAAATTACGGCAGTTTGGGGTTGGCCCTTTACTGCAAGAATATTCAATTATAAAACAAAACTTGTCTTATGTCTTTGGTAAAAACATAAGAAAAGGGGTTTTTTAATATATATTATTTATAATTTTATATATATATATTTATATTATATATATATATGTTTTGTGTGTGGCGGCAAGGAAAAAACCATACTTAAAATAGTTTATATATCTATCTTTCTTCTAGATTTAATATATATATACTGAAATATAAACAAAACTTGCCCCTTATGTTTTAGATCGAAAATAATTTGGGGGGGATAAACCCTTCATATCTGTGTGGGGGTAATTTGCCTTTAAAAGTATGTGCTTTAGGGGGGTGGGTTTGGGGGAAAAAATTAAAATAATTTTCTCAAAATGAGCCCTTAAACAAGCTTATAGTCTCCAAAAGGGGAGGGCAAAAACTCCCAAAAGAGAGGGAAAAATTACTAAATATAACTCCTGGGCAGCACCGAAAATTTTGAAAACCTTTATTGTTTTCCTCAGGGGACGCGGAAAATTTTTTAATTTTTTAAATCCTCTGCCTTTTTGATTTTTAAAAAGAATGCTATCCCGGGAAAGGCTGGTGGGCAAAACGGTAGGGATGTTTGTTGTTTTTTTCAACAACAAAAAACCCAATGGGCCACCTTTAAAAAACCAAAAAAAATTTATGAAAGGCAAAAAAGCTAGTATGTTTGTTTTGTTTTCAACAACAAAAAAAAAAAAGGGCCACCTAAAAACAAAACGGGAAAAAGATGAAAAAGCAAAAAAGCTAATTTTCTTTGTTAAAGAAGAAAAAAATATAAAAAATTAACCCCTTTTAAAACAAAGTGTGAGGGCCAAATTCTTGGAAGAAAACCGGGAAGGAATTTAAAATTTCAACAAAAAATAAAATTTCCCAAAAAAAGTACCGGGGCACCATTCCGAAAAATTACAGAGAGGTGGGGTTGCAATGACGGCCCAAAAAATAGAATTTTTTAAACCCAAAACTTGTCTTATGTCTTTTAAATTTAAGAAAAAGGGGGGGATAGCATTCATATCTGGGGGGTGGGAGATAATTTTGGGCCCAATACGTATGAAGGCTCATTTTTAGAAGTGGTTTTTTTTTTTTTCCCATTCACCCCCCAAGCCCCATTCGGTTTTTTTTAGGCGAATTAAACTACCCCTGCCGATATGAAAGTTTTTCCCCCCTCTTTTCCCCCTATTTTTTTTTAATCTAAGACAAAAAAACAAGCTTTGTTTTAATTTAATTTTTTTGCAGTCTTTGGGAACACCCAAACTGCTCTGTAAGTTGCTGGAATTGGGCTGGTACTTTTCTTGGAATTTTTAGTTTGTTGGGTTTTATTTTTATTTTATATATATTTATCTTTATATTTTATTTATATATATTTTCGACAAAAAGTTTTTTTGCCCTTCCAAAACCCGAAGTTAACTCTTTTTTTGAAGGTAAGAAAAAAAAAATTGTTTTTTTTTTTTTTTACTCCCCCCTATCTTTAAAAAAAAGCAAACAAAACAACAAGCAAAACATAACCCAAAAAAATGTTTCTGTTGGAACAATGAAAAAGGGCGTTTTGCGAATTAAAAAATTATTTTTTCCTTTTCTGGGTGGCCCCGTTGGGTGGCATGTTCCGTTCAGTCTTACTTTCCATCACAACAGCGATCGGTAATGGAGAACCCGTGTTGGATATGAAAATCACAGAGTTACTCGAGAGAAATGGACAATTTGCCTTGTGTCACAAGACACACAAAGACATTAAAAAGAAAAGGCAAACAAAAGGAAAGTCCTTTCCAATCGTTGATTCAGCAAACGATCGACACCGTAAGCCAAGAGAAGGGTTTCGGGGGTTGTTGTTTCTTTTTGTTTTGTTTTGTTTTGTTGTTGTTTGTTGTTGTTATTGTTGTTGCTTGGGGAAGGGAGGGGTGCAGGGGAGGAGGTGGAGGATTTCATTCATTCTTGATTTTTTTTTTTCCTCCCTGGTATGTTGTCAGTCTTGCTGTTAGGAAGCTCAAGCTGTCATAAACGGTGAATGATTATCCTAAAAATCACGACGCAAACTTTGATCCGAAGGTCGATCTTATGAATTCTTTTTAACTTTTAATTCCGAATAGGTAAAAGGGATCAAAACCAATGCCTGGGCGCAGGGTAATACTGTGTCCACGTGGCTTATGGATGGATGATGTCCACGGGAGATCCACACAACGGTCGCAGCAAGGCACGAAAAATCCATG
>CM031603.1:47648269-47655769 GCA_018398815.1 Conus ventricosus | reverse complement strand
CCGTCGCAGTTTTGCGCTTCTGTTACAGCTATCTTTCAGATGAATACACTCGTTACAACCTTTCTGCAGTTGTGTGCATCCGTTAAAAATCTAACGTCAAAAGCAGTGATTTGTCCGTGCTCTGTTGTCCAAAGATGTGTTGATGTTTTCAGTCTTCTATGTGCATACCAAACGTTCGTGTTGTTTTCCTCTGTCAAAGAGTCTACATTTCCCAGGTTCCTTTTTTTTTTCAAATTGTAATTCAATATCCATATTGTTTCCCAAAGATCTTCTGTCATTACTATCCTAGTTTGCTTTAATCTAATTCCCGAATGCATAGCATTTTCTACCTTACATCGCGTGGTCTCTGTCCGCTAGTTTCAAAACATATAAAAATCCCCAACATCCTCATATTTCCAAAATGTAAAATCTCTATTTCACATAAGATGTTGTCTTCAAATGTCCTGCATTTCAAAACTTGATGTTCTGAATAGCTTATATCGCAAGCGGTAATGTCCTCATTGCCAGTATATTTTTGTCTAAGAATTAGTGTTCTGATAAGACATAATAAGATCAAATACGTATAATGTCCTTTGTTTTATCATGCAATGACTAGGCTATATGCGTTAAAAAATTTTTTTACATATCCGGTCTTTCATCATCATTCACCGGTACCGCCCTTAGTGTCAAATTACCAGAAAAACGTTTTTCTCAATGACTTGTTTTCAACCATTTCTTCTTTTTCTTCGCAATTCTGTGGTATTCCATACACAGGGCAAAACATTCATTCACAGCGCGCTAGCGGAGTTAAGTACAAATCACACACACACAACACACACACACACACACACACACACACACACACACACACACACACACACGCACACGCACGCACTCACGCACGCACGCACGCACGCACGCACGCACGCACGCACACACACACACACACACACACACACACACACACACACACACACACACACACACACACTTATCTAAGACCAATGAATCGAAGTGCAGTTGGTCGTTACCAGATCCCAGGAGGACCAGTCTCGACTTCCGGGAATAAACGCCACCTGGCTCAGCTTTCCATGGGCCCATTTGGGTAAACGTTTCTATCTACTCGAACGGGATGAAAAAGAAAATGGTGGATACCCTTGAGATCGTTCCCTCAATATTCCAAAGGGCCAGTGCTCACATGGACTGATAATCTACAGCGAATAATATAGTCCTACAGCTTTTCAGTACCCAAGATCTTCATATCCAATAATCCATTATCATTGTCCTTCATTCGTGATGACGAGATTTCACAAATTCTTATGACCCAGTGGAACTTCTAGGACATGTGGAGAAATGTGAGAGAGAGAGGAGAGAGAGAGAGAGAGAGAGAGAGAGAGAGAGAGAGAGAGAGAGAGAGAGAGAGCAATGCAAGAGATGAAAAGTATTCTCCTGAGTGCCTCTTGAGAAAGATTTATACCATCACATCAGTAGCTAGCTCACGCCCAATCTGAAAACCTCAACATGATTTGCATGCTCATATCTCGATAGTATACTACGTAGATACTACTACTACTACTACTACTACTACTACTTACTACTGCTGCTGCTACTACTACTACTACTACTACTACTACAACACACATACACACACACAAGCAAGCGCGCGTTTGGAGACAGACAGATTCAGAGTCAGATCTTTATTCTGTTAGGCAATAGCCCCTCAGAAGGGGGCACAATTGTAAAACGATATTCTGTGGACTGATGTGACCGAAAACAAAAAACGAAAACAAAACAAAAAACTACTGACTTCTCCAGTTAACAACATGAGAGAGAGAAAGAGAGACAGAGAGATAGAGAGGGAGACAGACAGACAGACAGATAGAGACAGACACAGACAGAGACATAGAGAAAGAGATAGCAGAGAAAGAGAGACAGAGAACGACAGAAACGGAGACAGAGACATACAGATAGACAGTCACAGACACAGACACCGACAGACAGACACACAGACAGATAGACAGGCATAGACACAGACACCAACACAGACAAATAGACAGACGGAGAGAACAACACCAGCAACAACAACAATAGCAGCAGCAGCAGCAGGAACAACAGCAAAACCAACAATTGTTTTAAAATGACACGGGGTAAACAGAGAGCGAGTTCATAAAATGGAAATCCAATGGGAAGCACAAAGGTGACGAAGTGGACGAGGCCAGATATCGTATGTTCCAAGATGGCCGCCAACAGTCATTGTCCGATAACGAGGCTCTGGGGACTCCTCTTGCCCGACCCCGCCTTGACAGGCCTGATTCCCGCCATGCACTCGATGACTTCCCACAATGCACCAGGCACTTCCGTTTCCGTCATGGAGGGAATGGATTTTAGGGACCGGCTTCCCGCCATTACCGTCTGCAGTCTGACAGCTCCCATTTGTCGTTCGTTTCGTCTTGTGTCGTCTGCTCCCGGTCCCTTGAGTCGCCTGTTTTCATTGGCGGAGGTGGAGCGTTAAACTCGCGATAAATAAATAAACGGCTTTCATTGGTCCCTTGGGAGAGGGGGGCCGTTACGTGCTGCATATATTACTCTCTCTCTCTCTCTCCTCCTTCCTCCCTCCCTCGCTGCATCCTTCACTCCATCCCTTTCCTCCTTCCCCTATCCTCCCATCAGGGGTTCCTGGTGCGATGTGAGTTTGGTTGGCTGTTAGAAACGGGGTGTCTGGAAAGATTGCGGCGGCTTCAGAAAGAGGGGGAGGGTGTGTGTGAGAAAGAGGGGTGGGGGGGGGGGGGGAGGGGGAGTAAACAAGGGGAGTTGCTTGTGTCTGCTCCTTTCATCCCCGTGTGTGCTGGTGTCTCTTGCAGACATGCATGTCCACATCCCCGCCTCCACTCCACCCACCCAGCCCCGTCTGTCTGTCTGTCTGTCTGTCTGTCTGTCTGTCTGTCTCTCTCTCTCTCTCTCTCTCTCTCTCTCTCTCTCTCTCCTCTCTCTCTCTCTCTCTCTCTCTCTCTCTCTAGCTCCATCTCCTTTTCCTCCTCCTCCTCTTCCTCTCTCTCTTCCTCCTCCTCTGCCCCCTCCTTATCGCTGTATCTCCTACTCTCTGTCTTCCCCTATACTCTTCCTCCCTCTCTCTCTCTCTCTCTCTCTTTTCTCTCTCTCTCTCTCTCTCTCTCTCTCTCTCTCTCTCTCTCTCTCCCCCATTTCACTATCTGTTCCTCACACTGTCTCCATCTGTTGTTTATTTCATTTTATTCTTTTTGTACACCCAGTTCTTATAGAACAGGGAGTACTTTAGAATGGGAACGAAGAAATGCTGTGTGTGTGTGTGTGTGTGTGTGTGTGTGTGTGTGTGTGTGTGTGTGTGTGTGTGTGTGCGTGCGTGCGTGCGTGCGTGCGTGCGTGCGTGCGTGCGTGCGTGCGTGTGTGTGTGTGTGTGTGTGTGTGTGTGTGTGTGTGTGTGTGTGTGTGTCTGTCTGTCTGTCTGTCTGTCTGTGCGTCTGTGTGTCCGTGGTCAAAATGTGTTCCACTCGCTCCAGACAAAACTACTGGGCCGATCTTTCTGAAAATGTGTAGGTATGTTCAGTATGGGCCGCGGATGATGCCCGATGTTTTAGTTTACCGCTATAGCCGTTACCACATTCTCCTGTGCAGCGTATCTCCTCTTCACTTGAAATTTCTAGTCATACCAACAGTACCGAGGTTACCTGCATTTGTTTCAGAGCGCCTCTGTAATCTGTGTGGCGGAAAGTTTGAAATCAGAAAGAATGCGTCAGTCTGGAATTAACGTCAATACTGTTTGTGCGTGTCTTCTTGGTGTGTGTGTGTGTGTGTGTGTGTGTGTGTGTGTGTGTGTGTGTGTGTGTGTGTGTGTGTGTGTGTGTGTGTGTGTGCGTGCGTGTTCCTCTGTGCGCGTGTGTGTGTGTGTGTGTGCGTTTCTTTTGTGTGTCTCGTTAGTCATCATAGCTCCTCCCGGAGCGTGCAATACTTGCCAAGTTACGACCCTGTCACACTAGGGCGTGTCTCCCGACGTGTGCCGACGTGTTGGGAATTTTGGGGACACGTTGAGACACGTTGAAATAAGTTCCAAGAGCGCTGGGCATAAGTTCCAGTAACGCTGAAACACGCTGTATTTCATCGACGTACTTGGGCACACGCCAAGGTGTCCAGAAAGTTTTGTGCATGCACAAAATTTCTCGGCGTGTGTCGACGTGTTGCTAACACGCCCGCTATGCGCTAGAAATAAGTTGAAGTAAGTTACACACAAGTTAGGCCCACGTTAGGCATAAGTTCAACACGTTCACACACGTCCCCAGGCTGCTGAACGCTCCTAGAGCGTGTGCCTAACCTGTGCCTGGCGAGTTGAGAACGGCTGAGGAACTTGTGTCGAACTTACATCCAGCTTATGCGGAACTTATCTCTAACGTGTATCAACTTATGTGGAACGTATATAACGTCTACAGAACGTTCTTCTGACGTCTTTACAACTTATATGAACGTGTTGCAATGTGTACAACGCGTTTGGAACGTGTACAATGTGCTTGGAACGTGTGCAACGTGTATCTGGCGACCCCAGAACGTACTCAGAACTTACAGGGAACTTAGGCATAACGTTTGAGGACTTATGGCCGGCTCTGCCTATATAAAGAGTACCCCCACACATGGAAATCAGCTGCGATCGAGATTCCAGAGTGTGCAGAGCTCCAGAAGATATCCTGATACAGAAGGAGAACCTGATTTTCCTTGAAGAACTTGAAGTTCCTGAAGATGCCAGATCCTGAGAATGTTCAGTACTACTTAGCTGCCCTCCAGCATCATGTATACCTTGTCAAGTTGACATTGCACCAGTACCTTGAAATGAAGAAGAACAGCAGAAGAAAACATGCCCAGAAGAGAAGACACTGGGTCAGAGGCTGGATTGCCAGGCGCCATAACTTTGGCCTCTATGACCAGTTGATGATGGAGCTGAGAAATGAAGACCAGGCCTCATTCAAGAATTTCATGCGTATGCCACCAGAAATGTTTGATGAGCTGCTGGAAAGAGTTGGCCCAAGAATAACCAAGCAACACACCCCTTCAGAGAGCCACTGCCACCAGGTATGAAGCTGGCCATCACGTTGCGGCATCTGGCCTCTGGCAACAAGTATGCCTCCCTGAGATTTGGCTGGAGGGTCCCTCACAACACACAGTCCGTGCTGGTGAGAGAAGTTTGCCAGGCTATTGTAGATGAGTATGTGGATGAACTGATGGTGTGTCCAAGTACTCCTGAAGTTTGGCGTGACGTTGCAGAGAAGTTCCAAGACAGATGGAACTTTCCACATACCTGTGGAGCTCTGGATGGAAAACATGTGGCCTGTCGAGCTCCTCCGAACAGTGGGTCCCTGTACTACAACTACAAGGGTTTCTACTCCATTGTCCTGCTGGCTCTGGTGGATGGAGACTACAATTCCTCTGGGCAGATATAGGGGGCCTAGGGTTGGCATCAGATGTACAGATCTACAATGAAAGTGAACTAAAGAAGTGTGTGAAAGATGAAACAGTTGGTTTCCCTGACCCAGAACCTCTGCCACATGATACTCAAGACATGCCTTACTTCTTTGTTGGTGACGATGCCTTTGCCCTGAGAAAGACAATGATGAAGCCCTACAGTGTCCGAGGCCTCAGCAATGATGAAAGAATTTTTAACTACAGACTCTCCAGGGCAAGAAGAGTTGTTGAAAACGCCTTTGGAATCCTAGCCAACAGATTCCAATTGTTGCTGACCACCATGCAACACAAGCCAGAGACTGTGAAGCTCATTGTAAAGACATGCTTGATCCTTCACAACTTGATGCGAACTAGGTATCCAAGTCTGCAGAACCAGCAGCTTGACAAAACAGAAGATGACACGGAAGAGTTTGTTCCAGGGGCCTGGCGTGACAGTTGTAACCTGGAGGACACTAAGGTTGTTAGTGGGCCCAACACTGCCTCAAAAGAAGGAAAGAAGCAGAGAAACCTTCTGAAACACTGGCTCAACTCACCAGTTGATGCGGTGGCGTGGCAGAACAAGATGATATAGTGTCCTCAAGAAGCCAGACTCTTATTTAAATGTACATATTGTAAGAAAGTGCAAAAAAAAACCTGCAATGTAAATAAATATAAATGATGAAAAGAAACAAATATTAAAATATGCCAATTGTGGCAAAAAAAAAGTAATAAAATGTACACATTGTAATAAAGTTGTATTTAAAAAACAATATGTATATTGTGAGAGGGCTTGTTTTCTTTTTTCCATTAATGAAAAATAAATATAATTGTAATAAAATTTACACGTTGTAATAAAGTCGTATTTTGTAAATTGTATGTATTTTGTGAGGGGGCTTGTTTTATTTTTTTTCCATTAATAAAAAAGAAATATAATAAAATAACGTGTGGAAACGAAAAACATAATACCTGAAATGGATAGTAAGAACAATAAAATATTGTTCTTACTATACAATACACATATTATTTTCGTTTCAACACTTTATTATTATTATTATATTTCTTTTCTTTTCATAAATTAATAAAAGAAATATAAAACAAATATAAATACAAAAGAAATATAATAATAGTAACGTGTGAACATGAAAGGAAAAATACGTGTATTGTATAGTAAGGTGAATAAAATACTGTTCCTACTATACAATACACGTTATTTTTTTGGTTCGTTTCCACACTTTATTATTCTTATATATCTTGTTTTTTAATTTCTTTTTATTATTTCCTATATTTTTTTTTTTTAGTTGTATTTACAACTCTTTATTTTTCTCAGGGAACATCAATAACAACATTTCACTGTCTCTGTATTAGAGTCTATAATTTCACTTCTTCTCTCTGGGTCCTGGTGGGGTGTCCAACTGCTTGCTGGTTGCTGCTGGTGTGCTGGCCTTGTCGCCAAGTGGAGAAGAGTCCAAGGGGAATATATCTGACATGCCACTTGTTGAAATTCCTGAAAGTCCTGAGATTGACAAGTTCAAAAGTCCCTGACCAGCATCCTGGCTTGTAGCGACTGCTGCTGGATTGGTGGTGCCTTGGCCGAGGTCGAGAACCTGGTGGGCCGTGCTGATAACAGAGGATACCCCAAGAGAGGTGTTGGCCTGTAACTGTCTCTCTGACCCAGCTGCTGCTGCAGGGGGATGTCGTTTGACTAGGGGCTGAAGTCTAAGCGGCTGCATGGACTGTGGTGAGTCTTGTGGCTGCTGCATGGGCTGCTGCTGCTGCATGGACTGTTGCTGGAACGCCGGTAGGAGGGGTTCCTCAAAGTACTGCTGAACATAGTCAGATGACTGTGACTGCCAGACAGAAGCTGTAGGAGCACGATGCCGCCACATGTGGGGAGGGGGCTGGTAAAGTTCACTCTTGCTACTAGTGAGGGAGTAGGTATCAGGTGGAGGAGCGGAGGTGCAGCGAGCAGGATTGATAACTGCAGACACTGTAGGCAAGTCTTCATCACCACTGTCTTCTTCCAAGAGGTCACTGAGCACCTTGTTGATCTGGGATCTT
>CM031603.1:47640769-47643269 GCA_018398815.1 Conus ventricosus | reverse complement strand
AGAAGAAAGAAAGTAGACGGAGAATACATCCTTCCTTGGATCGATAACAATCTATGCACTGCTAAGGATTCTCTTTAGTGAAAATTATGATACACACTGTTTGAAAATCCCGATGGAAAACACAGCAAACGACCCATTCTATCATCTGTTCTAATAAGCAAGAGAGAGAGAGAGAGAGAGAGAGAGAGAGAGAGAGAGAGAGAGAGAGAGAGAGAGAGAGAGAGAAAATTTCTTCAAAAACATAGATAAGCCAACCACGACGCTCATACAAGACAAAGCAAAACAATGGCAAGTGTCTCAATCAGCAAAACACAGAAGGTATCAAATGGACTGGGTAGGCTACATTTCCTGAGAGAGAGACAGACGGACAGACAGACAGACAGACAGAGATAGACAGACAGACAGACAGAGACAGACAGACAGACAGAGTTTAATCTGTTTCTTTAGACCCATACTGAAATGAAATGCGGAATATATGTTAAGAGATGCTTTTTTCTGTCTGGTCTTTCGTGCCATCCCCAGGGCATTTCTCTTACACACAGAAATCCAGAAACCACAATCCGCAGTCGACATCAGACTGTCACTGAGCGACCTCTTAAGAAGAAAAGACACTGCACTGCTGCGGAGTCACTTTGAGAGTGTCAGTGGAATCATCAGTTCTAATACAGCATACACAGGTCACGGACTTCACTTAGTGAAACTGCCCTCTGACGACAACCATTGTTTCGTTATGGAGCGAGTGGAAGTGTACGTTTTCCTGTGGAAAGCTTCCCCACAGCTTTCCAACAACAGTCCCCATGAACTTGCCCATACAGCCCACAACATGCAACGCACTCTTTACAGGCACGGTCATTGCGAGGATGAGGTCGGATGTATCTCTTTCTTGAGCATGGCACCAACAGCCACAGACCTTGGGGACCCCCAGAACCCCCCACCCCATCCCCCACCCCTCCTTTTTCCCGGAAATAGTCAGTCGGAATAACGACTGTTGTGATCATGCTCTGGAGCTCCATCCATTCTGGTTTAGATAGAACAGCGTTCACAGTGATGGATCCCACGTTTGGCTGGTGCATGTCTGTGTATTCTGAGACAATCAGTAGTGGATATCCTATCCAGTGTGTTCCATGTAGGTGTGGATGTCTGTTTAGCTTCTACATGACATTTGACTGTTTGGGATTGTGCAATCGCAATCCATTTCACACACAGAAAAAAAAATATACTATGAGGTATCTCCTCTTGCCCAAACTGCAATGGACAAATCACACTTTTGATCAGAGTTTCTCCCTATCACCTTAAAAGCTTTATGTTGTCATTGTCACCATTAGCGAGCGATTTGTTCTAGTGACAAACACTACAAACAACGCAAAATTTAAAGGTGGTACATAAATTGTATTGGAAAAGTAATTCTTATTGGAATTTTCACAGCTTTTTGTGTACGCTTTTCGCTTATTATTTCAGAAATATCTTTGTTTTTCTTTCAGTGCTGATGATTATAATGGCACAATCATTTATCCATTTACATTGGTGGCTTTTCATTAATCAGCTAAACACAGTTTTGAAGAGAACCCCACTTTAACATCAATTATGTTCGTTTGTCTACCCTGAAACGGAAAGAAAAGAAAAAGCATGTAATGGAACGATAACTTACCCGTGAGATCGGTGAGTGAGTGAGCGAGTGAGTTTTTTTTAATTTAGAGTCTGTTCACACTTGGTGATATTACACTCATAAAAAGAAAAGAAAAGAAAAGAAAAGGAGCGAGGAGAAGGGGACGTTCATAATACAGCGTGTGAGATTGGTGGCTTTTCATTAACTAGTGAAACACAATTTTGAAGGCTTTAAAGACATGGATAAGCCACCGCAACATTTACTTAAGAGAAAGTGAAATAATAAGTGTCTCTGTCAGCAATAAAGACAAGATACCAGTTGGAATGTGTACATCTGAGAGAGAGAGAGAGAGAGAGAGAGAGAGAGAGAGAGAGAGAGAGAGAGAGAGAGAGAGAGAGGGGAGACTGACAGACAGAGAGAGAGACAGAGAGAATCAGAGTTTAATCTGTTTCTTTAGAGCCATACCGAAGTAAAGGCGGGATATATTTCAACAGATTTTTTTTCTGTCTCGTCTTTCGTGCCATCTCCAGGGTATTTCTCTTCCACACACACACAGCTCCAGAAACCACATATGGTATCAGACTGTGTCACTAAACAACCTCTTAAGAAGAAGCGACACTGCACTGCTGCAGTCACTTGGAAAGTGTCAGTGGTATCAGTTCTACTCAAGCCACTTACTGAACCGCTTTCTAATGACAATAATTATTTCGTTTTGGAGCAAGTGTACACATTTTCCTCTGATAAGCTCAACCACCACGGCTATCCAACAACAGTCCCCATGAAATTGCCGATACCGCTGCCAAACGACATCTTTGTCACGCACTCACACGGACACAGACATCACGTGAATGACGTCGGATGTATCAGTTTATTGGCAGGCACGAACTGACACTC
>CM031603.1:47614471-47640669 GCA_018398815.1 Conus ventricosus | reverse complement strand
CCTTTTCCCCCCGGGTTTTAGTCCTGATTTTTTCAATGCTTAGGAAATTTGGAGAACTTTAAAAGATTAATTGATGCTTGATTGTACTTAATTTAAGTTTCTAGAACTTAAAAAAGAACCTAACAGAACTTTTTTAAAGAACCAAATTTTTATTAAAAACCTACATAATTACTTAAGAACTTAACTATATTTTTTTAAAACCTACAGTATTAATTTAAAGAATTATTTTTTTGTCTTTCTTGAAATTTTTACTTTCCTTAAAATTAAAAAAGTATTTTCTATAACTAATTAATTGTACTTATTTAGTTTTTTAATTTGATTTTTATCTGTTCTTAAAAACTATTCCATAGAAAATGGGTCTATGCGGGGGTTGTTTTTTTTTGCAGAAGTGGTTTTTTCTCTTTTATTTGGGGGGGCTTGCGGCTTTGCTGCTAGTATGGCGTTATGTATTTTTTTGAAAAAACTCCCCACCCACAAAAACAGCTCCAAATACATAAATACTTTCTTTGTTTGTTTGTGATTGAGATTTTTAAAATTGTGATTTTGTTGGCGGTGGCGGCGATGGATTTTATTAAAAATTTTTTTTTTTATGATTGGTTTGCTTTTGCAGTCTTTTCCCATTCAGTAGTTTACGCCCCCCCTCAACACGCCCAGGACTTTTAGATTTTAGAAACACTACCACTTGGGGTTTTCCATCCTTGGCACATTTCTGCTCCTGTGAAGGTTCGGGGGGGGTCCTGCGACGTTTCTTTTGATCGCCATTTTTTTTTTGTGAAAAAATTTTTAATATAAAAATTAATATGATAAAAAGAAATTTAAATCCCAAAAATGATGGAAAAAAATGTCCCAAAATTGTAGTACTGTCCTGCAAGGTTTCTAGTGTTTGTTTAAAACCGGATCTTGCGATAAGTCGTTTTTTAAATCTTCTTCTAAATAAAACCGGAGCCATCTTACTTACTAACTTAGCATATAAATAATCATTTTCTGTCCCACCGACTAAAAAATTTTTTACCCTGCTGTGCTTGTCCCAGGTATCTTCTCCGTTGAGTGCAATTGTGTCTGTTCAAAACTTAGTTCAGTGCCTAAATACTGTTTAGTTTTTCCACGCAGCCCAGAGAGTTAATCTTTCTTTTTTGCAGAGGCTACGGAGTAGCTGCTTGCTCCTCACCTTTAAAATTCTTCCTATCCTTTTTTAAAAAAAAATAAAAAAAAAAAAAAATCTTTTAAAACCATGAGTTTCGCGGTTAATTATTCGTGCCTTCGTTGGGGTTATAGTTTTTTTCAACCCTTGAAAATGTTTTTTTTTAGGAATAAAAAAACCCCCAAATGGGGGAAAAAAATTTGAAGATTCGCCAAAAATAGTTGCAACCTTATTTTTAGCTTTAACACAAAAGATTTTTGATTAAAAGCCATAGACGCCTTTCGTATTATGATTTTTTTAATTTTTTTTTTGTTAAAAAAAGATGAGTGAAAAAAAGATTATCAAAACAATTTACCACCGCTTGATTAGGGGTCTTGAAAAGGCTATAGTGGTTAGCAAAAAACTTTTAAAAAATAAGCGGCGGATCTAGGGTTAGACATTGGGCGTTGTTAATTTTATAGTTGTTTTTCTGCGGGTTGCGTCAAAGTTTTCTTTTTTACGGGGGGTTTACCCCCAAAAAAATATTTCATAGAAAGATTAATTTAAAAAATTTGTTTAAAAAAAATGGGGGAGGTTATGTGTAGGGGGCTATTTTTTAAATCCCTTTGGCCTTCTCGGGAGCAATTTATGTTTAGTAAATTGGGGCCCGTGAGAAAGAGAACGTATAACAAAGAAATGAAGTTTAGCCAAAGGCAAGGATGCTTTTAAAAAGGCGAATTCCCCTTTAGACTTTATTAATAAAAATTTAAGAAACGGGGAAAGCAGGCCCATTTTACGCTTTGATGGGGCAATGAAGATTTTACTTATGATAAAAAAGAATTTCTAACAGCCCCCCCCGAACTGTCTGATTTTTATGAACCACAAAGAACAAAAAAATAGAAATTGGCTTATTGTGGGTGCTTTGGGGAATCTATATTCTTCCAAAAACAATTTAAAATACTTAAAAATACGTCTTTTTTTGGGAAATTTCCAAAATTATTTTTCCCCAAAGGGGTTTTGGGAAAGGGAAAGACTGCTATAAAAAAGATTAAAGCTGCTAGAGGTCGAATCGTGCGAAGCGGGGCTTTCAAACAGGCGTTTTGGGCAAAAATCTTTTCCCCCCAAAGAATAAAAGATAGATTTGTTCTCGTTCCAAAAAACCCCCACCAGATGGATTTTTGTTTTTTTTTTTCCACATGACAAAATTAGAAGAAAAAATTTTAAGTTGCTTAACAGTTGTTGACAGGCTTCAAGTACAAAGAGCAAACCTTTAATGGAAAAAAGCTCAAACGCGTGGCTGTGACTTTACAAAAATTTAACATGCGAGGCCCTTTAAAAGTACCGGTGATCCGGGTTGATGAGGGAAAAGGTTTTTGGGTTTCTGTAAACCAGCTGTTTTAAAACTCATTTTACTTTAAAGGGGGGTCCCGGGCAACCATCGTCCAAGCCCTGTAAAAACTTAAATAGTCAGCTGAACGCCTGTTTCCCTATCAATATCACAGAGAAATTAGGGACAGAGAACGCAACACAAAGGGTTGGAGTTTGCCTCTTTACGCCCCAGAAAAACGAGAATTTAAAGAAACGGGTTTTAAGCCAGAAAACGCAATCAAATTTTAAAAAAATTGTTTTAGAAGACGTCAAGGTAACAAAAACTTTTCCGTTTGGTCTAAAAGTAAGATTTTGTATGCCCCTGGAGAGCGAAGGCGTGTTAAATTAGTGCTACAGATCCCATATGGAGCGAGACTATATGAAGTTAAAAGAAGTTGAAAACAACCCCCCCCGTATATTTTTTAAAGAGAAACTCTTGTCTAAAAGCCTGCCCTAAAAATCTTTTGTTCGTGGGCTGAAATTTGCCCCCCAAACACAGTAGGCAACAAAAAAATGTTTTTATTTTTTTGTTAAACTTTTTTTTTTTGGCCTATTTTTGGGTTTAACTGATAGTTTTTTTTTTTTTCAATGTTTGTTTAATTGCCATGTCTCCGTCGTGGAAAAAGTCTTTCCCCATCCTTTTGAATTCAATTTTTTGTCGTTTAATCTTCCCTGGGCCATAATTTCTGAAATTTCTTCGTCCGAAATGTTTTCATTTGTAATTTTTGCTTATTCTAATCAAAAGAAAAAAGTTTTGCTGATGCGGGGCAAAAAGGGGCGTGTGTTTTTGAAATTTTAGGAGTTAAATTTTTTTTTAAAACGCATTAGAATCATTGACAGGCGCCTAAACCAAAAACCAAGGCCCCAATGCTAAGAGGCTGGCGCCCCAACCCAGTGCTAAACAGCAACACTAACCCGCCTTACCTAGCTACACCCGTTTGGCAAAATTACTAAAAAAGAGTTTTTAAAAGTTTGTTTTTTTTTTTTCTAGAAACCCTTTTAAACTTTCCAGTACTTTCTTTTTTCCTTTTGAATTTCTTTTTTGCTTTAACCAAACTGTTGAACCCCCTTTTTTAATCAAGATTATTTTTAAAATTAATTTATACTTTTCTTTTTTTTTAATCCATTGGAGCACTCATTAACAGAGTAAACGCAATAAATTCATACTTAATGAAAATAAAGTCGAGTAGTTTTTTGTTTTTTCAACCTTATGAACCCTTGTCAGATGTAAAAGGGGTTTTTTTCATTCCTTTTTTAGTAATTGCAATAGCGAGCTTCAGAGGGGCATCCAAGTTTTCCCCTTTATTTGTACCCCTCTAATTAACGATGTTCGGCAAACTGGATCGCCCCCCCTCGGATAAAAAAATAAGCAAAATTCAGTCTTTTGCCTAGGTTTTCCCGGGGTGGTTGGGTAAATTCAAACCGAAGTGTCATCCCCACTTCAGCTAAGGTTTTTTCTCGTGCATATTTTCAAACCCTGCAAAGCTATTTCAATTTTTTTTTTCTTTTGCATTCCGGAAACCCAGGTAACAAAAGGGTCCCCCTTTTTAAGGCTTTTCTAAAATTGTTTTCTTATCATAGTTTGGGCTTCGTGTTTAAACTTTAAATTCCAAGCATTTCAGGAACAACGCCCAAGAATTCTCCTTTTATGAAGTTTGTTTCGTGTTTCCCAAAAGGTCGTTTTCTTTAAAAATTTCTTATCTCTCTGGGGTAGGATAGGGCCTGTCTTTTTTTGTCTTCAATTTCGTTCGTTTCTGTCCGAGTTTTTTCGCGGGCCCAGACGTTCCCCCACCCAGGGGGCGGAATTTTTTATTTTTTTTTTTTTTGTTGTGTTGTCGGTACCCGCCCCTTAGTGTGGTTGGGGGTGCGGTTGCACCTTGGTTGTTCAGCTCAACTTCGGGCCCCTCCCCCTCCTCTCTAATTCCACCCCCCCCTGCTTTCTCCGCAAGTTCAGGGGTGGCCGGTACTTTCCCAAACTTTCGTCTTGGGCCCTCTCGCCGTCTTTTTACCTGTCGCCTGCTTCGTTTTTTTTAGTTTGAAGTTGCTCATTTTGGAACCGCGGCTTGGCCGCCATTGCTGAGGGGGTTAGCTCTTCACCGAGGGAAAATGTCTCTGGGGCGCCTGCTCCAGTCCTGGCTTTACCTTATCGTCGGAGTAAGTCAGTCCCCCTAAATTCCCTGCAGTCCCCGTAGGGGGGGACATCATTTCTTCTGTCCCGTCTTCCCCTCTGTCCTCTCGCGGGAGGGGGTAAGAGAGCCCCTTTGACCCGCCCTCGGGGTCCCCCCACGGGTGTGGTAAATCTTTTGTGGTTGTTTGTTTTGGTTTTGTTTTGTTACCGCTTAGTCTTCCCCTTTTTGCACAATTTTCTTTTGTTTCAAAATTGTAAGGAAATATTGTGGAGACCTTTTCTCGGGTTTAAATTCCCATCTTTAACCTGGCCATTCAAAAATTATTTCCCAAAATTCTTTCCCCTTTTTTTGTTCTGGGAGGCGGTAGTCGGGGGGAAGGGGGCCTGGGTTCGGTTGGGAACTTGTTTGGTCCGTGTCCCCCCCTTTTCACATTCCCGGCTTTTACCCTTCGCCACCGTCTTTTTTTGGGGCAAGGAAGCGGTTTTATGTTACAACGTGCGGCGCTGTTTTGCGCGGTGGGGGTTTGGGAAATTTGTGTTTTTTTGAAAGTTTTTAAAAAATGTGACTTTTTGTCCCATTAATTTTTTGCAAATGTGGTGGCAGTTATTAAGCGATGGTCGCGTGTTGTTTTTTTTAAGGGGGAAAAAACGTAAGCGGAGTGAAGGGGTGAAATAATTCATTTTGTTTTATAACCTGTTGTTTTAATCAGTCTTTTACCTGCTGGGTGGGAGAAGATTGATTCAAGGGTTTTTAATGTGTCGTTGAATACATTTCCCCCTCGCCCATCATGCGAGGGGGCTAAGATTGCGCAAGGTAGCGGTACTGACGGCGGGCCCAGCCCCTTCTTCCTTTCCCTCCTCCTTTTTCTTTCCCCCCCTTCGCCCCCTCCTCCATACGTCCTCCCCCCCCCCCGGGGGCTTCACCTGGAGCACGATCTGGAGGGTGCCCGAAACTGGTCGAGGCCACTTTTGGGTTGAGACCACGGCGGGATGGTGCCACGCGCTGGTCGAGGACACCCCTTGGTGGGGCCGGGGGGCTGTAAGACCCCCGCCTCTTGCGGGCCCGGCCGGGCCCCCCGTCCGGGCCTCCGTAACAGCTACGTCCCCCCCCCCCGGGGGACCCCCTTTTTCATCCCCGTTGGGAAGCGAGGTGTGGGTTTTGAGCGACCCCCTGCGAGAACCCCCCGGCTCGGAGCACTAGTGCGCGGGGTTCCCCCAGCGACCGACGGGGCGGGGTTGCAGCACTCCTGGTGTTAAAAAGGGCAATGTGGAAATTTTTCCCTTATTTTTGTGTTTTTTGCCAAGGCGGAATGCTGTAAGTGGATTTGTCTTTCGTTGGCGAAATACTTTTTTAAAATCGTGCATTTGTGGTGGGGGTGCTTGATTGTGATTGTGCTGTTGTGGCTTTGGAGTGTTTTCGTGTTTTGTGCATGTTGGGGGGTTTTTGGGTGCTTATCGGGTTTGTGCATGTTGTGTGCGTTGGAGTGCTTATTGTGATCGTGCGGGGTGCGGTGTTGGAATGTTTATTTTGCGGGTGTGAAAAAATGGGGGTGTTGTTGAAATCTTTATTGTGTGGCCTTTTGCGGGCGTGTGAGGTCATTTCCCCTCCCTTCACTCCCACCTAGCCCGATCCTGTCAGGGCGACCTCCGGGGGTGGGTCGTGAAATTTTGGGGGGGGCTCGTCGGGATGTGGGGTTTGGGCGTCTCTCTCTCGTTTGCGAGTACCTGTTTGTTTGTCTGTTTTTATATGTTTAGCTTTTGTGTGTTTGTTCGGGGTGTTGGGCTGGGTGACCTATTGTGAAGGGGCTTGGTGGCCTGGGGAACATCCGGTGTGCCCGGGGTTTCGAGGTGGACCGAGGGATCGACCGCGTCCAGCCCTTTTCCCCGCCGGTACCCACGCAGGTACGGCCTAATCTTGCCCTTTCTGTTGCCCCAGTCTCCTTTCCCTGTTTTGTATTTCCCAACCCTTGTTTTTTTTTTTTTTTCCTAACCCGGTTTGTTGGTAAGGGGTTGTATGGACGTGTTTTTTTTTTTTTTCCTTTTCCCCGGTCCCGTCTGGGGGTTTTTTTTTTTTTTTTTTTTTTGGGCCCCCCCCACCGCCTGTTTTTTCCTGCTTGAGGCGGTGTTGCCAAGGTGGGGCACCCGGAAAGTTTTTTTTTTGGTTTTTTTTTTGGGGACCCCCACCGCATGTTGCCGTGCTTTGGCGCGGTGTTGCCAAGTGGGAGCAGCCGAACTTGTCCCCCCACACGCACACACCCTACAAACATATACCACGCCCCAAAAAAATTTGTTTTTTTTTCCCAGTGGAAAATTTTTTTTTCCCCCTTTTTGGAAAACTTAGGTATTGTTGCATGGCGCGTCCGGGGCTGGGGGTAGGGGGACGCGGGGGTCGAAGAAGAAGGGGGTTCAAAAGTTACTGTTCCCTACTTTTAGTATGTCTTTGCACGGGAACTTCTACCTATTCCCGTCTGAGCAGGTAGCCCAGTGAGACTTTTTAATACCTCTTCGCGGGGGGGTTCCCTGCAGACCCCGCTGGGACTTCCCCTCGGGAAAACGTCAAGGGAAAACGAAGCAACGTGGGGTTCTGTTGGTCGCAGAGACCGAAACCTTTTCCTCTCCGGGTTCCCCTCGTAAGGGGCATGCCCAAAAACTTTCCTTATGGGAAAAGTCGAGACCCAAGGAGGGGCAGAAAGGATCTCCCCCGGGCGGGAGTGGTGAAACCCCGCCCAGGGCACACTTCCCTCCTGTGTTTTTAGAGCGACACGACGGGGGGATGGGCCCCAAAGAGGGAAGGGTTGCTAGGCAGGAAGCCCCACGTAGGGAATGGTTGCTAGGGGGAAGCCCACGGGAAGAGGCCGCTAGGCGGGAAACTCTGCAGGAAGAGCGTAGAAGGGGCCGTAGACAGGGGGCTCTGCGCGGAGGGGACTGACAGACAGGAATTTGCTAGGGAAGAGGCTAGCTGCGCAAGGAAAAGGCGCCCCACAGAGGCCCTTTTGAAAAAAAAGCTGCAGACAGGAGGCTCAGCGTAGGGAGGGGCTGCTCACTGAGAGGAGTGCTGCAGGGGGCTCAGGTAGGGGGGAGGCTGCCAGCGTAGGGGGAGGCTGCTAGACCGGGGGTCACGAGGAGGAGGCGCCCTCCTGGGGAAAAATAGCAGGGTGGGAGGTCTGCGTAGGGGGGAGATGGGGAAATTCTTTCGCGCCTCCCCTCTGTAAAAACCCGGGGGTTTTCCCAGGAGTGATAGAGTAGGGCCCAAAGTTTAAAACTCCCGAGTTCGACCAGTGAGGACATTGTATTTCTTGGCATTTCGACAAGGTTGCTTGTTATCCCAATTGTTGAGGGGCAAAAGGCTTTTCACCTTTTTTCTGGATTTTTGGTGCTGCAAGGGGGTGGTGTCACCAAATGAAGGTGGTCTTATGCAGACAGGTTGGCTCGCGTAAGGTTTCCCCTTACCCCAGAGCCTACAGGGGAAGTTTAGGTCCAGAAGAAGAAATGATGAACCTTCGTGCATTTTTGGGGATGGCTGCGCAAAACGCTAGGGTACTGGGGGTCAGTTAGTAAGTTTGGGGGGGAGGATCTGATCCTCTTTTAAAGCCCCAACCTGTGCCCCCCGGTTGAGGTCCGGATGGCGAGACAGCACCAGGATTTCGGGCTGCGAAAACAACCGTGAGGGGTTTGCTGAAGCTCCAGGGGTTTGGGCATCGCCCAGAAGGAGAGGAAGCCCTCCCCCAGGATTTTGTGGCAATAAGGCGCCGAAACTGCTAGCGGGTCGAATAAGGGAGGGGTCCACGGGGGCCTCAGCACCCGATTTTGTTTTCTTTGTTGTGTCCTGGGCCCCATTAGGAAAAAATTGTCCTAAAGCGCTGGGAGTCATGGGCTGTCCCTTTTCCCGCATCCCGTGCCCCGGTTTCGTGGGGCCATCTCGCTTCTGGTGATTTTAAGTCCCGGTTTTTCTCGTTGTTGGTTCCCCTTGGGCGACACCATCAGGGGTTCGGGGGGCCAAAGCTTTTGTTGATAAGAATTGGTTTCTCCTAAGGCCCGGGGGGGGCGCTGTTACAAGTGTGCGGGGTTTGGGGCTGTTTTCCCCCCACCCGTCCTTTGTTCTTTTCCCACTCCCCCCCCTATTTGTGGCGAAGTATGGGGCCCTCGCGGTGGGGCGAAACCCCCGTTTTTCCCTTTTCATAGGGAATACTTTAAACCCCCCCCAGCGGAGCGTCGTCCGTGTCTACGGGGTTTGCCCGACAGGCTGTGTGGGGTCACCAACGCGCCGAAGCTAAGAGCAGGAACAGGAATTGGTCCCGTTCTTCAGCCGATCTCTGAGGTTCTGGCAAGGGCCGTCCTGCTAGCATTATCCGTCTTCAGGCCCGGGGGCTTGGATGTCCCCGCCTCGCAACTTGTGGCGCCCCCCTGTTTGCCCGACACGCCAAAGGTGGCTTTAAGCCCAAAGGGGACCCTTTTAGGGTTTTTCCCCTCGGAGATCGGTGGCCGCAGCTTGCGTTCCCCAAGCTTAGGGGAAACTGTTTTTCCGGCAGGCCACATTCCCCCATGGGAGGTCATATGGGCTCCAAGCGGACTCTCGAGCGAGTAAGACGAGACTTCTTTTGGCCGGGATGAACCCACAGTTGGCAGTACGCCGCAGTTGCGAGCTGCCAGCGGGGCAACGCCTAAGGTCGCTTGAAACGTGTTTCCCCTAGGGGGCAGTGCCACTGGTTGGGGGGGCATTCAGCAAGGTTGGGGTTGACCTGTGGGGCCATTAATCCTCCATCCGATCGCGGTCACCGCTCACTTCGGGGTGGTAGAAACGGATCGTACCCAGAGGCTGTCCCCCCTTAGGACTATCGATGCCCTACTTTGCTGAATCTCTCAGCAGATTTTACGCGCACGGCTGCCCAAGAAAATTTCTCCGGGAATTTGCTGGAGAGCGAAAACCCCTTCCCGTGCCGGACCGGATCCGGCCATCAGTCATCGCCATGAGTTAGGCATGGAGCTGCAAGTCATGCGTTCATTTCCCCAATCAAGGGTTCCTGTAAAAGGAGCTGACTATCTAGCCGAGCTCCGTATTACACATTGGGAAATCCCAAAAAGGGGCCCCCCTCAACCCGGGGTTTTATCCCCCTTTTTTCCTGTATCAGGGGGTAGTGACAGTTTGTCCTTCAGTGATGTTAAGGTAGGGGAACACCAATGGTTCTATTTTTACTTTCATGGTTGGAAGGTTTGCTTTGTGTTTGATATAGTGAATTATGTTTTCCCCCTATGTTCTATCGTGGAATGTTTTTATTGGATTTACGCTCTGTCGATCACGAGATTTGGGGTTTGGGCCCATTTTGTGAGGTTTTCCATGCGACAAGGTTCAAAGGGCACGTATCTCAGAGAAAAGCTGCTTTTTGAAAGGGGGGGTTTTTCACGAGTTTGTCGCGAGGCCTAGACGTTGCCCCCCCCGGGGGCGGAAAATTTATTTGTTTATTGTCTTGTGTTGCGGTACCCGTCCCTTTTTTGGCTGTGGTCGGTTGCACCTTGGGATAGTTCAGCTCAACTTTCGGTTTGCTTTTCTCTCTCCTCTCTTCTAATTCCCCCGCCCGTGCTATTTTCCCTGCAAGTTCCCCGGGGGCCGGTACCTTTCTTTGAAAATTTTGTTATCGGCTCTCGCCTTCTTTTTAACCCGTCGCACTGCTTTGTTTTTTATTTGAAGTGCTCACCTGTGACGCAGCATGGCATGTGGCCGCCTTGCTGCGGAGGTTTGCTCTTCACTCAGCGGGAAAATGTCCTGGGGGGGCCTGCTCCAGTCCCGGGTTTTTTCCTTTTCGTCGAGGTAAGTCTACTTCAATTTCCCGCAGTCGGGCCCGTAGAGAGGGCTCTTTTTTTTGTTCCGCTCTTCGCCTTGTCCTCTCGATGGACGAGGGGAGAGAGAGTCCTTTGACCCGCCTCCGGGGGTCACCCACGGGTACTGGTAAGCACAGTTTCGGGGCTTTTGTTTTTGGTTTGTTGTTGTTAGCCGGCTTAGTCTTTGCCCCTTTTTCACAATTTTCTTTTTTTTTCGAAATTGTAAGGAAAATATTGTTGAGACTTTTTTTCTGTTAATTCCCCTTAACCGGCCCCAAAAAAATTTCCAAAAAATTCTTTCTCCCGTTTTGTACTGGTGATGCGGTATCGGTGGGGGGAAGGGGGAGAACTGGGGAATTTAGGGTTTTAACTTGCTTGGGCTCGCTCGTCCGCCCCTGTCCTTCGCCCGGGCTTTTTTCCTTTGGCCACCGTCGTTTTTGTGGCAAGGAGAGCGAGTTTTATGTTCACAAACGTGCGTGCGCAGGTTTGTCGTTCGGTTTTCGGGGTTGGAATTTGTGTTTTTTTTGAAAAGTATTTATAAATGTGGCAGTTGTGCCATTTAATTATTATTTTGCAAATGTGGGGCAGTTATTAAGCGATGGTCGCGTGTTATTTTTTTCCAAGGGAAAGGAAAAAATTAAGCGTGGGGGAGAGAAGGGGAAGATAATTTATTTGTTTTTTTAAACCCGTTATTTAATGCGTCTTTTCCTCATCGTGTGAGAAGACTGATTCAAAGGGGGTTTTGTGTGCGGGAATACACTTCCCCCCGCCCCTCATGCGAGTGGCTAAGACTTTTACAGCAATGGTCGACGGTACTGCGGCAGGGGCCAGTACCCCTTTTTCCTTCCCCCCTTCCCTTTTTCTTTTCCCCCCCTCTTCGACTCTCCTCCCGCTACGTCCCTTCCCCCCTCCCCGGGGGCCCTCCCCGGAGCACTCGGGGGGGTGCCACGCTGGTCGAGGCCCCGTTCTGGTTGAGACCCCGGACGGGGTGGTGCCACGCGCTGGTCGAGGCCACCCTTGTCGGGGCCTGGGCTGGTGAGCGCCCGCCGCTTGAGGCCGGGCCGGACCCCCGTCCAGGGCCTCCTAACCCTCTCCCCCCCCCCGGGACACCTCTTCATGCCCCTTTGGGAAATCGGGGTGTCGGGTTTGAGCGACTCCCGCGAGAACCAACCCGCTCGGAGACTAGGCGAAGGGGGCTCCCAGCAGACCGACAGGGGGAGGGGGGTGCACCCCCTCATGGTGTTAAAAAGGCAATGCTGGAAAATTTCCCTTTTAAATTTTGTTTTGCCATATGTGTGGAAGCTGTAAGTGGTCTTGTGCGTCGTATGGCGAAATACTTATTTATAAACGTGCTGTTGGGGTGCGGGGGGTGCTTGTTGTGATTGTGCTTTTTGTGCGTTGGGGTGTTTGATCGGGTTGTGCATTTGTGTGCGTTGGATGCTTACGTGATTTTGGCATGTTTGTCGTTGGGGTGCTTTTTGTGTGTGCATGGTGCGTGTGTTGGAATGTTTATTTTTCTGGTGTGAATAAATGGGGTGTTGTATCGTAATCTTTATTGTGTGGCCTCTTGCGGAGCGTGTGAGGTCAGCCCACTCCCTTCACTCCCACCTAGACCGATCCTGTCAGGGCAGACCTCCGGGGGTCGGTCGTGACAGTAAACCCCATCATCTGTGTATTCAAATCCATAAACATTTCCTGGCACTCCTATTAGATCAAACTCGGTTGTGTCTGCTAGGTCTTTTAGCTCTACTGCAGTGCATTAGGAGCTAGCTCCGTTTTTGGTTCTGGCCCTCGAGACATTCTTTTTAATATTAAAATTATAATAAACAATCTACAATAAACAAACGTATTGAACTGGGGGGTCAGTCCGTAAGCATAGCTTAGCGTGCTTAGATGTTTCTAACTGCTCTTTTATTTTGTTTAGTTCATTTTTGTCCCTTATTATATAATTTTCACTTAAACATTCTTCAAAACTATCTTTGTCCTTAGTGTAAAATAATACAACCGATTTTAACTGCGATCGAAAGTCTTTTAAGACAGCATTGTATTTTGAGTTAAGAGCCACACAGAAACTAAGGCGTGGCGACCACTAAAGGCTAGCTTCGACAGAGCTTTTCTTTTTTAACAATGTCTCGTTCAGCTGAACAGTCATCAATAATAAACAGTGTTTTCAGTTCCTTCAAATAGTCTATAGTAATGTTCTAAACAGTCGCTCAGTTTATCACTAGGATCAACTAGAAATATATTCTCGTCTGTCCAAATAAACTTCCTTTCTTTGTAAGACTTGTTGTGCTTAAGGGTTGTGCAGAATATAACAATGTGCTCGTAATGAAACCTGTATATTGTTTGTAACAAATCAAGTACGAAGACAGTTTTCCCACACCCAGTAATCCCGCAGATAAGAGAACAGTGCGGATCATTGGCAGAAACTTCAAGCTATCCATCTGTTTTTATTAGAATATTTCTTCTGCATTTTAAAAAGCCACATCTTTTAGCCTGTTTTCTTCGTTTGTGTCTTGTATTCCCTGATAAACTTTCTTTTTTCTTTCTTTTTTAGGCAGCCATAGATCAGAATAGAGGGCAAAATGTTCTGCCTCGCCTAGTACAAAGACTTCTCTGCCCTCCAGTTTTGATTGCTATATGTTTAACGATAGCCCTGCCTAAATTGGCAACAACAGTAGCATTAGGATCTGCTGATGTAATATCTATTTTGAATGATATTTTAGCGGTGCCTGGCATTATAACATCGTCAGCGCCAAGATCAGGGAACTTGACTATTAAAGTTTGTCCAGGTTGAACTGTTGATGGGTATTTACACCTAATTACAGTCTGCCTTATACCTTTCACGCCATGGGTTCCTTCTCTTTCTGTATGGATCGAGGTCACAACCGTATGAGTTCATTTTTTATAAAACAAAAAAGAATATAAATAAAAAAATATGGCTGAAGATTTGACCCGATTGATCCTATTGAAGAAGAAGAAGATGAAACAGAACTGGGCCCTTCATTGCAAGAAGAGCTTGAAGGAGCGGGTTCTTTACTCCCTAAACAACGTCAAGAACTATTGCGAGAAAGAATTCAATCATTCTATAGAAGCATAGGACGAGAGCTGCCAGGCGTGCTTGATCCTAACGATTTGAGGAAGATGGTGGGCATTTGTATATAAGAACTGGTGCAGAAGACCGCGTAAGAGTTACTAAAAAGTCAGACAAAACCAAGTTTTTAAGTCTAAAAACAATTAAACGAGACTCCCTGCTGCTAAGGCAGAACAATTAAACCTTTTAGAGCTTAGAGCCGAAGTCGTTAGTCATTTACAAAACTTGGAGCAGGGGCTGCCAACACAATCTGAAATACAAAACATACCTCTTCAAGATTAAGTCAACAAGCAGATGATGCAATTAACAAAACAGATGAATCAATTAGAAGAGCAGAAGAACTAATAGCAGAACTTGAGACGAGTTTTAATGAGAGAACACAGTTAAAAACAATTAACGATTCTCCATTGCCTATGCGTGAAATTCCTGGGACTTAATGCCGCTCTACGGACAATAAGGGGTGAACTAACAAACAAATTTGGCAAAACTTGGTGAGCTAAGATAGAAGAGTTTAGAAGAAGAAAGAAAATAAACTGGCTGATGCAGATGATAACAATTTAGGCGAGAAGAAAAGGCTATAATACAGCAGAAAATACAGGATTTAAGGCTACAAAGGGCGGCCGGGTTAGAAGTGCTGTCTACTAACAGAGCGCAGCTAGCATCACAAACAAGCAGAATAAGAAAACTATAAACAAAATGCTTCATGAAAACACTACGCTAGCTGAAAGAATAAGGACTCTGTTCGGGGAACAGGGATTACAATAGTTAGTATATTAACAGCTGTTGGTTTGCTATCTCTACACTCGTTTATGCTTTAACAGGTGGTGCGCCAACAGGACCAGTAACGCCTCCAACACCTCAGCCTGGTAAAAGTTGGATTAGAAAACAATTGCATCATCTAGCAAACTTATTAAAGAAGTTAGCAGCCAAGGCGCTTGATGCTCTGCCTGGGATATAGGCAGTGTTGTTAGTTGGGTTTTGTCTACTATAGGCAAAGTTGCTGGTTATATGGCTGACCATCTGTGACGTTAGGAGTGCTAGCTGCTGGATTAATTTTTAGTGAAATAAAGTATAGCTATCCAGTAAAAGTTAAAAATACAACGAGGGCTGTCTTTTCGCTAGTGTGACTGTCAGTGCGAGGTACATTAACAGGTGGCGTGCTTTCTGGCTGCTTTCTGGGTGTGGGGCGCTTATAACTGGATCGCTTTCTGGCTGTGGGCGCTTTCTTCAGGGCTGGGTACTTTCTTTAAAATGGATGGGGTGGGCCTTGTGTTTAAACCTTGATTGTGTCCTAAGTTTAGGTCGTCTCCAGCTATGAGGATTTCATTGTTATAATTCTGTATCATGCCAATCTGTAGTCTAAGGTTAGAGGGTAGCATGTATAATCCATGTCCTACAAAAGTCAACCTTTGACCTAGCATGTGCAAGAACGTCTTGATACCTTTGTATGCTGGCAGGCAAATCAACAGCAGAGTTAATAGCATCTTCTAAATTAGCTAGAAATTGTTTTCTGGCGTCAAAGCCTGTAGACTGATCTAGTATGCTAGACTTAGTCTGTGCTTGTGCTCCTAATAGACACCAAACATATTCCGTATGGAGTCATTGAGTCTTTGCACTCCTGGCATTGTTAGGCCTTCACTTTCATCTAAGATAAATGTTGCCCAAGCATTAGGGCGTTTTTGTTCTATTGACATCAATCGAACTTGTTTGTCTGGTTGAAAAGAGGTGTGGCCAGGCCAGTAGTCATAATTATATTCTCTTTTTGCACCCCACAAATACAATGTGCCCATCCCATGATTGCGGTCTAACTTTTGTCTAAAGTCAGTTGAAGGATTAATGTTAAATTCGTTGCAGATTCTTTCATATGCATTATTGTCCATTGGGGTTTTAAATGGATTAAATGCATTGTCGTTAGGGAGGACTACTGGTAGTTCAGTTAGTATTCGTCTGTACTGGTAATAAACATGAAAGTTATATACTGCCCTTACTAAAAGATTAGGATGGTTTAAATGGTTTGCATAAAAACACCGCAGTGCATTCCCCGAAGATGGAGTATGGCTGCCTTAATGGCGGGATGAAAAACGGTCATACACACAAAACTCCACTGCCTGTCTGTACAGGCAGTGTCCGCAGGAGTATCAGCCTGCGTACGCAGAAAGAAAGAAAGAAACACCGCAGCCAGTAGTTGAGCAGTAAACAGCAAATTTAACTGATTCTGGTAAAACGTCATAGGGCGGATGACCATGCTGATGGCACTCTGTCATTCTTTATTGGTGGATTTGAATATTTAGTTAGTGGGTTTACAAGTCTAACTTGGAAGCCATTAAATTCATCTACTGCAATGGTTAGATTGCTAAAGTCTAAAAATTTAGGATTATAAAAACGCCCCTACATTTGTAAGTAGCACTTTCGTTATATTTAAAAGGTTCCATTTTTTAAATTAGTTTTTTAAACAGTTATAAAAAAGATGTACATCTATATAACCAAGCAAAACGAGCGTGTGTCTTAACGTACCCAATTGACAATAGGCTGGAGTTGTAGGATTGCCCTTAAAGAAATTGCTTTAAAGTTATGTTTGGGTTAACATATCTGAAGGGGTTCAAAATAACTGGATTAATGTTAATGACGAGCTAGGCAATCAAGTAAGCCATATAACAATACCTGATGGTTATTACAACTTTTGTTCTTTAAAAGAAGTACTTAACGAAGTTGGCATATTGCTGAGAATTAACGAAGCAAACCTCAGAATTACTATAAATTTCCCACTAGAAGAAAGAAGAGAGTACACTTTACCTAAAGGGCTAGCTAAAATCTTAGGCTTTCCCCAGTACGATAAATCTTATAGATTTAGTACAAGAGAAGGCGTTTATCAATTTGAAGGTAATAAACCTTCTGATTTTCTTTGAATCCAATTTTGTATGTTCATTTACAGCAGTTAAAAACAGATACTAATTTGTTTAACGGTTATCCATCTACTGTTCTAAAGAGCACTGCCGTCAATTAAGGCGGGGTTTTTGCGATCATCAGCTATATACATTTGGCGGAGATAGTGAATTTAAAGAATTAATTGAGGGATCTTTAAATTTATTAGATGTAAAAATAACTAATCAAGAGGAAAGCCAATTGATTGTTCTGATTTATTAATAGTACTTGAGGTAGAGGAGCATATTAGAAAAGTAGTAAGGACTCAGTCACGCGGGCGTTAATAGTGTAAGAATCAGAAGAAGTTATATGTGTGTGCGTGCATGGGCAGGGGTGGTTTAATTAACTATGTTAATAAGCCTCAGGTCGTTTTGACTTGGATTACTGCACTGCTTTGTATGATAAAACACGCACACACACACACACACACACACACACACACACACAACAAACGAACACAAACAAACAACAAACAAACAACAAGAGGGAGGTGCTTGCAGGGAAATGTGAAGAGAGCCTTAAAGCAGCAAACGGCGAAGCATGACGTTGAAGCAGGTGAGATAAGAACTATTTTAGATACCGTTCGGATCCGAACGGTTTTGCCAGTCCACCAAGCTTGAAAGCAGGTGACGTAAGAACTATTTTTAGATACCGTTCGGATCCGAACGTTTTACCAGTCCGCCAAGCTTGAAAGCAATCAGACTTCAGATTGCCAGAACTTTCTAAATTCTTCATTCTCAGACATGTAGTTAGAATTTTATGACGTTTGTTCAGTAAATCATCAAAACTCATTCCCAGTTTATGAAACTTGGGAAAGTGGTAAAAGGCGTTTGACAGCAGAATCATCCTTCTTGCATATGAATCATGAATGAGACATTTTTCTTTAACAAAGGATGTCCACGACTGCTTCTTTGTTTTTGATTTTTGAAACGCCTGTTTTGCTTTTCCAAGCTGATAACCCAAAATCAGTGAATGGCGCATGGTTTTTCGTTGATTAAATTTCACAACCTTCCAGCTTTTTTTCACAAAAGGAATCATGTCATGAACGCTTTTACATCTATTAAATTTCTCAACATCATCCTCTGATACATCAGTCTCATCATCTTGTACAAGTTTTCCCCTAAGGAAAGTATCCAGCTTGGTTATTGTCATGATAGTTTTGTCTTTTTCAGAAGATTCTAGAAAAGCTAGGCTGCTTTTTGGTTTTTTAGCATTGATTTTTCAGCGCCGGTTTTTCTTATGCCGAGGTAGGTTATCATATCAGCATAATATTTAATATGATCGTCAATAGCTTCTTGTTGCTCCACATTAAAAGGAGACTCTTGACTTGTAGACTCTTCGGGCAATGTAAAATTTTCGAATTCTTGACTCAATCCAGGTAGCGCCAAGCATTCTACAATTTGTTCGTCTAATTCTTGCGTATTCTGAGAATCATTCGAACTGAGAGAATTGTCACTTTCCATTTTGAGAAATATCAGATATTAACACGCACAGCAGAAATATGTCCACACACTACAGTTGTCGCCAATCCAATCCAAAGTTTTAAAGTCAATCACTTTTCTCCCAGAAAACACATACGGCTTTCACAGATCAACACCGGCAAGGGAAATGGCGGCGCTCTACCCTTGTAAGCCCGGCACTTAATTAGAAGCCCCGTAGAAATGACATCATACCTCCCCATCGATTGGCTGAAAGCGCACATGTGACGCTCGGCCCATCGCGCGATGATTAACACCTGTGTCGCCCTGTCGACTTTATCGATTTTTGCGGTCTGCAGTCTGGAGTATGACTGTCAACCCCTTTATAGTTCATTTTATGCCCCCTGGGGAGAATGTAAATATGTTTGTTCACGATCACCAAATCTTATCTAGCACGTAAGCCCCCGTTTTAAATTAACGATTACGTCGATTTTAGAGGTTTTGAGGTGTTAATCTTAGTGTGAAACAGGTGTTAATTTTGGCCAAAACTGACATGAGATGTACGTGATTTGTATGTGAAAAATGGGGTTTTCGTGCAAAATAAGATGGGTGGTCTTGAACCCGCATATTTACATTCTCTATAATGGTAGACATGGTGTTAGTCTCAATATGGATATGATTGAATTGTTTATTCTTTTATTTGCTGATGACATTATACTATTGTCAGAAACTGTGGTTGGGTTGCAGACACAACTAATAATCTTCATAAAGCTGCATGCCAGTTACAACTTAAAGTTAATTTAGAAAAATCTAGCATTATGGTTTTTAGAAAAGGTGGATACCTAGCAAGCACAGAGAGATGGTTTTACGGCAATGTTAAGATGAATGTAGTGAATTCATATCGATACCTAGGTATTGTGTTTTCAACAAGATTGAGTTTTAAGCCTGCATGCCAAGATTTAGCGAACAAAGGGAAACGAGCTGCTATTCGCATTATTTGTAAGTTGAATCAGTTGAATAATAACTCTGTGAAATTATTCTTGAAGCTTTTCGATTCACAGATTCAATCTATGCTTCTATATGGTGCTGAGATTTGGGTTTAGAAGATGCTTCATCAGTGATAGAGAGTGTTCATTTGTTTGTGTTAAAGAGGTATTTAGGGTAGGTATCAAAACACCGAATGATCTTGTATATGGTGAATTAAATCGATTCCCCCTGTTTATCAATTCTACTGTCTCTTGCATTAGATACTGGTTAAAATTAACCCGAATGGAGGAGCATAGACTGCCATTCAAAGCATATAAAATGTTATTAAATTTGTCAAATAGAGGAAAAGTCAATTGGGCTTCGAAAGTTCGGGATGTTTTGAATAGTAATGGCTTCTGTTATGTATGGGAAAATCAAGGTGTAGGATGTATAAATTCTTTTATAAGAGAGTTCAAACAAAGATTAATCGATTGCAGGTGGCAAAGCTGGAATTGTCATATGGATGACAGTGACAGATTTATAAACTATAGAAAATTCAAGATGTCTCATGATCTGGAGACATACTTACTTTTGGATTTGAACAGATTTATACGATACACACTAACAAGATTTAGATTTGGGATTTCTAATTTATCAGTGCACAGTTCAAGATATAACAGGGATAACGAACGTGTCATGAAATGCCCATTGTGTAGATCTGCCACAGATGATGAAATTCACTTTGTTTTTTGTTGCCCTGCTTTCGATGATTTAAGACATAGTTTAATACATCCAAAATATCATAATAATCCTAGTGATTTCAGATTAACATTACTTTTAGCATCACGAAAGACAGAAGTCGTTACAAATCTTGCTGTATATCTTTACAAAGCCTTTAAGAGAAGAGAAATAGCTATATCTTGATTGATCAAATTTGTTGTTGTATGAATGTGAATTTGTTGATTGAGTCTATAAATGTGCGAATGTAATGATTTTCTTTATTGAATTTCCATTATTGTCCTTTGTAAGTTGGAAACTGGTTTTCAGTCGTGCATTTGACCTAGTTCTCATGCTTATATTGGATGACAGTGTCATTCATATTTGTATCATATATTCATTGTTATTGTTCACACCCCTTCAAATGGGGCTTTGGCCTTTTTGAATACAATTCTGTTCTGGTCTGTTCTGTTCTGTTCTGTTCTGTTCTCTCTCTCTCTCTCTCTCGCTCTCTCTCTCTCTCTCTCTCTCTCTCTCTCTCTCTCTCTCTCTCTCTCTCTCTCTCTCTCTCTCTCTCTGTGGTGTTCTGGCTTCCATTACAAGAGAGCATACTGGGGAATATCAGGGCGATGGCGTTGAGGAAACTAAGTGGAAGAAGATGGTCGGGCGTGGCAGGATACAGAGGGTACAGAAATGAAAGCAGAGCACTGGTATTATGAAAGTGAAGCCAAATGACAGGGTCTTCACTACAACGGTCACGCAACGCCTGCAACAATCCCGTATTGCGCTATGACCATCACCAGCTGAAAGGCTGGCGTGTTTGCCCGTATCATCTAGGGCAGACATTGATGTGGCATTATTCACTTGAGGGGAGGAATAGAAGAAGGTGAGAGCGTGCAGAATTGGATGGGTGTTTTGATATCGATTTCGTGATGGGATCCTGTACGTCATGGAGGAGGGAGAGTGGAAGACTGAACAGGCATTGGTCATGGTGTGAGGTGGAGTGTGCTGTGCTGTCTGTGGTAATGACTGATACCAGGGCTGCTCCCCTCTCTCTGATCATTGCTAGAATTTAATGCCGCATTAGTCAATGTGGGGGCGGTAACGAGGAGGGAGAGAGGGTTCAGAGCTGCCAGTCTACCATTATATTCCTGTCATGGTGAGATGGTGCACGTCAGGAGGCAGGGGTGGAGAGGGGAAACGGGTCGGGCTCTAACCTGAAAGTGGAGTGTGACGTGCTGTCTGTGGTAATGGCTGATATCAGGGCTGTTCCCCTCCCTGTCATTTCTCTCCTTTCTCTTTTGACAGGGTTTTTTGGCCGAGACACATCGGTGGTGCATATGTGAGGTGCACACACACACACACACACACACACACACACACACACACACACACACATCACATGCACACACGCACGCACGCACGCACACACACACACATACACGCACGCACGCACACAAACACACACACACACACACACACACACACACACACACACACACACACACACACACACACACACACACACACACACACACACACACACACACACATACATGTCATTTGAAAATGGTGCGCATAGAACCTCTTGGAAGCGGAAGAGAGCAAGGAGAGAATTAGGATTTTGAAGTGAATAAATAAATTACAGACAGAATACCATCACTCTCTGTTCCCCCCCCTCCCTCCCCTCCCCCTTCTGCTTTATTCTTTCACCTATCTCACTCTGTATATATGAATATGTATATATTTCAATTATTGTTTTATTCATTAATGTTTATGGTGGTGGTGGTGGTGGTGGTGGTGGTGGTGTCTCTGTGTGTGTGTGTGTGTGTGTGTGTGTGTGTGTGCGTGCGTGCGTGCGTGCGTGCGTGCGTGTGTGTGTGTGTGTGTGTGTGTGTGTGTGTGTGTGTGTGTGTGTGTGTGTGTGAGTGTGTGTGTGTGTGTGTGTGTGTGTGTGTGTGTGTGTGTGTGTGTGTGTGTGTGTGTATGTGTGTGTGTGTGTGTGTGTGTGTGTGTGTGTGTGTATGTGTGTGTGTGTGTGTGTGTGTGTGTGTGTGTGTGGTGTGTGTGTGTGTGTGTGTGTGTGTGTGTGCCGAACTCTGTTGTTGGGAATTGAATCTGTAAATGTCAGCCTCTTGTATTTCTGTGTGTCTGAGTATGCATGCGTGCCAGTGTTTCATGTATAGATTGAAGCAAAAGGAAGAGTGTTCTGAAACCACCTGATCCAATAAAACATTGGCAATATGAGGAAGTGGAAGCTATCATACAGTCAAGGTTGCTGTTAGCTGTTTATGCTGTTACTTCACAGGAACTGGTGGCCAGAGTAAAGAAAATGTAGTGGACCTGGCAATATCTGCCTTCTCGCTGAAGGTGGAGTTTACAGCAGAATATGTAAGGCTTAGCCTTGTTCTCTGGCTCTCATCACAGAGATGAAAATGAGACATATTTGTATTGATGACTGTAAGTCTCCCGCACCCCCATTTCCCCGTTATCCCCTTTTCTTTCAGGCTCCACTCTGTCTGTCTGTCTGTCTGTCTGTCTGTCTGTCTGTCTCTCTTTCTTCTTTGTCTCTGTCTGTCTGTCTCTGTTTCTGTCTCTCTATCTCTATATGTCTTGTCTGTCTGTCTGTCTGTCTGTCTGTCTGTCTATCTCTCTTTCTTGCTTTGTCTGTCTCTGTTTCTGTCTGTCTATCTCTGTCTGTCTCGACCGTCTGTCTGTCTGTCTATCTCTCTCTATCTCCCCAAGATATAACAGTAATTCAGATCATCTCACAGAATCTTGGAATCTGTATCATCTCTTTGCCTGTCACTATCACACTATGAAAAAAAAAAAATCTAAAATCAAAAAGAAATGAGAATCACTGCAACTATTGTTGTGGAGTGAACCTTTTAACAAAATATCATTTTTTTCTTCTTTAGTCATTTTATCAAAGAGCCATAGTTTGTTGAGTAAGCTGTCGTTTGATTGGCACTTCTGTAATTACTCGTTAGTGTATTGCGTGGTTCCAGGATAGGTTATGAAATTTAAAGTATTACCCACTCCTTGATAACTTGATTATACCAACGACTTGACCTCTTGTTTGTAAGTACAACTACCTCTGCATGCACCTAGAGGGTGAAAAGATGTTCACAGTGGACTGGAAAGGGATGGAAACGCTTGGAGATTGATCTGCTCCACGGACAATCGTGGAGGACGTCCGCACAGTGAAATCATTCTCAACTTGATTTCCTGCTTCGGGGATTGCAGAGTGTTTTTAGACAATTTTTTTTATCCGTTTTGGTTAGAGAGAGAGAGAGAGAGAGAGAGAGAGAGAGAGAGAGAGAGAGAGAGAGAGAGAGAGAGAGAGAGAGAGAGAGAGAGAGAGAGAGAGAGAGAGAGAGAGGAGCAAAATACAGTGAGGAATAAGTCAAATGGCAGCTACGAAAACGTGCAATGTTAACACAGAACAACTGCAGATTTGGGGCAAATGTACCTTTTCGAGGACTAAAGATCTTTTAGTGGTACAACATGGATCAACACATCTTACTTCGGTCAGAGATATCTTTTATTGATGAGTTGTCGATCAAGACTTAGCACTTCTGTCAGAAATGCTTAAGTGGAATGCACAAGAATACAATCTGTAAATGTATTGCACATTTTGTTCACCTCTGTCTTTTTGGGGTGTACAGCAATGCTAGTATTACATTGCACAGACATTTTAGAGTGTACGAGAATACCGTCGGTTACCATTTAGTTTGATGTGTTATTTGGATAGTGTAGGATTAACATGTATTAAACAGTCAGAGATGTTTTTTGGAGTGCCAAGGAAGAACATTGATCAACACATGGGATATTTCAATGAAAAGATGTATTCTAGCGTTGTATATGCATAACACATATCAACATGCGGCATATTTCAGTCGGAGATTTGTTTGGGGAGTTACTGACGTATATCAGTTTAATATAGCATTTTGTTAAAGACGTCTTTCTGGATTGCACAAGAATAACTTACATTAACAAGAGGTACATTTATGCCAGAGATATATTTTGAGGGAGTATAGGAATGATATCTCTGGTTCATATCAGAAAAACATTTAGCAAGTATGGCACATTCACTCGGGTGTATTTTTTCGAATGTACAGAAATAACACTTACGAATACATAGCATGTACCCGTCAGAGATGTCTTTTGGATTGTACAAAGCTTTCATTTATCAACAAGTGGCATACTTAGTCATTGAAGTCCTTCTGGAGTGTTCCAGAATACCGTCTCTCAATATACTGCATATTTCAGTCAGAGTCTTAGGGTCGTGCAGGAAAAACATCAATCAATCTGCAGAACATTTCGGTTAAAGATTTATTTTGGTAATGTATTGGAATAGCATTTATCAACATGATATGGCACATTTCTGTCAGACATGTCTTTTGGGAGCGTACAGGAATAACAGTCACAGATATTTTTTTTTAAGCGTACAGAAATAACATCTATCGACAGATGGTAACTTGGTCAGAGGTTTCTTTCTGGAGTGTACGGGAGGAACATTCATCAAACATGGCGTATATCAGTCAGAGATATATTCTTGAAGCACATAGGGTTAACAATCATCAACAGATGGTACATGTAGTCAGAGATTTTTTTTGAAGTGTACGGGAAGAGCATATGTGAACACGTGGCATATTCCAGGGAAAACTATTAGTGTGCAGCAATCATATTCATTTATTTATGAGTTATTTTAGTCAACCTTTTCAACTGGAGTGTAAAGCAATACCATCTATCAACACATAGCACTCAACTGCCTTAAACCTTTTAGAACCTGTCTCAAAATGGTTTTTATAGGTTCGAATGAAAACTTAGTTCTGCTCACATCCATTTTAAAATTTATCAGTTAGGTGTGCACACGTGAGTGTATGCATGCATGCACGTGTGTGTGTGTGTGTGTGTGTGTGTGTGTGTGTGTGTGTGTGTGTGTGTGTGTGTGTGTGTGTGTGTGGTGTGTGTGTGTGTGTTGTGTGTGTGTGCGTGTGTATGTGTGTGTGTGTGTGTGTGTGTGTGTGTGTGTGTGTGTGTGAGAGAGAGAGAGAGAGAGAGAGAGAGAGAGAGAGAGAGAGAGAGAGAGAGAGAGAGAATGTGTGGGTGCGCGTGCGGGCATAATCCGTTGGGAACTGATGCAGTAAGCTGTAGGCGCTGGCATGTTTATCAGGATATACGTGTGTATATATATATATATACTTTGCATTTGCGAGTTGGTGTACGCATGCGAACGTGCATGTATGTGTCCTGAAGAAACCAGTCCGTTGGAATTTGTCACTTAGAACAAGTGGAGGGTTACATTTTCAGTGTTGCTGTCCGCACATTTACGGTGATATGTGCCCGGAGGAAAGCTGATGGGATCACGTTGATCTTCTTGAGCCTGATGTTTTTCCTTTCTTTCTTTCTTTCTTCCTTTTTAAAAAAAAAATTGTTGTCTCAGCTTTAGGTGCAGACCTTCGTCAGTGGCTCAACTCCAAAACCGCTCGTTCCAGCCCCCCCCCCCCCCCCCCCCCATCCTCCTTCCCTCTCCATCACTATCCAACAACGATCCCCTCTTCCACAGCCAAATTCAGACTCGTTCTCTCAGAGTCCTGGCACTGGAGTCCTCAGAAAGCCATTGAAGTTGAGTACTAATGGGGCAAATTACCAGCAGGGGAAAATAACACTGTTGCTGTGTGACTTTGGCCGGAAGACGTTCAGTGCAAGAGTATGCATGTATGGCCTAATCGGTTCGTGTCTTCATGAGATAAGAGCGGAAATGGCGCCTAATTTGTGTGTGGCCATCTATTACTGCAATGAATTGGAAAACAGATTGACGCAAAGTGTCTGTAAACTCCACACCGAGGACAGGATATCTGTCTGTCAGTACGTGTGTCTGTCTTTTGCCTGTCTCCCTGACACTCTACGTTGTTTTGTTTTTTTTAACCCTCTGCCTTTTGTCTGTCTGTCAATATGTTTGTCTGTCTGTCTGACAGTCTTCGTCTTTTACAGTCTGTGTATTTGCTGGCTGTCAATACATTTGTCTGTCTGTCAATTCATTTGTCTGTCTGTCAATACATGTGTCTGTCTGTCAATATGTTTGTCTGTCTTCCTGACAGTCTATGTCTTTTACAGTCTGTGCATTTGCTGGCTGTCAATACATTTGTCTGGCTGTCAATACATTTGTCTGGCTGTCAATACATTTGTCGGTCTGACTGACTCATAGACACTCTATGTCTTTCGCGGTCTGTCTGGTCTCAAACTGTTTGTCTATCTGTCTTTCTAACTCTCTCTCTCTCTCTCTATCTATCTCTCACTTCCAAATTGATTTCCTCTTGTAAACATTATTTTCTGTTCAGTGCCTGGTGGTCATTGATTCTGTGACAATCAATGGTAATGTTTTATGAGATGCTGTTGTTTTGTGTTTTGCTTTTGTCCAACACAACTTTAAAACGTTGGACTTTGAGTGTGTGAGTGTGTACACAGATGTCTAAAAATTTTGACTTGTTGGGTAAATTTTGTTCAGAAATTTTCCTTTATGTGGGTAATAAGTTCACGCCTCCATGTCATAACGGCTGTACAGCTATTGACATTAAAATATCATTGAGTCATTGAGTTATCTCTCTCTCTCTCTCTCTCACTCGCTCTCTCTCTCTCTCT
>CM031603.1:47599471-47604471 GCA_018398815.1 Conus ventricosus | reverse complement strand
CGAGTGTGTGTATGTATTAAAAATTCCATTTCACTTTTTGTTATATATATTTAAAATTTAAGAAAACTGTTCTTCACTAAGTCCACAGTTAACTGCAACATGTCTTTAACTTTGGACACATGGCCTACTAAACAGGGACTCCGAATAGGCTATTTGAATATCAACAACTCAAGAAATAAAAAAGACGATGTCGCAACTATTCTCCATAACAGTGGTAACAGCTTTCATTTATTTTGTTTTGCGGAATCCCGTTTGTCCTCAGAAATAACAGATGCTGATATGAATATACCGGATATGAAATAATTAGACTTGATCCGTGTAAACCTAAAAGTACAGGCCTACTTTTGTACCTAGCATCTTCATTAAACTGTAAAAAACTAAACAGCCTTGAAAACTATGGGATTGAATCTGTATGGATTGAAATCAGTATGAAAAACAATAAACCACTTATTATAGGATTTTTATACAGAAATCCATCTGAAACTTTGGACTGGCAAGATAAATTTCATGTTCTCATGGATGAAGTAACAATGCTAAGCTTTTGAAACTTTTATTTTTGGAGACTTTAATATAGATTTAATGAAACCCAAACCTAAGTGGCATCAAAACTACACCTTACACGGTCTTGAACAACTTATTGACATACCAACCCGTATAACTGAGCAGTCAAATACCTTAATAGATCACATTTATACAAACACAAAACAGTCCATCACTGAAGTATGCTCTCCGCCATGTGGATGTAGCGATCATAATCCCGTTTGTCTGACGTGGTTCAAAAACCGTATAAAAATTCCAAAAGTAGGGCACAAGATTATATATTATAGGAGCTTTAAAAACTTTAAGGAAGAAGATTTCCTTTCAGACCTTGCCACAGCACAACTGGACTATATATACCAAATAAGAGATCCTGATGAAGCAACTGAATTTTGGATTAACACATTTATTTCTGTGTACAACAAACACGCTCCATTCATAAAAAAAAGAGTCAGACAAGAAGCAAAACGGCCGTGGATAACAAAAGAAATAGATATCGAAATTAACATAAGAAATCAGTTAAGCAATTCCGGAACAAATAAAGAATTCCGTAAACAAAGAAATAAGGTAAACTCAATGAAACGTAAATCTAAGCGTAATTACTTTCAAAAGATGTTAATTTCTACAAAGGATTCACGTCAGATTTGGAAAGCCATTAACATGTTGAATAATAAACAAGTCTCAAGAAATCAGGAAATGATCACAGATGTAACTGCAGATCAATTAAACAACCATTTTGCTAGTATCAAAGAAAAAATTATATCACATGATAGGTCCAATGAAAATGACCTTGAGCATTTAAAGTACTACCTTGATTTAAAAGATATTAGCTTTTCCTTTACCCTCCAACCCATGACTGTTATGGACGTTAGTAAAAGTATTTTATCTTTAAACAATCAGGTACACGCGATTTAGATGGTTTAGATGCAAAAATACTAAAGATTTCGTGTCCAATAATTACTGATACACTAACGTATTTGTACAATTTATGCATAGAGAAACAAACCTTTCCCTTGAAATTTAAGGAAGCTAAAGTAATTCCACTTTATAAATCTGGCGATAAGTCAATTCCATCAAACTATAGACCAATTTCTATTTTATCTGCTTTATCTAAACCTATTGAAAAACACTTGCAAAATTTACTATATTCTTACCTTACTAAAAACAATTTACTCCAAGACGATCAGTCTGGTTTCCGTAAAAATCATTCCTGCCATACAACCCTTGTGCAGCTTATTGATAGCCTCTTATATAGTATAAATGAAAATAAATTTACTGGTATTCTGTTTATAGACTTTGAAAAAGCTTTTGATGTAATAAATCATTCTCTCCTGTTGCGTAAACTGGAACTCTACAAATTAACTCCAGAATTCAATAAATCTCATGTCCTCATTCCTATGTAATAGGAAACAATCAGTAACAGTCAACAATAAAACGTCAAACTTAATGTCTATCAAATATGGAGTACCACAAGGCTCTCTATTGGGCCCTCTACTGTTTACTGTCTACGTCAATGATTTACCTTATTTTCTTGAAAGTAAATGCGAAATGTTTGCCGATGATACATCTCTTCATTCCAGTGATTCAGATCCATATAAATTAGCTAGTAAACTCCAAAATGATGTTAAAAAACTTATGGAATGGACTCAGTTGAACCATATGTCCTTAAATGCAAGCAAAACCAAGTGCATGTTTGTATGTGCCCGACAAAAAAGAAAAAAGATGAAGTCAAAATTTCCACCATTGTTTATATCTGACCAAAAATAGAAGAAGTCGACTCACATAAAATACTAGGAGTAATAATAGATAAAGATTTAACATGCACCGACCACATAACGTCCAATGGGGAAACGTCTCTCAAAAAAATTACTTCAATTAGCCAAGATTAAGAACTTCCTGGACACCCATTCTCGAAAGCTCTTTTTCTGTGCACATATTCTATCAATCATTGATTATGCATCAACCCTATGGGATAACTGCAGTGAAACCAACTTGAAAATTATTCATCGAATGTATAAAAGAGAATTAAAATTAGTTTTTACTAAATCAAGCACCCTAACAACAGAAGACTATAAACAACTTAATATGTTAACCTTCTACAACAGACTTTTGTTCAATAAGGCAGTATGCATGCATAATGTTACAAACGGATATGCTCCTAAAAAGATAAGAGATTCATTTACAACTAACACTTATAGACATAGTCATTTATTATCCTTTCCTAGACCAAGAAATAATCTTTATAAATCTAGTCTTTTGTACTCTGGTGGAAATGTATGGAACAAGCTACCAATCACTTTGAAAAACATAAAGAACAAAAATCAGTTTAAGAAAAATCTGAAAAAGCATCTCATGGATAGTTAACAATCAATATTTTCTCAAATTCCCTTGAAATAACTCTTCAGTGATTTTACAAGATGTATCCTTGTGTATATGTTTATGCCTATGCACATGTCTGTTTATGCGTGTGTATGCTTTGTAGACAATGTATTGATATTGTACATAACTTAACTCTCTCTCCTCTCTCTCTCTCTCTCTCTCTCTCCTCTCTCTCTCTCTCCTCTCTCTCTCTCTCTCTCTCTCTCTCTCTCTCTCTCTCTTTCTTGTTACTTCCTTGATATGATAACTATAATAGGCTTGAATTCTTTTTTTGTACTCCCTCTCCCTCCACCCCCACGCCTCCATCCTACCCCCCCCCCCCCTCCTCCTAGTTCCTCTCCCCTCCTCATCTCCCTCAGAGTTCACCCCCACCACCTCTCTCGCCCTTTTCCGCTGATTTTCACTCTTTGTATTTCTTCGTTTTCATTATTTATTATTCAAGTTTCTTTGTTTTGTTATGATGGCTTGATGTAAAAAAGCAGTTTCTCTGCTTATTCAAAGTTCCACCTGGAAATAAAATTTGACTTGACTTGACTTGACACACACAAACATACTGACTTCCATAAAAAACGCGAAAAATTGAAAGGCTATTTTTCGGGTGAAAAGGGGTGAATATACAATATTGAACCATTGTGGCAAGTTGTTTGGGTCCAAGACTCACGTGCAGTGAAAACATTGTGTGAGCAACACATCATTCCCGGCATTGGAGGGTCAACAAAAATGGCAACCTGGTTGCTGTATGTGAGGCACGTGCACACCATGCAGAGCAAAGTTAACCAGCGACAAGTACGCAGGCATGCAGCCTTTATAAAGCCGCGCTACAAGGTTCAGATAACGACTTGCCGTCTGAGCGCTACAGAGATGCCAAGACTACGAGCAGAGGAACGCAATCGTGCCCTAGGCCATCTGGAGGCTGGTGTGGATGCCAGGCAGGTCGCCAACATCTTCAACGTCCACATCTCAACCATCTATCGTCTGCAGCACCGCATGCGAGTCACTGGTACCACTGATGATCGTCCCTGGCCAGGCCGTCCTCGGGTCACCACACCAAGAGAGGATCGCCATTTTGTTCGAACCCATCTGCGGGACAGGCGGCAAACAGCCGCTAACACTGCTCGACAGGTGCCTGGGAATCTCCAGCAACGAATCAGCCTCAACACTGTGCGGCGGCGTCTTCAGGAGAACGGGCTGACATGTAGGCGTCCTCACAGAGGTCCGGTACTGACACCAAGACACCGGCAGGACAGGCTGCAGTGGGCACAAGCCCGAATCAACTGGCGCAGGCAGCAGTGGGGACGCATACTGTTCTCAGATGAGAGCCGTTTTTGTATTGACATGGCTGACGGTCGTGTCAGAATATGGCGTCGACCTGGTAAACGCTATGCTGACTCCTGTGTGGTAGAGCTGAACCCCTGGGGAGGCCCGAACGTTATGATATGGGGTGCAATTGGCACTAACCACGCCATAGGACCAGTCATCTTTCAGAACATTGGTCCTGGTCGCGGACAGGGTGTCAATGCACAGCGCTACATCCACCAGGTGCTCAGACCCCATGTCGTTCTTTTTTTTGCGCAACACCCAAACTGGACATTCCAACAGGACAATGCAAGACCACACACAGCCAGGGCCACCCAGCAATTTCTTCAGCATAACAACGTCAATGTGCTGCCCTGGCCAGCCCTCAGTCCCGATTTAAACCCAATAGAACATTTTTGGGATGAACTTGGCAGACGGTTGGACCTCCTGCGTCCACGACCAGCAACAGCGGCTCAACTTCACCAGGCCATCGTCCATGTGTGGGCTGGTGTGCCAAGGGGACGCATCAACCACCTGGTCCACTCAATGAGCCGCAGGTGTCAAGCAGTTGTCAACGCAAATGGTGGCCACACACGGTATTAGGACTTCAAGCTGGTTTGTCACGTGACCTTGGATTTTCCACACAAAGACATATTGCTGATGACATTTTCACACATTACCGGTGTAATGAATCAAATCACGTTGAATTCTCGCTTCCACTCTGTACAATTGTGACCAATAAAATTCGCCCCTAACCTTCAGCTTGTTTTGCTTTCGCGTTTTTTATG
>CM031603.1:47579471-47584471 GCA_018398815.1 Conus ventricosus | reverse complement strand
CAAAGCTTGACGGGTGTAACGCCCAGTCACTTGCCTTGGTTTAGTGTCCAAAGCTTGACGGGTGTAACGCCCAGTCACTTGCCTTGGTTTAGTGTCCAAAGCTTGACGGTGTAACGCCCAGTCACTTGCCTTGGTTTAGTGTCCAAAGCTTGACGGGTGTAACGCCCAGTCACTTGCCTTGGTTTAGTGTCCAAAAGCTTGACGGTGTAACGCCCAGTCACTTGCCTTGGTTTAGTGTCCAAAGCTTGACGGGTGTAACGCCCAGTCACTTGCCTTGGTTTAGTGTCCAAAGCTTGACGGGTGTAACGCCCAGTCACTTGCCTTGGTTTTAGTGTCCAAAGCTTGACGGGTGTAACGCCCAGTCACTTGCCTTGGTTTAGTGTCCAAAGCTTGACGGGTGTAACGCCCAGTCACTTGCCTTGGTTTAGTGTCCAAAGCTTGACGGGTGTAACGCCCAGTCACTTGCCTTGGTTTAGTGTCCAAAGCTTGACGGGTGTAACGCCCAGTCACTTGCCTTGGTTTAGTGTCCAAAGCTTGACGGGTGTAACGCCCAGTCACTTGCCTGGTTTAGTGTCCAAAGCTTGACGGTGTAACGCCCAGTCACTTGCCTTGGTTTAGTGTCCAAAGCTTGACGGGTGTAACGCCCAGTCACTTGCCTTGGTTTAGTGTCCAAAGCTTGACGGGTGTAACGCCCAGTCACTTGCCTTGGTTTAGTGTCCAAAGCTTGACGGGTGTAACGCCCAGTCACTTGCCTTGGTTTAGTGTCCAAAGCTTGACGGGTGTAACGCCCAGTCACTTGCCTTGGTTTAGTGTCCAAAGCTTGACGGGTGTAACGCCCAGTCACTTGCCTTGGTTTAGTGTCCAAAGCTTGACGGGTGTAACGCCCAGTCACTTGCCTTGGTTTAGTGTCCAAAGCTTGACGGGTGTAACGCCCAGTCACTTGCCTTGGTTTAGTGTCCAAAGCTTGACGGGTGTAACGCCCAGTCACTTGCCTTGGTTTAGTGTCCAAAGCTTGACGGTGTAACGCCCAGTCACTTGCCTTGGTTTAGTGTCCAAAGCTTGACGGGTGTAACGCCCAGTCACTTGCCTTGGTTTAGTGTCCAAAGCTTGACGGGTGTAACGCCCAGTCACTTGCCTTGGTTTAGTGTCCAAAGCTTGACGGGTGTAACGCCCAGTCACTTGCCTTGGTTTAGTGTCCAAAGCTTGACGGTGTAACGCCCAGTCACTTGCCTTGGTTTAGTGTCCAAAGCTTGACGGGTGTAACGCCCAGTCACTTGCCTTGGTTTAGTGTCCAAAGCTTGACGGGTGTAACGCCCAGTCACTTGCCTTGGTTTAGTGTCCAAAGCTTGACGGGTGTAACGCCCAGTCCACTTGCCTTGGTTTAGTGTCCAAAGCTTGACGGGTGTAACGCCCAGTCACTTGCCTTGGTTTAGTGTCCAAAGCTTGACGGGTGTAACGCCCAGTCACTTGCCTTGTTTAGTGTCCAAAGCTTGACGGGTGTAACGCCCAGTCACTTGCCTTGGTTTAGTGTCCAAAGCTTGACGGGTGTAACGCCCAGTCACTTGCCTTGGTTTAGTGTCCAAAGCTTGACGGGTGTAACGCCCAGTCACTTGCCTTGGTTTAGTGTCCAAAGCTTGACGGGTGTAACGCCCAGTCACTTGCCTTGGTTAGTGTCCAAAGCTTGACGGTGTAACGCCCAGTCACTTGCCTTGGTTTAGTGTCCAAAGCTTGACGGGGGTAACGCCCAGTCACTTGCCTTGGTTTAGTGTCCAAAGCTTGACGGGTGTAACGCCCAGTCACTTGCCTTGGTTTAGTGTCCAAAGCTTGACGGGTGTAACGCCCAGTCACTTGCCTTGGTTTAGTGTCCAAAGCTTGACGGGTGTAACGCCCAGTCACTTGCCTTGGTTTAGTGTCCAAAGCTTGACGGGTGTAACGCCCAGTCACTTGCCTTGGTTTAGTGTCCAAAGCTTGACGGTGTAACGCCCAGTCACTTTCCTTGGTTTAGTGTCCAAAGCTTGACGGGTGTAACGCCCATCACTTGCCTTGGTTTAGTGTCCAAAGCTTGACGGGTGTAACGCCCAGTCACTTGCCTTGGTTTAGTGTCCAAAGCTTGACGGGTGTAACGCCCAGTCACTTGCCTTGGTTTAGTGTCCAAAGCTTGACGGGTGTAACGCCCAGTCCCCTTGCCTTGGTTTAGTGTCCAAAGCTTGACGGTGTAACGCCCAGTCACTTGCCTTGGTTTAGTGTCCAAAGCTTGACGGTGTAACGCCCAGTCACTTGCCTCGGGTTTAGTGTCCAAAGCTTGACGGGTGTAACGCCCAGTCACTTGCCTCGGTTTAGTGTCCAAAGCTTGACGGTGTAACGCCCAGTCACTTGCCTTGGTTTAGTGTCCAAAGCTTGACGGGTGTAACGCCCAGTCACTTGCCTTGGTTTAGTGTCCAAAGCTTGACGGGTGTAACGCCCAGTCACTTGCCTTGGTTTAGTGTCCAAAGATTTACCTCATAGTCCACTCATCCTCACACGATACGAAGAAAATGTCAGGAACTCATGCACAAACCTGTCACCCTGTCGCCATCTTGCGACGTGTCAAAAGAGAGAGAGAGAGAGAGAGAGAAGAGAGAGAGAGAGAGAGAGAGAGAGAGAGAGAGAGAGGAAGAGAGGAGAGAGAGAGAGAGAGAGAGAGAGAGAGAGAGAGAGAGTGAGAGAGAGAGAGTGAGAGAGAGAGAGAGACTGAATGTGTTCTTGTTCATTCTTCTTAGCAGGTAATGAGGTCTGCATGTGGCATTGCCAACACTGATATTGAGAGATGGCACTTAGCAGGTAATGAGCTCTGCATGTGGCATTGCCAACACTGATACCGAGAGGTGGCACTTAGCAGGGTAATTAATCAGCTCTGCATGTAGCATTGCCAACACTGATATGGAGAGACGGCACTTAGCAGGGTAATTAATCAGCTCTGCATGTAGCATTGCCAACACTGATATGGAGAGATGGCACTTAGCAGGGTAATTAATCAGGGACGTCACAAACAAAAACAAAAACAACAAACAACAAAACGGAAACGTACGAACGAACTTAGCAGTCTGCTCGCTTTCTTGAAAGTGGTGGATGAACAAAACTGACAGAGGTTGTGACATTTTTGTGAAGAGTGAATTCGAAAATGGGTATAGTTGCACACAAATTGTCACAACTGCGAGTTGTGACATTTTGAGCAGTCTTTCACTGCACAAAATGTCACAATTGGCACAAAATGTCACAATTGTGACATTTTGTGCAATGGTGATATTTTGTGCGGTAACAGGGCCCCATGTGAGACCTCAGGGCATGAGTAGTGTTACCTTCATAAACCAAACTTTTGCCAGGAACGAATGCTAACTTTTGTTTACGGTGGGTCTGGTTGGAAATGGAGAATAATTATGTACGCAAAATTGTTAGCAATGTTCACCATTCTGTTATGATTTGCGTACGTTTCTATCCAAATAAAAAGCAAAAAGATGCATTTTTTAGGGGAAAAAACATTGCGTTCTTACTGTTATTTTTTTTTTTTCTTACCTCAGCGAAATATCAATTTTGGCTTCCGTGACTTAAATTTGTCACATACACGACTCTCATCCTTTTGTTCTCATTTTGCATATTTCTGTTTAAGAATTCTTGCTCAGTTTTGTTATCCTTGTAGTCCCAGACTTTGTCATAATCTTAAGAAAAAGGCACGGGTCATCACACGAAGTTGTGCATTTGGTCATCACCTGAAAGAAAAGCATTGGACCACTCAAAGTTTTCTTTTTTTAACATGTATGATGTGTCAGACTGTTTCTCATCAGTTTCACGTTGTCTCCTTAGATATCAGTAAAGTCAAAAATTTAATCAAACAATAGAATTATTTCTGTCCGTCACTGTGTCAGTTAGTGTGTGTGAGTGTGTGTGCGTGTGTGTGTGCATTTGTGTGTGTGTGTGTGTGTGTGTGTGTGTACACATCTTGTCTCTCTTTCTCTCTAGTTTCATTTAATCAAACGAAAAAAATGTGTGGAATGTAAGGGTGGCAATTCTAAGAGTTGTGTGAGTTGTGTGTGTGTGTGTGTGTGTGTGTGTGCGTGCGTGCGTGCGTGCGTGCGTGCGTGTGTGTGTGTGTGTGTGTGTGTAGAGGGGGGCGGGGAGCACAGAGAACAGAAACGAAAGCTGAAGCCAGCTAATATGAAAGTGATCCTGAATGACAGGGCCTTCACCACAACAGTCACGCAACATGTGCACGATGCAGCACTGCGCTATGGCCATCACCAATCAGGAGGGTGGCGTATTGACCCTGTAGTGTACCACGTGCTGTGAGTCCTGCACGCCATTTCCTCCCCTGGGTCTGATCATCGCTGGGACTGACGTTAATGCCGCATTATTCACTGTGGGGGAGGGAAGGAGGAGGGGAGGGGGAGGGGGAGGGATCAACAGTGCCAGACTTCCATTACACTGATATCATGATGTGGTGCTTTACTTCAGGAGGTGGGGGAAAGAACTGCTCGGGCTCCAAAACGGAAGTGGAGCGTGCTGGGCTGTCTGCAGTAATGGCTGATAATAGGGCTGTTTCTCTCGGAAGTGGAGCGTGCTGGGCTGTCTGCAGTAATGGCTGATAATAGGGCTGTTTTCTCTCGGAAGTGGAGCGTGCTGGGCTGTCTGCAGTAATGGCTGATAATAGGGCTGTTTCTCTCGGAAGTGGAGCGTGCTGGGCTGTCTGCAGTAATGGCTGATAATAGGGCTGTTTCTCTCGGAAGTGGAGCGTGCTGGGCTGTCTGCAGTAATGGCTGATAATAGGGCTGTCTGCAGTAATGGCTGATAATAGGGCTGTCTGCAGTAATGGCTGATAATAGGGCTGTCTGCAGTAATGGCTGATAATAGGGCTGTTTCTCTCTCGGTGATTTCCGCCCTTTCTGTTTGTTGGTGTGTCTGGCTGGCGTTTTGGCTCAGCCCAGCTGTTATGTCGTGCATAACGTGGACACACACACACACACACA
>CM031603.1:47561971-47564471 GCA_018398815.1 Conus ventricosus | reverse complement strand
GGGGAGAGGGTTCGGAGCTGCCCTGTATGCCATTATTATTAGTCATATCATGGTGGGAGGCTTCACGTACGACGGGAGGCAGGGGTTGAGAGGAGAATTTGGTGGAGCTGTAACCTTAGTCTGGATGGTAGATTGATCAGTTTTAAACACACGCACGTGGTGGTGTACAGGCTGGTATATAGGCCTCTGTCAGATGGCCCTACCTCTGGCTTCCCGAGGACATTACATCATCAACTGCTGTACATATAAAGAAAAATAATGATATGAAGCGCGTTCAGCCGACGCCCGACGACTTCTTTCTGTCTTATCGTCTGTGTCACTTTAGCGGTACTGCACCCACCCCCTTCTTTCCGGGCCCTCGTCCACAGTCTGCCTGGTCCCGCCACAGAACCAGCACCGGCAGTCGACAAGAAACAGGCAATGTCAGGTCGTCCCGAGGTAACCCACCAGAGGAGACACTGCGCTGCCGCCGAGTCCCTCCGATGGTGTTAAATGGTGCCGGTGTCGTGTAGTATCTGGGAACCGTGATATCTGGGAACGTGTTCCCAGATTTCCTGAACTTCCAATCGTGAAATCTGGGAACTTTGTGAAAATCATGCCAAGAAATTAAAGGGGAAAAAAGTGACAAGAAGGCCAAAGATCTCAATTGCACCTAAGTAAAATGTTTCCTACCTTATCTGGAAAATTCATTCTTTTTTCGTCTTCTTTCTGCCCTTCTGAGCTCTGAAAGACCACGTTCCCAGATATCACGGGCCTTCCCAGATATCACAGTACATTTTGGGAACGCGTTCCAAAAAAAAATCTGATATCTGGGAAGCCTTCTGGGAAGCCTTCCCAGATATCACGTTACCAGATTTCACGCGACACCGGTTCTAATCCATCATACGCAGGACAAAACCTAAATCCCTATTGATGACACGAACTGGTAAGACGCGGAGCCAGCATGAGTGAGGTCTCCCTCCGGAGGGCGCCACCAAGCCCCTATGAATTTGCCGATCCCTGTCACTTCGAGAGAACCTCACGAAGACGCCCGACGCTTAATTCCCTGCAGTTCATCTTCACATGTCCAGCTTTACTGAAGGAAAGTGAACACACAAATCACTGTATGCGAGCATTGCTTTTCCGGATTGTCCTTCATTGGGTATTGTGGTAGGTTACTGCGTTTGACATGTGACTGAAAGGTGTTGCAAGATATGTGGTGAACTGTTGTTACCCCTGGAAGGTGGCTGCTGTTGACAAATGACTGATGTCATGTAAAACTTACAGAATATATGGCTGGACAGACTCGTTATATTTACGGCTGAACGGTCCCATTACATACGGCTGGATAGACCCTTTGCATGTACGGTACGGCATAATTTCACCATTAAATGTATGGCCGGATTGACTCATTATGTTTACGGCCAACAGACCCATTGTATGTGTGGCTGGACAGGGTCACTACATTTACCGTTGACAGACTCATTACATGCATGGCTTGACAGACTCATGGAGATGTCCTGACTAATGCCTGGGCAATCAGGCGTCCTCACACTCTGTCTCATTCATGCCATCCAAGGTTTAAAAGGATTGTAGCCACTTGTGGCTTCGTGTTATCCATTCAGGACTTTTTTGGTTTTCGGCTGAATAGATTCATTATGTCTGCGGCTGAATAGATCCATATGTACGGTTGGATAGACTCGTTTTATTCGTGGACATCCACCTTCCACTGAACTCTGTAGAACGGTCTTGGACAAGGAGTTGTGACAAGATACGAGCCATACTAAGCACAGTTACGTTGCTTGAGGAGAGTTTGTACGCCATTTACTTTAAAAAATGGAGATCTCAGTGACATCTCCTCTGCCGATACCTTCCTTAGCACAGATCAGCCAGTTACCCTGCAGTGAAGGCTGCAGTCTGACTGTGACGTATATGGCCACATAGCTGCTGATGCTCTGGCATTGGAGGGATCAACAACAGCCCAGGAGATAAGCCTGCAGGAAGCCAGAGCCACCGTCAGCGGCCAGCCAGCACAGCGAGTGGTTCTGCAAGCGGACATCTCTTGATCGAGAACCATCACTTCTGTTTCCATTTCTCTCAGAGAGAGAGAGAGAGAGAGAGAGAGAGAGAGAGAGAGAGACAGAGACAGAGACAGAGAGAGTGTGTGTGTATGTGCGTGTGCAACGCAAAGAAGTGAACCCTTACAGATGGGATGATGCCTGATCGAGAGATATCCGTGGGAACAATCCCGCTACATCAACGTTGACTTTTGCCATCTGCTAAGAAGATCAGAGCAGAGTATTAACGTCAAACAAACGATAAGCCACAGCCGACTGAATTACAACCTCTGTGCCAAAACCCCCTGACCCTGGGGCTATCGTTGGACGGACGTGGTGGCGCTCTCCGGAGGGACACCTTACTCACGCCGGCTCCACGACTAAGCAATTATTGTCGTCAGTAGAAGGCTTAGTAGGTAGTGTCCTGCGTATGTTGGATCAGAACAGGCGCCACTGAACACCAC
>CM031603.1:47544471-47549471 GCA_018398815.1 Conus ventricosus | reverse complement strand
GCACCCTGTCCCACCCTAGCGTTCAGCAGAAACGCTTTATTGCAGAACACGCTGGGTCTGGAGCTGTTCGTTTCCTAGGAACCATATTTGGCTGCTGGCTGATTTTGTTGGTGAGCACAACATCGACAACTTCGTTCTGTTGCTATAGTAATCCAGGCATCACTTGCTTAGAATGCCGTCAGTAACGAGCCAGTGAAAATCTGCTCCACATGATGCTGCTGTCCGTACAGTTTCAGTGAGAACCAATAGCCAGACACGTTTGACGCCAGTTTTTCTTCATCTCCCAGCCCACCAGGAGTCAGTGATTTTCAAATTCAGATTTGGGTTAAATTTGATCATGTTTAGTACGCACGCGCGCATGTGCAGGCGCACACACACACACACACACACACACACACACACACACACACACACACACACACACACACACACACAATCACACCAGATCAATTTATATGCGCGCGCGCGAACACACACACGGACGCAAGCACGCACGCACGCACACACACACACACACACACACACACACACACACACACACACACACACACACACACACACACTCTCACACACACGCACGTACGCACACGCACGCACGCATGCACACACACACACACACATACACACACACACACACACACACACACGCACGCACGTACGCACACACGCACACACACACGCACGCACACACGCACACACACACACACACACACACACACACACACACACACACACACACACACACACACACAAGGAAACAAATAACAACGACAAGGAAAGGAGAAAAAAATAAGTTTGTATCCAAATTCCTCGTTTTTATCGCATCAGGAAAACAAACCCTCCTGCAAACTTGAATTAACTCAACCCAAACCAAACCCAAACAACTGACCAAAAGGTCAAACTCGGCCGGACTACCACACTTTTCAAGCGGTCGTGCACGCGCCGTCTTGTGACGAATCCACCACCACCTTTTCATCATTCCCCACCATCTTCCCTACTTTATTTCACTCCCTCACTTTTCCTCCACTCCGAATCCCCCCCGCCCCCCCCCCCCCCCCCCCCCCCCCCCCTCCCCCATCCCCTCTGCCCTCCCTCCCCGTTTCGTTTGGGAGCCCCCCTCTATGAGGAAATCATGGGGGAGAAAGAAAGAAAGAAAGAAAGAGAAGAAATGGTATGGTAATCTTGTTTATATTGATTTAATGAGCATTAATTAAGCTCTCATTGAAATGCGTTTCTCCCATTCCTGAGATCGCACAGTATTCAAATATAACAGCTCGAGAATTTGAGCACAAACATATTCAGAGTCTCCATTATGGTAATGTGTTGTTTTGACTGAGTTAATGACTGACGAGTGGCTTAGAATCTTTGATTTAAGAGAGAGAGAGAGAGAGAGAGAGAGAGAGAGAGAGCGAGAGCGAGAGAGAGAGAGAGTGGTTTCGGGGTGAACGGGAGACAGGAGGTGTGTGCAACGTGGGGGCTGGGGATGGGGGTGCGGGGTGGGGGCTGGGGGTGGGGTGCGGGGTGGGGGCGGTACCTGTTCTCTGCCGTGTGGTACTATGTGTGGAATATGTGGTGATGGTGGTGGGTTTTTTTTGTTTTGTTTTTTTTTGGTGTTTTTTTTGCGCTATGTTTTTAACGCTCTGTGTTTTTTTGCTGGATCCTGCATTGGATTGGTACGCAGTGTTCTGTGGGTGTCCTGTGTTTGTTCTGTAGTCCCACGATGCTCTGTCTTTCTTGTGTGGGTGCCCTATGTTTGTTCTGTAGTCCCACGATGCTCTGTCTTTCTTGTGGGTGCCCTATGTTTGTTCTGTAGTCCCACGATGCTCTGTCTTTCTTGTGGGGTGCCCTGTGCTTGTTTTGTCTTGCCTTGCGTTTCTGCCCTGCTTTTTTTGTTGTTGCTTTTTTTGTTTTGTTTTAGTATGTGGTGTCTTCTGTGTGCTCTGTATTATGATTATGTGGGTTTTTGTTTTTTTTCTCGCGCTCTTTGTTTGGCTGACGGTTCCCTGTATTTGTTCTGTGGTAACCTGCGCTTGTTTTTGTTTGTTTTTGTTACCTTGCGTTTGTTTTGTGTTGCCCTGTGTTTGTTCTATGTTCCATAGTGCCCTATGTTTGCTTTGTGTTGCCCTGTGTTTGTTCTATGTTCCATAGTGCCCTATGTTTGCTTTGTGTTGCCCTGTGTTTGTTCTATGTCCTATGGTGCCCTGTGTTTGCTTTGTGTTGCCCTGTGTTTGTTCTGTGGTGCCCTGTGTTTGTTCTATGATGCCCAGTTTTTTATTCTATGATGCCCTGCGTTCGTTCTGTGTTGCCCAGTGTTTGTTCCATGTTCTATAGTGCCATGTGCTTGCTTTGTGTCGCCCTGTGTTTGTTTTATGGTGCCCTGTGTTTATTCTGTGGTGCTCTGTGTTTCATTTGTGTTGCTCTGTTTTATTCTATGGTGCCCTGCGTTCGTTCTGTGTTGCCCTGTGTTTGTTTTATGGTGCCCTGTGTTTATTCTATGGTGCCCTGCGTTCGTTCTGTGTTGCCCTGTGTTTGTTCTATGTCCTATGGTGTTCTGCGTTTGTTTTGTGTTGTCCTGTGTTTGTTCTATGTCCTATGGTGTTCTGCGTTAGTTTTGTGTTGTCCTCCGTTTGTGCTATGTCCTATGGTGTTCTGCGTTTGTTTTGTGTTGTCCTGTGTTTGCGTTGTGTTGTCCTGTGTTTGCGTTGTGTTGTCCTGTGTTTGCGTTGTGTCGTCCTGTGTTTGTTCTATGGTCCCTCTGTCCTCGCCCAGCCGGATCTACGGGTTGGGTAGGTGACTTACTTAGTATGTGGTCCGATAGGGTTTTATTTTATTTTTTTCGCGTTTTTAATGTTTTGGCATATCGTTTTAATGTTCAAATTCATCAAACTAAAACCAGAAGTTTTATAAAAATCAAAATGATTTTCCGTCGCCCACCTCCTCCTCTTCCAAATGCGTTACAGTGAATAGCAATAGCGGTCTGTTGGGCCGCTTGCTTCGCTAACCCGTTGTTCCCTTGCAGCCCTGAGCCTGCTCTCCTGTCACTGCAGAAGGCGGAACATGGGAGCTGCTGCTAGGAGTGAGAAACGGCATTGCGTCCTCTAGGTGCAGGGTGCCAGGTGGGTCAGGCATGGTTCTCCGTTGCACATCTGCTCCTGAGGACTCCAGGGTGAGCCAGCTCATGCGTGTTCATGGCCAAGAAATTACAGACTTCGCCATTGTGAAAGAATAGGGACAAACCTTGAAGGACACTGCTGTGAAACACAACAACGTTTTTGGCTTCTAAAAGTGTTTCGTGAGTTTGAAAGAAACCACTCTTTTTTTTTTCTTTTTTTTTTTACTAACATAAACATTTATTGGTGGGGGTGTCCAGTTTGTGGAAGGAGGCTTGCCTAAGTTGCTGGGCTACTTGGAGAGAAATGATTTGATATTCATACCATAATAAATTCCAACCCGTTCCAGACTATGCCATGGTGGAGATGATTTGTCTCCCTGAGGGGAAAATAACACCGGTCGCTATGTGGCTTAGCTATGTGTGCTAAGCCGCACAGCGACTGGTGTTATAGTTCGGCTGCGCTTTAGACACGGGGTTTGAAAGCTGTTCTCAGTGAGAACCATTGCAGGGGATCGCGCAGCGCTCAGCGACGCCCGCCCTGCTCCCTCTTTGAGGCGTCGTTTTGCGGAACAGGACCATTGCCAACCGAACATGAAGAAGGCCGTTCGGTAACCATGGAAACAGGCCTTTTTTCAGGGGGAAGAGTGGACGAAGAATATCGACGTCCACAGACCAATGGCTGGCCAACACCACAGAGTGGACACCAGTTCATACGGAACCAGAACGGAGTGCTGGACACCAGTTCATACGGAACCAGAACGGAGTGCTGGACACCAGTTCATACGGAACCAGAACGGAGTGCTGGACACCAGTTCAGCAGGGAGAAAGAAGAGGACCCAAGCTGCAGTCTGGGACGAACAACAAGAACATGATAGGAAAGCCCCCGTCTTGAACCAAGTCAAAGATTCCTGCCAACAACCAAGACATCCTGCCACCAAAACCACAGACCTCGGTCTGGGACATCACGTTCTAAGGGGCCTCTGACTGACAGAACGTTCAACTCAACTCTTCAGTACAGCACTGCCATTGACTACTCATTGGCGGATTCACAAATATCTCAGTCGGGGTACGTTTCAATGATGTGCCAGTGAGCTGTGCTGCATCTCCATGCTCTTTGACGCCATCACGATGCTGCCTTCTCTTAGCGTGAATGAGAGAAATTACGTTTAACTGACTGTGCTCCGCCTATATCTTTCTGGCTTGAGCGGGATCCACAATCTTTAACCTTTTTTCCCCACCACCCCTTTACCCTCACTCCATCTCCACCCCAGCTATCCAGGTCCTTTCCTAACCCTTACCACTTCGGTTTGTTACGTTTATTTTGCTAAAAGAGCTGCTTTCATTAAAAAAACAACAACAACAACATGATTAGTTGTTGTGCTGCTAACGCTGGTGTGGTATCCGTAGTATGTTAAGGTGCGCCAGACGTTGTTTTTGTAACTGTTTCGGACACTGTCTTTCTGAAAGTTCGCCTTATCCTTGCGTCCACTCCCTCACAGCAGACTGTTCGGGACCGTGCCCTGTCTTTGCTTAGTGGCGTCCTGTGGTTCTTCTATGATGATCTGTTTGTTCTGTGGTGCCCTGTGTCTATTCTGTGGTGCCCCGTGTTCGTTCTATGGCACCCTGTGTTATTTCTTTGGTGCACTGTGTTGTTCTTTTGGTGCCCTGTGTGTGTTTTATGGTGCCTTGTATTTGTTCTATGAAGTCCTGTATTCTATGGTGCTCTGTATTTATATTCTGGTGTTCTGTCTTGTTCTCGGGTCGCCGGTGTTTTTCCTATTGTGCGCTGTGTTTGTTCTCTGGTGCTCTGGTTGTTCGATGGTGCCCAGTGTTTGTCCAGTGACGCCGTGTATTTGTTCTGTGTTGTTTTGGATTTCTTCTATGATGT
>CM031603.1:47536971-47539471 GCA_018398815.1 Conus ventricosus | reverse complement strand
AAGTCTGGCCACTTTAACCGTAAGTCTGGCCACGTTGATCATAAATCTGGCCACGTTAACCATAAGTCTAGCCACTTAAACCTTACGTCTGGCCACGTTAACCATGAGTCTGGCCACTTTAACCATAAGTCTGGCTACTTTAACCATATGTCTGGCCACTTTAACCATGAGTTTGGCCTCTTTAACCATAAGTCTGGACAATTTAACCATACGTCTGGCTACGTTAACCATAAGTCTGGCCACGTAAACCATACGTCTAGCCACTTAAACCTTACGTCTGGCCACGTATCCATAAGTCTGTCCACGTTAAACATGAGTCTGGCCACGTTAATCATAAGTCTAGCCACTTAAACCTTACGTCTGGCTACGTTAACCATGAGTCTGGCCACTTTAACCATGAGTCTGGCCACGTTAACCATGGGTCTGGCCACGGGTAACCATGAGTCTGGCCACGGGTAACCATGAGTCTGGCCACGTTAACCATGAGTCTGGCCACTTAAACCTTACGTCTGGCTTCGTTAACCGTGAATCTGGCTACTTAAGCCTTTCGTCTGGCCACGTTAACCATGAGTCTGGCCACGGGTAACCATGAGTCTGGCCACGTCAACCATGAGTCTGGCCACGTTAACCATGAGTCTGGCCACGTTAACCATGAGTCTGGCCACGTTAACCATGAGTCTGGCCACGTTAACCATGAGTCTGGCCACGTTAACCATGAGTCTGGCCACGTTAACCATGAGTCTGGCCACGTTAACCATGAGTCTGGCCACGTCAACCATGAGTCTGGCCACGTTAACCATGAGTCTGGACACGTTAACCATGAGTCTGGCCACGTTAACCATGAGTCTGGCCACGGGTAACCATGAGTCTGGCCACGTCAACTATGAGTCTGGCCACGGGCAACCATGAGTCTGGCCACGTTAACCATGAGTCTGGCCACGTTAACCATGAGTCTGGCCACGTTAACCATGAGTCTGGCCACGGATAACCATGAGTCTGGCCACGTTAACCATGAGTCTGGCCACGTTAACCATGAGTCTGGCCACGTTAACCATGAGTCTGGCCACGGGTAACCATGAGTCTGGCCACGTTAACCATGAGTCTGGCCACGGGCAACCATGAGTCTGGCCACGTCAACCATGAGTCTGGCCACGTTAACCATGAGTCTGGACACGTTAACCATAAGTTTGGCCACGTTAACCATGAGTCTGGCCACTTTGACCATAAGTCTGGCCACTTTAACCATAAGTCTGGTCACTTTAACCATAAGTCTGGCCACTTTAACCATAAGTCTGGCCACTTTCACCACAATTGTAGCCACTTTAGATATAACCCTGACTTCTTTCACCATAAGTCTGCAGGATTCCATTCAATTTTATGATGATACTACAATTCTATGTTCATATTATAAAAGTTCCATGCAATTTTATATCAATATTGCTCATGTCAACATGCGACTGCATTAAAGAATTCGGAAGGTATGTCTTACCACCAACTAAAAGGTTGCGTATTGTGACTTCGTAGCGTCTTCATTTCAGTTTACATTATGGGGAACGCCTCTGAGTTGGTTGATATATTTGATTTGAATATGCCATTGGATTCTGTCGTTTTTGTTTTGGTATGTGTGCATTAAGCTTCTCTGAATGGCTTGGGTCGTTATCTGAGTAACAGTTAGAGCCTTTGTCTGTCTGTCTGTCTGTCTGTCTGTCTGTCTAGCCTTTGTCTGTCTGTCTGTCTGTCTATCTATCTGTCAGTCTCTCTCTCTCTCTCTCTCTCTCTCTCTCTCTCTCTCTCTCTCTCTCTCTCTCTCTCTCTCTCTCGTGTATTTGTGTGTGTATTTGTGTGTTCAAAAATATGTACGCACTTTGTCATATTCACTTCACTGTCTGTTTTCATACATGCCATCTTGTACGTTGTAGTACACTTATATATGTTTCCCCAGCCCACCTCACTCCCTACCCCCACTCTCTCCTTCCCCTTCACTATTGTTATTCTCATTTTGATTTTTTTTTTAAATTTATTTATTTATTTTTTTTTTTTTGGTTATTATTATTTTTATTGTTGTTTTGTTTGTTATTATTCTTTTTTTGTGTTTTGTTTTCATTTATCTTCTGTTTTCATTTGATGTTCCTCTATGATTACATGACCGCTTTGCTTGCTTCTTTGATTTCTTACATTAATTGATTTCACTGCATGTTGTAGTCCCTACTCAGGGCGAGGACTGGATGTAAAAAAGCACGTTAGTGCTTATCTATTATCCTCGTAAATAAAGAATTTTGTCTTGTCTTGTCTTGTCTCTCTCTCTCTCTCTCTCTCTCTCTCTCTCTCTCTCTCTCTCTCTCTCCCACACTCGTCAACCTCTCTCTGTGTCTCTCTTAATGTCTTTCTCTGTGTCTGTCTGTCGGTCTGTCTGTCTCTGTCTGTCTCCCTCTCTCCCTCTCTCTCTCTCTCTCTCTCTTCCACCCTCGTCAACTCTCTCTCTCTCTCTCTCCCTCTCTTT
>CM031603.1:47506971-47529471 GCA_018398815.1 Conus ventricosus | reverse complement strand
TTTACATGTGGAAAAGCGAGAATGGCTAAGCAGAAACTTTCAGCCTGCCTCTTTAGTTGAAGGAACATGTTTTACATTGAATCACTGTGGGTGGTATGAATTTGCAATGCGTTTTCTTGTTTGTTGATTTCCGACACAGAAACGATTTACAAGCTAGTGTGTAGTCACATCAAGGACATATGTGCCAGTTACGGGCTCAGTATCAAAATCACCAGCATCCGGCATTTGAAATTTTGAGACAGCCACACTTTCTGCGGCGAGAGGTATCTGTACAACACGCTGCCATTTACAACATACTGCCCACTCTGGCCGTTTTATACCTCACACATTGAAATGAGCAAAAATCACTCTTTCTGATGTTGAAATTTGCGCTTTGAAACAATTTTGAACTCGCGATTTTTAGTTCAGTCTGAAAATCGAAGTTCGTATTTTTTCAACCCCCCGCGTCGAGGTTTACTCTACATTGCCACCAAAACGAAACCTTTTGAGATAGACAGCGAACGTGGCCATTTGTGTATTCAGCGTTGCGGGATCAAACCTGCGCGGTGATAAAAGTCGTGCTTTAAGACGACCCAAGGATGTGTTCCGTGGTTCAAATAATCACCATTATTATCTTGATGATAAGCGGGCACGGAGGAAAACAGAAATAAAGTTGGATGGACTCCCAACAAGCCCGAGGGGAAATCCCATTTAGTGTGACCCACTCTCACTTCAGTTTAAAACGAGCTGACCCACGTTAAGATGCCCGGAGTGCCCCCCAGGAATAAAAATTTTTTCCCTACCCTACTCAGACCTCCCCAAAGCTAATCAAACTGTAACCCCGGTAAAACAAATTAGTTCTAATTGTACGAAATCCCCAAAAATAAAAACCCTTCATTGATCGATATGATTTTTGTTCACTATTTTGTTTTCCCTTAAACAAGACTCTTATCAATGGAGAAAGAGAAAATATTTTTTAAAAAAAGAACGTAAATTTGCTTTTGTGTTTAAAAAAAGTTATATCCATAAATCCTATTATTTTGTTTGCGGTGCCCTTTCGCCTGCCGATTAAGCACAACACAATTGGGCAATAAAAGCTTTAGGAGGGGCAGGCAGTTTCCATTTTTTTTTCCCACTCTTTCCCTTGCCGGGGTCATGTTCGTCACCTATTTTGTTCCCACTTGGGTATGACGTTCCCTTTTTCTAGGAAAAATTTTTCAAGTGGCTGAGTTCCGACCTTGTTTTAAAACCCAGTCTGGTGCTTTTCCCCCCGCTGTTCGGTTTGGGCGGCCCCCACTCCCCGCACGAACCCTTTTTCCCGGCATGAAAACACAGTGTGTGCTTCAGAATGACATTTTGGGGACCGCCATCGAGGGTGGGAAGGTGTACCAAAACCCGTGAGCAGGCACAGACAGAAACCCAGTCGTGATAGGAAATAGGATGCCTTCAACGGAACTTCGAGGGAAATTTTGAATGCCTTCAATGGAATTCGGAGGAAATAGTAAATCCCTTCAATAAAACTATCGAGGGGAAAGTGACGCCTTCAATGGAACTATCGAGGGGAAAGTGTAAATGCCTCCAAGGGGAACTTCGAGAGGAAATGTGACTCCCCTTCAAGGAATATCGGAGGAAGTAGTGAATGCCTCCAATGGAATATGGAGGAAATTTGTGAATGTATTAATGGAATATCGAGGGAAGTAGTGAAATGCCTTAAAAGGAATTATGGGAAGGAAGTAGTGAATGTCTTAAGGGAAAACTTCGAGGGAAGTAGTGAATGCCTTAAATGGAACTATCGAGGGAAGTTGAATGTCTTAAATGGAATTATCGAGGGGGAAATAGTAAATGCCTTCAAGGGAAATTTATCGAGAGGCAAAGACATTTCCACTCTCCCTTATCCTTAAAGAGGAAAAATTTCCAGTAGCAGGGGGACCCCCGTTTCGAGGGGAAAAATAGTGAATGCCTCCAATGGAACTTCGAGAGGAAATAGTGAAGCCTTAATGGAATTCGGGAGGAAATAGTGATGTTTCAAGGGGAACTTCGAGAAAAAGTAGTGGATGCCTTCAATGGAACTTGGGAGGAAGTAGTGAATGCCTTATGGAACTATCGAGAGGAAAAGTGAATGCCTTAAATGGAACTATGAGGGAAATAGTGAGCCCATGGAAACTATCGAGGGGAAAATTTAAATGCCTTAAATGGAATATGAGGGGAAAATGTGAATGCCTTCAATGGAACTACGGGGAAATGTGAATCCCTTAAAGGGAATTATGAGGGGAAGAATTTCCACTTACCCCTTATCCAAAGGGACAAATTTCCCAGTAGCCAGGGGGACCCCGTAATAGAAAGCGTCGTAAGAAATCTTCTTCTCTCTCCTCTCTCTTCTCTTTTTTAATTAATATTTTTAAATAAATTTTATTATAGTCAGAAATTTAAATCCCTAAATAATTTTTTGAGGGGCTAAACCCCTTGGGGAGAACTTTAAAAAAGAATTTAAAAGGGAGTCTTAAAAATTTTCTACAAATTTGTTTAAAGCGTGTTGCGCTGTCATCGGGATGGTTTTTGGTTTCCCCAACCGCCGAGGTTTTGGTGGGGGGCTCCCTTTTTGGGGTTGTTTGCAGTGGGGTTGGCTGCACTTGTTTTTTGGGGTTCGGTTTTTGTTTTGGGTGTTTTACTAACAACGTTCCTTTATGGCAGTTGTTTATATTTCTGTTTGGTTTTTAAAAGTGCAAAGTATGGTTTGATAGTTTAAACCATTTTTCATTTAAAACATGGGTTGCCCCTTTTTTGAAACTTGCTGTATGGTGATGCTTTTTTGATTTTCGGTTTTTGTGCTTTTGTTTGGTCTTTAATTTTCCAGTATATTTGTCAGTTCTGTTTGGTTTTATTTTTTCTTTTTAAAATGCTTTTTGGGGTTTTAAAATTTATTTTTGAAGTGGGTTTTTCAGTGATCCCTAGTTGTTTTTTTCTTTTTCTGATTTAAAAATAGCCTGGTATACATGTTGTTGTAAAGACATTTTTTGTTTAGTGGGCATGCCCTTTCTGGTGAATTGAAAGTTTTTCCTTTTTCTTCCCCCTTCTTTGTTTTTGATTTTCTTTGTGGTTGCGTAAATTTGGGTTTTTTTAGGTTGGGCATCAGGTACGATGTTTGCAGTGTTTTTTTTAAAAATTTTTTTTGGGACAGTTTGTGTTTTTTTGGGAATGAAGTTGTTAGGATTTTAAAGATTTTTTCCCTAGTTTGTTTTGATTTTCCCCGTCGTATGGGGGGTTATCCCATATGATTTTTTTTTTTCTTTTTTTCTTGCTTTTGTTTGTGTTGTTGTCGGGTTTTGTATTGTAATTGAAAATTGTATCCATTTTTTTGTAGTGCCTCTGGTATTCTACGCTGCTTGTTGAAACTCTCCTTTGCAGACAGTTTGATAGTTCTTGTTTTCATGGGGTATGGTTTAAAAATTTTGATGGGGTGGTTTTTTGGGGGTACATAAAGGGGGTATCGTTGGGTTTTTGTAGGTTTATATATGTGATTGTTGGACAGTGTTATGTCAAATAATTCACACCTTTTTTGTTGCCAAAAAAACACGTGCACCCAAACCCGCAGTGCAAACACCGAAACGGGGCCCACCGTTTTTTAACTCGGGGGGGGGGAAAAAAACCAAAAAAACCGATGACGCGAACACGTTTGAAACTTTTGTGATAGTTTAAGCCCTCTTTTAATTTTGTTTTTTATAATTAGATATATTATATATATAATATATATTTTAATATATATATATTATTATATATATATATATATATTTTTAAAATTCTCTTCTCTCTCTCGAAATCATATTAAAAGGGCATCCCCTTTTGATCTTAAAATTGCCCCCAATTCTGCAAAAAACGGGGGGTTTGAGGGGGGGGGGGGGGGGGGGGGGGGGGCGGTTTCGGAAGAGAGGCAAGAATAAAAACCGGAATAGGAGGGGAAGAAAGAAGTAAGAAAACGAGGGAAAAAATTGGAAAAGTAAGGGAAAACGAAAAAGGAAAAAAAAGGGAAAAGAGTAGGAAAAGGTTCGAGGTATAAAAAAGGAGACAGGAAAAATTTAAAAATAAAAAAAAAGTTAAAAAAGGTGAGCAGGGGAAAAGGAGACGCGAAAAGAGAAAACAGTAGGAAAAAAAAAAAAAAAGGAAAAAAATTATGAAACTAGGAAAAGGGAGAAAAATGCAGAAAATAGTGGAAAAACAAGGGAAAAGAAAGGGGGAAAAAAAAAGATGAAAGGGAGAGACTAGGTAGGATAAAAACAGAAAACGTTGGGAAAAAAACGAAAGAAAAGGGAAAGGTGGGGAAAGGGGGCATAAGTATTAAAAAAAAAGAAAAGAAAAGAAAGAAAGGAAAAAAGGAAGAAAACCCTATGTTAATTCCCTACACTCCAGCAAAATTTTTTGCTTTAAAAAAAAAAAAAGAAGAAGAAAAAAAGAACATCGGTAGAAAAAGGAAAAAAAAAAAAAAAAAAAAAAAAGAGGAGAGAGAGGAGAAAAGAAAGGAAGAGAGGAAAAAAAATGCAAGCGTGGGCGGGGGAGGGGTTAGAGGCTGGTGACAAAAGGGGGGGGTCAGCTAACCTGAATGCCTTTTGCGATTTTTACCCCCAGCCCTGCTCGTTCGACCTTTTCCCAGTGCGTGGGGGACTTTAAAAACCCCGGTTAGGCGATCTTTCCCCCCCACCCCCCCCCCCCACCCCCCGCGCGTCGCCGCATTGGGTTTTACCTTTTTTTTTCCGGGTTTTACCACCACCCGGGGCCCCCCCCCCCCCCCCCCCCCCCCCAACACCCTCCTTTTTCCGCACCCCAACCCCGGGCTTTTTACCCTTTCCCTTTGGCAATTTTTTGTCCACCTTTTTTTTATTTTCTTCCTTTTAAAAAGCAGCAACCCGAAAAAAACAACAAAACAAAACCCCTTTTTTCCCGCTTCTTTTTTTACCCCCCCTCCAGCCTGTTTCGGGGCCCTAAGTTTTTTTACTTTTCCAAATTTCACCCCCCATCCTTTTCAAACCCCCCCAACCCCCCCCCACCCGAACTTTATTTCTTTTCCGCCTTTTTTGCCCCACCCACCCCCTTCCTTTTTTTACATGTTTTCACACTTTTACAAGTTTCCCCAAATTTCCACTGTACAAACTTTTTCTTTTTTTTTTTCCTATTTCTCTATTTTTTCCACAAATTCCAAAACCTTTTCACCCCCCCTTTTTCCCAATTTTCCTGTATTCTTTTGTTTTTCGCCCCTTTTTATTTTCTCTGTAGTTCCAGTTTTTTTTCCAACCTTTTTCTAAAAAGAGTCTTCATTTTTCACCCCTTTCCATTTTTGGCTACTTTTTTCCCCCCTTTTTTGCTTTCGTTTTCCATTTTTTTGACTGGTTCATATTCTTCCCTCGCTTTCCTACTTTTCTCTGATTTTCCCCTTAGTTCACCGTTTCTTTCTTTTCTCCGCTTTTTTTTCCCCTGAAAACCCCTTCTCCTGGTTTTGTTGTATACTTTTTTTTGCCTGTTTTTGTTTCCATTTTTTGCTAGTTTCTTTTTTTCTGCCTTTTCCTCTTTTCTTCTTTAAACATGCATTTTATTTTCTGATTAAATTGCTCCTTATTCGCGCTTTTTTAGGGGTTTTTTTTCTCTTTTTCTTCTGATTTTTTACTGTTCCTACTAATTTTTTTCTCTCTCCCCTGTTTCCTAAATTTTCCAATTTCTTCTTTGTTACTTTTGCATTTTCTCGTTTTTCTTTTTTTTCATTTCTTAGTTCGCATTTTTTTACTTTACTTTATTTAATTTTTTTTATTTTTTAATTGTTTTTAACCCTCCCCTCCCCACTTCCCTCCCCCCCTTTTCTTTTAATTTCGTGTTTGCCCGGTTTAGCCCTTTGGGTTTTTATGTGGGTCCGACATGATTTTGACTGTGTCATCCTCCATTGTAACCTCTTGCCCGTCCCTTCTGTTCCCACCGTTTTGTTTCTCAGCCTTCCCTTTTGGGGTTCCCGTCAAAAATTTTCATTTTTTTGTGGTGTATTCATGTGAAGTTTCCTTAAAAAATCATCAGTTTTTATGACAAATGTCCCGTATTTTTTCCTTTCCCCTTTTTGTGTGTTTTTAAAATAGGTTGTATTTAGTTTTGCTGTTGTTGTGTACCCTTTTCTTTTAGATCATTAAGATTGTCGAATCCTTAGTGGAATATTTTCGCCCAAAAAAGATGACATGTACAAGCCTGAAAGCCTGCTTGTTTGTTTTTGCAAAAGAAAAAAAAAAGAAAAAAAAAGGAAAAAAAAAAAATTAGCAAGGGAAAATTCGATTTCTTCTTTTTTTGACGCAAGATAGCTCCAAATTTTTTGTTTTGTTTTTTGTTTTCTTTGAAAAAAAAGAAAAAAAAATTGCATTGGTTCGTTGAATCTGTACTTTGGGAATAAAAAGAAAAGGTTTTTTTGTTTTATCTTTAAGTTTTTAAAGTAAAATTTCTTTGTCTTTTTCACCCTTCATAGTATTGATCAGAGGAGGGAGAGTGGGGAGAGAGAGAGAGGGGAGAGAAATTTTTCCCCAAGCCTTTTGGTTGTGCAGGGGAACAGGTGGGTGCTTTGATTACAAAATTACTGAAGAAGGGATTTCAATGGGAAAGGGGAGGGTATAGCCTGTTCCCCCACTGGCGGTGCTTTGATTAAGTCATTTTCAGGGTTATCCTTTGGGGTTTTCTTTTTTTTAAAAAGGGGTTCTTCTGGGCTGCTTTTTGTCTTTTTTTTTTTGTTTACGGCTTGGCAATGAATATGGGGCTGCACGCGATTGCTTTATCGGCAATGTGCAATGAAAATGGGGGTGCAGCGATTGCTTTTTGGCAGCAAAGTGTCTGTCTGTCCTTTTTGGTTTGGGTTTTTATGGGTTGAATAAATTGATCACGATCACGAAGCATGCAAGTCGGAGAACAGCATGTTTAACGCCGGCCCGCGTGCGAGGACCCCAAAACAACACACACACACACACAACACACACCCCACACACACACACACACCACCCCCAACACCACACACACACAACACCACACCTAGCGAATTCGGTGCGCCCCCCTCCCTCCCCCGCCGGCTTCCTCCCCCCTCCAAATCCCCACCCCCCCCCCACAGAGGTCCCCGGGGCCCCCCTCAGCCGTACCCCGCCCCCCCCCCCCCCCCCTCCAAACCCCCCCCCCTCAACCCCTCTTCCCCCCTCCCCGGAAGCAGACTGAAATTTAAAGGGCAGCGGTCTAAAGAGGAAAAAAAGAGAATAATCGACGGCGCTCTTAATGTCGACAGAGGAACCGGAAAGTTACCCAAAAAGTGCAGTGGGGGGTATGTTTCTGCGGCGATGCTGTTACGGGTTACGGTTCCGTGACATGTTGCCAGTGTTGCTTTTGAAACGATGCTATTGTGGTACTTCGAATGTGACCCTTGAGTGTGACTGTACTGTGCTACCTTGAAGGTGACTGTAGTTTACTCTGAATGTGGTGTACTGTGTATCTGAAGGGATGTTGTAGACCTTGATGTGGTGCTCTGTGTACCCTGAAAGGGGATCGTATGTGTCCTTGAATGGCTCTACTGTGATCCTTGAAAGGGGCTCGTACTGTAACCTTGAAAGGGCGAAATGTGTACCCCTTTAAGGGGATCGTACGTATATTGAGTGTGGCTGTACGGGTATTTTAAGGTATTTGCCGTGGTACCTTGATTGTGACTCCCACTTTTTACCTCTGAAGGTCACTAATACAATGATACCTCTGAAGGTGACTAATACAATGATACCTCTGAAGGTGACTGATGCAATGATACCTCTGATTGTGACTCATACTTTGATACCTCTGAAGGTCACTAATACAATGATACCTCTGAAGGTGACTAATATAGTGATACCTCTGAAGATGACTAATACTGTGATACCTCTGAAGGTGACTTATATACTGACACCTCTGAGTGACTAATTCTGTGACACCTCTGAGTGACTAATTCTGTGATACCTCTGAAGGTGACTGTGACGGGTCTCCGACGCTCCCCCTCGTTATTAAAATATGATTTTCATATTCAGGGATGCAGGGGGTTATAGACAGAAGTATTACGCTTTCACAACCAAAATGCGCTCTCGCATAGGCACACGCACTCTGTCACTCACATCGGGCCCGCACAAAGGTGACGGGAAACCAATAACATTTCATAGAAAATAATCAACTTTTATTCAACTTGACTCCGAGCCCCCACCCGTCACTACACAACACAACTATCTGTATCATACAACAATGTAAACAGCATACAGACAATTTCATAAATCGCATCCCCTGTTCTTCAGTTATTCTTACTTAGCCAGGAAAGACAATATTCCACTATTCTGTTTGCACACTTATAACCTTAAGAGCAAATAAACGTCCATAACTTGCCAGCATTCCTTGATTGACCGTCAGTTTCTCTCATCCACTGTACGACCACGAGCTGAAGCTGCCACACTGTTGTGTCCTCCCGATTGGCCAAATCCCAGTTGGGGGACACTGGCAACGTAGCTTGAGTCGCACCCTCACACCGAGTCTCCCGGACTCCACCACACTTCGCCCTCTCCACGGAAAGGGCTCCTGTCGGCCTCTCCCACAGGTCTTCTCTGGCTGCAAACACCCCACCGTTGTCTGGCAGCTCCCTGTCTAGGCTCCAACAGGCTGACGCGTCTTGCTGTCGACCGTCCCCACACGGGAGACAATTCTTCTCGTCGTCGGCTCCGAGGCTACAGCAACCTCCACTGTCTTACGTCCCCACCCAGGAGACAACAAGGCGACAGCTAACCTCTGCTTCACGCTGTATTTTCTTGAGCCCTCAGCAAGACGGGCGAGTTCACTTTCCCTTAAGTGAGTCACACACTTCCTGGTTTTCCAAGCAGCTTATATTCATTCTCAAACAAGAGAGAACCCGAGTTTAACTGGCTCAACCAATGGAATCACGGGCACACACACACATCACACGATTTGTACCAATAAATTCCCAAGTTATTTTTATTCCACCAATGGAATCACTAGTCACCTACACATACACACACACAACAGCTGCTCGCGCTAACCAAGACTTGGGTACCAAGTGGTTAATGCATAACCGCCCATTCGAACTCATGTTCGATTCCCCGAAGCTACCCATTGTACTAACAGCCTGGACTTCTCTACCAGCCAAGACTGATGCTTCAAGTATTTACTACCTCTATAGATAACAAGGTGCGAATCACTCAATAGGCCGAAGCCTTCCATTCATTCCTCAGAACAAGGACGACTGACACGATCGCCTTCCTTCAGGCCCACTGGAGAACCCAGTGAATAGCCAGCCAGTGGTCGGACTGGACACTCCTCTACCCAGGACCAGCAGGTCGGCAACTCCTTGTCACTATCCCTCGGACATGCGAAACACTTCCCAGTAACTCTCCCTCCTTCACTATGCGACTTGGGGTATTCCCCTCTGGTGATGCCTGAATTCGCACACTTGAAGAACCCAAGGACTTGCTCTCAACAGCAGCAAAGCTACCCTTAATTTGCCTAAATGCTCGAGAACATTCGGCCGACTCATGACAGTGACTAATACTGTAATACCTCTGAAGATGACTAATACTGTGATATCTCTGAAGGTGACTAACTCTGTGATACCTCTGAAGGTGACTAACTCTGTGATACCTCTACTCTGTGATACCTCTGATGGTGACTAACTCTGTGATACCTCTAAAGATGACTAACTCTGTGATACCTCTGAAGATGACTAACTCTGTAATACCTCTGAAGGTGACTAACTCTGTGATACCTCTGAAGGTGACTAACTCTGTACTACCTCTGAAGGTGACAAACTCTGTGATACCTCTGGTGACTAACTCTGTGATACCTCTGAAAGTGACTAACTCTGTACTACCTCTGAAGATGACTAACTCTGTACTACCTCTGAAGGTGACTAACTCTGTGATACCTCTGAAGGTGACTAACTCTGTGATACCTCTAAAGGTTGACTAACTCTGTGATACCTCTGAAGGTGACTAACTCTGTGATACCTCTAAAGGTGATTAACTCTGTGATACCTCTGAAGGTACCTCTGAAGGTGACTAACTCTGTGATACCTCTAAAGGTGACTAACTCTGTGATACCTCTAAAGGTACCTCTGAAGGTGACTAACTCTGTGATACCTCTAAAGGTGACTAACTCTGTGATACCTCTAAAGGTCACTAACTCTGTGATACCTCTGAAGGTGACTAACTCTTTGATACCTCTGATAGGGACTAACTCTGTGATGCCTCTGAAAGTGGCTAAGTCTGTGATACCTCTGAAGGTAACTCTGAAGATACCTCTGAAGGTAACCAATACTGTGGTACCTCTGATGATGACGTTTCGGGTACGTTCATACTGGCACGCACGTCAGTCGCGCGGACAGGCGAAAATCGTGCGGATGCGGCACTCCCTTCTTTTTTTTCACTTACAGAGTGGAAGGCGTTCAAATCGCCACAGACACGCACGCACGACCACTCCCGCCAAAGAAGTGCGCGCGCTTGCCACAATTCAAACGTGCGTGCGGACAGAAAAAAGTCGTGCGGGTGAGGCAGACCCTTCCTTTTTATCACTAGCAGCGATTTTGGGCGTTCATACTGACACGATTTTGTGCGTGCGTGCGTGCGTGCGTGCGACAAGAAACTGTACGCAGAATATTCATTTCATTGGTATGCCTCAAGACGGACGACGACAAATCGATTGCTGCTGTCAGAAATCGACTGTTTCACTAGGACAAGTCTGACAGAAACCATTTCAACAGAGATAATGATTGCTGCAGCATGGACGAACATTGCAAAAGAAGTCGGACGAGTGTTCTGTTTATTTGATTATTCCACTAGAAAAATGCTCTCTGTCTCTGTCTCTGTCTGTCTGTCTGTCTGTCTGTCTCTCTCTCTCTCTCTCTCTCTCTCTCTCTCTCTCAAATGTATTTCAAAGAATACTTTTCTTATGATGTGTGTGTGAGTATGTGCATGTGTGCATGTGCATGTGTGTGTGTGTGTGTGTGTGTGTGTGTGTGTGTGTGTGTGTGTGTGTTTAGCCTCCAAGCTATTTGTTCTTCTACCATTGTTACTAGCGCCGAGTTTGACTAATCTTTGCCCATGTCTGTCATCGCGTCGTTAACCCTCGTCGACCCAACTTCCCCTCTCGATGAACGTGCGGATCAGTATGAATGCTTTTTCTCACGCGCGTGCCATTTTTCACGTGCGCACAACAGTCGTACGTACCAGTATGAACGTAGCCTTACTGTTGAACCTCTAACAGTGACTGCCACACTGGTATCTTCACTCGTTCACTACAGACCTGGTGGCAGTTGTCTGAGATCATTCCATAATAAGACAAGTCTATGTCTACGCGTGGTCCATGCACTCACTTGTTTCAAACTAGGTGACCCCAGACCCCCCTCTCGTTCCAAATCTGACAAGCTGTCACATTCCTCAGGTAGCCTGTTAATAAACACAGACTCCCATTTTCAGATGTAGCTTCACAAGAAATCAGGAATCAGGACTCACTCCGTAGGCCATAAACTATAAAAATAGCCCACTGCAGTGGCAGGGGTGGAGGGTTCTAACTGGATATTTTCCAGACAAGGGGAGGCTTATCTCTTCAAATTCTGAGATCCTGGTTGGAAAAACCTTCACTGACTACTCGAGAAGAAAAGCAAGTAGTATTCAGTTTTTACGTCTTGTGGCTATGCATTGTTTGTGTGTTTATGAAACATTATGCTGTGACGGGATCACCTTGTGTCCATGCTTGGTAACATCTGTTAGGATGATTGATGAATACCGTTGATGGTCTAATGCTTTGCAGCAAGTGGCTCTAACATTTGTGCTTTCTTTACTTGTCTTCAAAGAGTTCATCACACTACATGAGCATTTGTTGTTGTTGCTGTTGTTGCTGTTGTTGTTGTTGTTGTTGTTGTTGTTGTTGTTGTCGTACCCTGGCTTAAAGACTCCAGGTAGCTGGGGATCAAAACATTACGTGTGTGACCGTTTTTGATTACCCTGCCACATGGGCAGCCACACACTCCGACTTCGGGGGATTTGGGAGACTGATAATGTTATGCTAGGAGCTTGTCACAACTGAAGACAATCCCCGCATAACTATGCAGAGCATAACAACATTTTGTATGTAGCCTTGGTGTTCTAGCCCATGTCAACTGGCCTGACACAGCCTGAGCATTTGACTACAGTGAAGGTTCATTACCCTTCAACTGATTTAGCAGTTTCTCATGGTCTGACACCTCTCTTTAAAATCCACCCAATCCTGAGTAGGAAACTAAAGTGGAGACAGTAAAATACAAGGTGATACATTCATGTTTAGTCTCATTATGCCTGCTGAGACACCCCTAGTGGGCAGGAACGTACCTAAGCCCTCAGCACTTAATTATGAAAGTTGTGTACGGCTCAGCCTATGCGAGGCCAGATGACACTGCTTGATTTATACAAAAATTTGTGTATTTTAGGATGGTATTCAATGTAAAGTTTTGCTTGTAAAATGTCACTTAGCTTGCGTCTATCTATTCGTTTTTCCTACATGTTTGACCCTGTTGCTAACTCGGAACACAAGCACCTCTTAGTGCACAAGGCTGAGGAAAATTACACTTGTGCCTTTCATGGGCAGTTTTAACAATCTTGAGAAAAATGAAAAATTTGTGTTAATAACTAGTGCTGAAAAAAGTTGCTCCTTCTACCAGTACTAAGTGAGAGAGAGAGAGAGAGAGAGAGAGAGAGAGAGAGAGAGAGAGAGAGAGAGAGAGAGAGAGAGAGAGAGAGAGTTTATCCCATAGTGTATGAGGACCACAGCTTCCACCCGTACCACTATTTGTCGCACTGGGGTACTGCTGAAGATGGTAGTCATCGTGGGACCTCCAAAGGTGACTGCTTCTGTGGCGCTTCTAACGGTAACTGCTATCGCGACACCATTAGAAGTGACAGCTACTGCAGTACTTCAACTGAAGGTGACTGTGACCGTAATACCTCTAACGTATCTCTGAAAACGACTGCTAGTACGGTATCTCTGAAGGTGACTACTATTATGTTACCTCTAAAGATGACAACGGTTGCTGTAGACGATTCCTACTGTGTTATTTTTTTTAACGTGACTGCTACTTTCGTACATCTAGAGGTGACCGCTACTGTGATGATTCTGAAGGTGACTGCTACTGTGGTGCCTCTGAAGTCGACTCCTACTGTGGTACCTCCAAAGGTTAGTACAGCTGTGATACTTCTGAAGATTGCTGTTGTGGTATTTCTGAAAGTGGCTGCTACTGTGGTACCTCAGTAAAAGTGACTGCTATTGTGATATCTCTGATAGTGATGATGGCTGCTGTGGTACCTCTGAACGTGAATGTCACAGTGGTATTTCGGGAGATGACTGTTACTGCAGTACCTCTGAAGGTGACTGCTGCTATGGTACCTCCACTTAAGTTGACTGCCACTGTAATGTATCTGAACGTGACGCTAACGTGGTATCTCTACTGAAGGTGGCTCTGTAGCTCTGTAGGTGATAGACACTGTGGTACCTCTACCGAGCACCTAAGATAGCTCTGTAGGTGATAGACACTGTGGTACCTCTACCGAGCACCTAAGATAGCTCTGTAGGTGATAGACACTGTGGTACCTCTAATGAGCACCTAAGATAGCACTGTGGGTGATCGACACTGTAGTACCTCTACCGAGCACCTAGGATAGCTCTGTGGGTGATTGACACTGTAGTACCTCTACCGAGCACCTAAGATAGCTCTGTGGGTGATAGACACTGTAGTACCTCTACCGAGCACCTAAGATAGCTCTGTGGGTGATTAACACTGTGGTACCTCTACCGAGCACCTAAGATAGCTCTGCGGGTGATTGCCACTGTGGTACCTCTACCGAAGGTCACTGTTGCTGGGATACGTTTGGAAGTATTGTAACTCTGGGTGCAACTGCTGCTGTGGTACTCGTGGAGATGACGGTTACTGTGATATCTGTGATCGTTACTGCGATTGTGATACCCGTAAATATGACTGCTACTCTGGTACTGTGGTGGAGACCGATACAGTGTTGCCTCTAAAAGTGACTGTTATAGTGGCACTTCTGAAGGAGACCAATATTGTATGATCTCCAAAGATGACTGCTACAGAAATGGTACTTTAAAACATGCCCATCGTATTACTTTATATCCTCGTAGTGCATCCTGGTTTTTCCCCTTTTTACACGTTTTCTTAATATAAATCATAATCCATTTATATGCATTGGTTTTTCTTCGTGATAATAAACTATATGAAGTTTGCCTGCATTTTTATCCACCACAGCTCTCAAACTGAGAAAGAAAATGATAGTGTTTGTGATGTACACTTTAAGCTATAGACTTCTTGTTCAAAGTATATGCCTAATATGGTGCAAATATTGTTTGTACCAGTTCTTTGGGAATGCTATATTGAAAATCATATGTAAAAGTTCCTGTCCTAATGATATGAAGATAACGTTTTGAAAATATTTTCTCTTTCTCTCTCTCTCTCTCTCTCTCTCACACACACACACACACACACACACACACACACACACACACACACACACACACACACTTCGCAGTCCTATCGGTACATTAGTATGATATTTCAATATTTTTGAAGCAAACATTGTTTATGTTGTTCATGGCCAATGATTTAAGCTTTATTTTAATTATGTTTTCATTTGTATAATAATATCAATGTCATCTTGATGCATATCATTTACAAATATTATAATCGTCTAAAAACACGCCATGTGAAAAGACGTAAAACTAAACAAACAACACACGCACACACACACACACACACACACACACACACACACACATTCTTAACGAATACATGCACTGGCATAGGTGTGTGTGTGTGTGTGTGTGTGTGAGAGAGAGAGAGAGAGAGAGAGAGAGAGAGAGGAGAGAGAGAGAGAGAGAGAGAGAGAGAGAGAGAGAGAGAAAGAGATTCAAAACCATCAGATCAAAGTCATTTCATTTTTTCAAAACCATCGTATTAAAGTCATTTATTTTATTGTTTGTTCATATGAACATAAAAAGTCAACAGTATTCCACCCACAGTCAAGTGTTAAAACCACTCATTCTGTCAACCAGCTTTCTACTACTCACGTACTATGCAATCACTCCTCATGGTCTTCAACATTTGTCTACACTTTTAAAGCAGACAGCAAAGAAATCCCTATCACATTACACATACAAAATCACTTTTACTTGCACAATCAGGCTTTCACGCTTCATTAATTAAAGGAAAGGAAAAATGCGCGTTCAAGAATGTCAATGGACATTGTGTATAACGAATCAACCAAGCATTCACACAATTGTGTTCCTTTTATTCCACTTCATGATTACTACAGTCATCGTTTTCAACATTATTCCTCCATCCTTCGCATACCAGGACATTCTGACATAGCGCGCGCGCGCGCGCGCGAGCACACACACACACACACACACACACACACACACACACACACATAGCCTCTCTCCCCGAGTGTCTCTTTCTGGATTCCTCTCGCTCCCACTTTCTCTCTCTGCCATGGTGTCTATACAGTTACATGGTAAACCACTTGCAATTGTTAAGATGTGTGACATCAGCGCGCCTCGCTGAGTCCCATATTTGGCCAAGTGCAGTCTTAGTGCTAAGAGTATAAATGCAACGACAAATAGAATCACTCAATAGACACTCAACTGTCACAACGACAATTCCTTGATTAATGTTTATCCTGCGCGCGCGCGCACACACACACACACGCACGCGCGCGCGCGCGCGCGCGCGCAAAGACACGTGCACACGCATATTTCAACACACAACACACACACACACACACACACACACACACACACATCCACACGCACACGCACGCATATACATAAGTTCAGGGCCTCAATTATCGAAAATCACTTTGGTAGGCTAATTTGCACACGTACGTGCACAGAACCAGAGGCGGTTTAGAAAAGAAGACTCATAGGCTGCAGAAATATATTTAAAAAAAATCCTAAACTTCGTAATGTACAATTCTGTAGCAATGTAAACCGCGCATGATGTAACAGAAAGTAACGAAAAATTCCAATTGACTTCACATCACTGTTGCCAGTTCACTTCTGACACCTCTTGAAGGTCATGCTGAACAAATCCTCGCACTGAAAAACTAAAGTCCTAAATACACTGGATAGACTTTTTTCGCAGCTGTCAATTTTCCGTCAGACTTCTAGACATGGAACTGCTTAGAGAGCCAGGAAAAAAAAGAAAGTCTATTAAGGAAAAAAACCAACAACACACACACACACACACACACACACACACACACACACACACACACACACGCCAAGGCTGCGGATCCTTCTTGGTGGCCCCTTCTAAGGAAACAATTTTTGCAACAAAAACAATACTACGATCACTGACATCTGGTCCTGGAAGTCATGATTTCTGGTCTAGACACAGACGTGGATGTATCAGCATAAGAACTCACAGGTGGAAACGAAAGGATGGGAGTAGAGTATTGGGGGGAATATTCCGCAGAAGATTTGCAGGCAGGCACGTTCCTCGGATGGTTTAGAAAACAAACATCAAAGTCTGCGGTATCTCCGGCACTTTTAAAGTGACCGTAAGCATTAATTCTTCACCATACACAGACAAAAGTACCATATAAAAACGATTTTTGGTGGTCCGACGATTCTGGGACATTACATGATTAGACATGGTTCCTTACGTATGTTGTGCCGAAATGCAACATGCAAGACTGGATATCATGATTTTTTGGGGGAAGAGACTGGCTCACTCATATTCAAGTTGTGCATCCATTTATTTATAGAAAAAAAGTTTTGACGTGCGTCCTCTTCCGTGTCGTTTTTGTTCCTCCTCATCAATTCTTCCATGGGGACGTCGATTCAAAAGAATTTTCGTGGTATACCAGGTGAAACGAACACAGAACAAACTCTTCGCTGAAGCTTTTTTTTCCCCTCTTTTTTTCTTTTTTAACGAAATCTGAAAAAGGCGAAAGAGGAGGTGGGGGGAGGAAGGGGGAGGGGGTGTCAATGGGGGCAGATATTGGATTCTTTTTTTCCAATATCTTAAAATTGTCGATCGGCTATTTCAATGTCTGATAAAATTGAAAATGCCGATTATGAGGAGCAGGATTCTATTTGTGAAAAAAAAAGTTTTGAATCTTTTAAACTTTTAACTTCCACATTGCGATTATTCGTTTCTTTGCAAATTAATGCCACATGCGTAACTCATGTCGACCCTTCACACTAAGTTCTTGAAAGTTAAAAAAAAAAAAAAATCCAAACAACGTTTTATTTTTTTTTCCAAAGAAAATCTAAACAAACATCAAGGAGGGCAGAAGCAGATCTTCATCGCAGGCAGCTCTTGGCGGTTACATGGCGATAATGTGAGGACGTTCTGCCTGCTCCACGTCCACACAGAATCACTCTCGTTGAACGGAACAGACGACATCCTTATACTTTTAAATCTGACCTTTTATATACCGATCTACCTATCTGTCTCTATACTGTTTCCTTATTGATTGTCCGTACACTCTGAGGGCAACGTGAAGAAAAAGGTGGGATTGGAGTCCATAGCGAAGCAAATGAAGACACGTGTCACTCTCATGGGCAGCGGATTTTGCATTCCACTCCGACGGGGAGGAACACCCTCCCCCCCCCCCCCCCCTCCCCAAACCCCATCCTCGCCCCACACCTACCGCTCACACTCATCTTGAACATCTGCTTTCCTGTGTTTACACAGGCCCACAAAAAATCGGGCTGCGGCAAACGCCAACTCATTCCCTTTTATTTATATGTAACCACTTTAACATCCGCGGAGTGGTAATCAGACGAGAATGCAGAACAGCTAGCCTCCCCAGTCTGTTGGCTGCTACAGGCGTTAAAATGATGGGAGCTTAGGTGGAAACGGGGGTGGAAGGGTGGGGTGGAGGGGTGGGGGAGGTAGGTGCAACCCGTCAGTCAGCTGCTTCCACTTCTTTGCAACACTCATCATCTCCCCCCCCCCCTCCCCTCAATACCCCTCCCCCCCCCCCCCCCCCCCCCCCCCCTTCACTCCCCCTTCAAGTTTTACCTACTTCCCTTCCCACAGAATGTTAGTAAACAAAATCAACGAAAAGTTTCTCGAAGTGTTTGTGTGTGCGTGCGTGTGTGTGTGTGTGTGTGTGTGTGTGTGTGTGTGTGTGTGTGTGTGTGTGTGTGTGTGTGTGTGTGTAAGTGCGCGCTGGAAAAGACATCAATCTTACGGATATTTCACCGCGATTCAACCTTGACTGAAAGTTACTGGATTCGAGACATGCTGCATATCTATTACCACCTATCCCCATCCCAATTCTCCCTTCCCCTTCACCCCTTTACTATGAAAACGCTCTGTGCTGGTCGTACCCAGCGCTGTTCTGATAAAGGGTGTTACAGAGCAGACCACAGGGAATTCTATGACTATCACTATGTGAACGGCAGTTAGAACTCTGGAACCTTTACGAGGCAGATTTTTTTTGGGGGGGGGGGGGGGGGGGGGGGGGGGGGGGGGGGGGGGGGGGGGGGGTCTGTAAAATCAACAAAATATATTCACACATACCCAGATATACAGAATAGTCAGTCTCCTCGATTAAAGTGTCATGATGTTCTGCTACCCGTTTAAATACAACGCCATAAAATACAAAAGAAAAGAACAGAACAGAAAAAGAAAGAAAAGAACAGAAACATTCATCCACTGGCATGCTCAAGCAAGCCAGCCTTCAGCAGTGTGACGTGGATAGTACACCGCCATGGCTAATATCAACATGTACCTGTCTGATGAAACTGTCGGCAGAACTGTTACTATTCGCTGTGTGCGCATTTTGAACACACACACACACACACACACACACACAGAGAGAGAGAGAGAGAGAGAGAGAGAGAGAGAGAGAGAGACAGAGAGACAGAGAGAGAGAGAGACAGACAGAGAGAGAGAGAGAGAGGAGAGAGAGAGAGAGAGAGAGAGAGAGAGAGAGAGAGAGAGACAGACAGACAGAGAGAGAGAGAGGAGAGAGAGAGAGAGAGAGAGAGACAGAGAGAGAGAGAGAGAGAGAGAGAGAGAGAGAGAGAGAGAGGTGATGGTGGAGGAGGGAACTACACGACTTTCCTGTGCAGCTGATACTGCACTACAACTGTTCTGCTTTTCACTGCTTCCAATGCCATCACCGACGGTCTTATTTGCAACTGCTCCCAACACCATCACTGATTGTCTGCAATCAAAACTAGCTCACATCAAAGAGTGGATCAGATGGCTTATTAGTTACATTAAGAATGCATGTCCACAGACAATTTGGTAAGATTTTAATTATCAATTAAAAAAAATAGCCGTGAAAGCATTATTACTGTCCAACTATAGTAAAACAAACAAACAAAATAAAACCAAAACAAAACACAAAAAACGGATGTGAAACATACTTGTGGCATTGTGATAAAGACGAATAATAATAATAATTAATATGATAACAATAAAGTTTAATCATATCAATTGATATAAACTGCAACTATAGCAATAATGATGATAGTGCTCAGATTTATAACAATATCCCAGGAAGGCGAAAATAAGAAAAAAATTCTGATCATCCGACTGACCATAAAATTTTGCCACCGATTTTAGATCCTTTATCGCCGCTGGGAAAGACAGCAATAAAAAATAAAAAAAAACCCTTCTGACAGGCTGACAGACAGTGACACAGACACAGACATCTGACAAACAAAAATAGCACATACTGAGAAACTGTTGTCTAGAACCGACATACCAGACGACGGAACTTATAGCAGCGTGACTCTTACGCTTCTGGTTTCTATCAGGGAGGGAGTCTCGTTAGGATAAAAAAAAAAATGGCGATAAAGTAACCTACAGCATGCTTTCGCTTTCATGTGTGGTACACTTTCCTCTCTCTCTCTCTCTCTCACACACACACACACACACACACACACACACACACACACCACACACACACACACACACACACACACAAACTACCTTCGCATTAGCCATATAATCTGACAAAACTTTGGGGATAAAGTGAGTAGGGAGAGTAGCTAAAATGTTCGTATCTTTGCGTCTGACATAGCTGAAATCCTGACAGGAAATTTTCGACTGAGAAAACAAACTATGCCCTAAGCAGTATACAATTCGCCAGACCTGTCCTTCAAAATCATTTCACAAGCAGAAGCATTGCAATGTGGCAGCAACTAGCAAGGAAAACTACAATGTGAGAGTCGAGAGATGGGGAAGTGACCTCAACGCCTATAGTCTGACATACTCTGCCTCTTAACAATCCAACATGTGGCCACGTCACTCTCTAGAACTGCAGTACCCATGGACCTCCATTACTTTCTCTGTGTACGCAGAACGTTTGGGTAACTTTTAATGTAAGATCTGTATGGTAGAGCTGGGGATACAACTTCTACGTACTTGTTCAGATTGCTTTAGTTTAAATATATTTTTCACATCACCGATGGCATTCAACAGACATAACTATCTTCGGTTGCGCACACCTCACTACTGTTGCTGCCAAACACATTGCCCTGCACGTGGACAAAGCCATGTAGCGTTATCATCACAGTTTTAACGTACTACCCAAAGAGACAGAGAGAGAGAGAGAGAGAGAGAGAGAGAGGGAGAGAGAGAGAGAGAGAGAGAGAGGGAGAGACAGAGGCAGGTCAGGGGAAGTGGAAGGGAGTTACGTGGTGGATAATTTTGCCTCTTCCCTCACACACACACACACACACACACACACACACACACACACACACACACACACACACACCATTTTTTAAACTGTCGTACACTATAAAGCTGTGACTTTGTTACTCGGCTATCCATACCGCATATTTCCTTGTGCAGTTTTAAATCGAATTCTAAGCATTACAACTGTAACAGCACAAAGAATAAAAAAAAATGAAGATCTAAAAAGCCTTTCAGTTATAAAGAAAAGTCGGTTGGGAGGAAGAAACAGGATTTCCAGCATCATCTAAGCACAGTACCACTTCCGTTATGACGATGCCCGCGTTCGCTGGGGTGCCTGTCTGTCTGCCACATTATGCAAAAACTACTTGACTAGTTTAAATGACTTGGTGGAAAACTGGAACGAGCCTGTTCCATTCTAGCGGATCCGGATCAAGGGCGGATCCAGCAGTTTTTCTTTTTCTTTTCTCTCTCTCTCTCTCTCTCTCTCTCTCTCTCTCTCTCTCTTTTAACTGCTTTGTCATTGGTATACAGTCATTTTCGAAAATGTTCGAAGAAATAATGCATAGATCTCGATGAAAAAAAGAGACTAAATTATAACAATACTAAATTTATATATATCTACGAACCTCAAGAATTGATACGAATATGGACTGCAACCCTGATCCAGTAAGCACAACAACATTCTTTCTTTTTTTTTAATGGAAAGGGGAGGGGGGGGGAGGGGGGCTGTTATTCTGCAACTGCAAAGTAACAAACTGAAATGAGAAACCTGCAAACTACCACCAAAGTGTCGCTGAAAACGATGACGATTCGGTTAGGCACCAACACTTCCAAGTACTGGAGATCCGTCAAGACACACCCCAGATTCGGATAAGACTGACTGAAACGCAGAGGACAGTCTGATTTTGACACGAGGTCAGCGTTCCCCCGAGTGCCCTTCTGGTTATGGTAAGTCTTTACATGTTTCTTTTTTCGCTGTGATTTCATACGGTGTTGATGCACACTGTCATACGCAAGTGCCTGTTGATACTGAACCAACATGTATATAGTGCGTATGTTCTTTTTTTTTCATGAGTGACTTAACATTATGATTTCAAATTCCAGCCGTGCCCAAGTACCTCGCGCAGGCCAACTCGGGGATGGATACTTAACGGTCTAGGATACTGGATCAAGCTTTGCGAAGAGCTGATTTTCACATGGCAGCAATGCTGGAATACAGTGAGTGAACAGCCTTTCATTGGAAGTAACTAAGAGAGAAGCCCTATGTATGGAGATTTAAGTTAGTTTTAAAGACATACTTAGGAGGGGGGGGGGGGGGGGGGGGAGGAGGCAGGTTTGTACTGCAAGGCCGTTGAGGAAACGTGCTTCCGTTTTCTCGCGAGACAAAGGAAGAAAAGAATGTAAAGTTATAGCCAAACAAGAGAAATAAGACTGAGGAACAGGGTGCATTACACACTAAGTTTCCTCTCCACGTACACAAGCAAATCAGCTGCCATACCACCACGTTCACGTCGAGTCCACAGAGACATGTGTGGGAGAACAGAAAGGGTTAAAGATGTACTCCTTTCAGGGTGCTTTCTCTCCCACGGTGCAGCACGGGTCATGTGCTCAATATACACAACCACAGAACTGTAGACTTACATGGGAACCGTTGACTTCCAACACGCGCGTACACACACACACACACACACACACACACACACACACACACACACTGACACACACACACATACAGAGAGAGAGAAAAGAGAGAGAGAGGGGGGGGAAAGGCCTATGCACACAGTGTATAAACA
>CM031603.1:47494471-47499471 GCA_018398815.1 Conus ventricosus | reverse complement strand
ATGTGAGAGAATGTAAGGGAGTGGGAAAGAGAGGAGTAAAATTTTGGTGGAGAGAAAGAGAAGAGGATGTGTGTGGTGTGGGGTGTGTGTGTGGTGTGTGTGTGTTGTGTGTGTGTGTGTGTGTTGAGTGAGAGAGAGAAGAAAAGAAAAGAGAAAAGAGAGACAGAGACAGACAGACAGACACCCCACACACACACACACACACAAACACACCACACCCGCGCGCGCACCCCGCACGATGAAGAGCGCTCAGATTCGGGCGAGGGAGGAATGCCCCCGGAAGCATGTGCAGGAATGCACATCTGTCAGCTGGGGTTTTCAACTCCCCCGTCCCCTCCCTCCCCCCTCCCCACCGTTACCCCCATCGCCAAACGCTTCTCGCACCACCCCCATCCCCACCCCCCGCCCACCTCCCTGTCTCCTCCCTCCCTCTTTCCCGGCCCCAGTCATCTGGTGAGGGGTTAGCTGGGTCTGAACTTTCACCAACACGCGTAAACCCGCCACCTCCTCACGGCACACAACCCGAAAACCTCCACAAAAGGTGGCCACAACCAGAGAGAGAGAGAGAGGGGGGGGAAAAGAGGGGGGGGGGGAAGAGAGAGTGGAGGAGAGGAGAGAGAGAGAGAGAGAGAGAGAGAGAGAGGAGAGAGAGAAAGAGAGAGAGAGAGGAGAAGAAGAAGAAGAAGAGAGAGAGAGAGGAAAAGAGAGAGAAAGAGAGAAAGAGAGAGAAGAAAAGAGAGAGAAGAGAGAGAGAGAAAGAGAGAAGAGAGAGAGAGAGAGAAAGAGAGAGAGAGAGAAGAGAAAAGAAAAAGAGAGAGGAGAGAGAAAAGAGAGAGAGAGAGAGGAGAGAGAGAGAGAGGAGAGAGGAAAGAGAGGGTGGAGGGAAGGGAGGGAGAAGCGCATTTGCAGAAACTAAAATGAGAAAAAAATGGTCAGACCAGGATAGAAATAATGGTCAGATGCTTACGGTTTAAGTTATGTGACTGTATGATTGTAAGTTTTGTGGACTACAATATTCAATTTTCCCCCCTCCCACTCTCTCTCTCTCCTCTCCAGTAATTCTCCCCTCGTCCCCCTCCAAAAATCATACCTCCCTTTTCCTTGTCCCGCTGAAAATGTCTCTCTTGGGTGTTTCTCCTAAATCCCCTCCACGTTTAAAAGCTCTCTCTTTCCGGCCCCCCCCCCCCCCTCTCCTCTCTCTCTTTCTCTTCTCTTTCTCACACACAGCATGCGTACAGACACACTCACTCGGACTGATTTATTCACGAACACAAAACACGCAGAGCGCGTGCACACACAAGCTCACGCAGACACACATAACACACCACGCACATGAAAACCCTGAACTCGGAAGGCTAGTAACTCCTTCCCCCCCCCCCCCCCCCCCCCCCCCCCCCCCACCCGTAGGGAATGGCCCCGTAACACGCAAGACGACCATAGATCCCGCCTCCATGGAGACATACAAGCAGTACAGGACGACTATGACACAATGACGTCCAACTGAATGACAAAACACCTACCCAACTCTGTCCCTCCCTCCCTTCCTTCAACCCCACCGCCACAGACATTTACCCACCTTCCTTCCCGCCCGACGGCTTGGAATCTTGACGACGTAACATTAAAAACAAATAAAGCAACAAAAACGAAAAAAAAAAGAAAAGAAAAAACACAGGCATCTGACCAGCTAAGTAACTACAATCAATATGTCCGTTTACGGGCAAATTCAAATGAACAGCAACGAGAGATCTTGGGACGGAGAGCGGTGTCCCGTGTGTGTGGTGTGTGTGTGTGTGTGTGTGTGAAAAAAGGGAGCGTCAAACACTGACCAACGAACAAATTGACGTGCTCTGCAGTCCATGCAGCGACTACCCTTGAGTAGCACCCCAGAAGACTTCCTGTTATCGACAGCTCCCTGTGGACTGCTGGCCCTGGGAGTGCGACAGGACTGGACTAGGTGTGGTTGTGCAGGTGGGGGGGGGGGGGGGGGGGGGGGGGGGGGGGGGGGGGGGGGGGGGCGGGGCAGGAAAAAGCCGCGTGGGAGTAATTCATCTAATGGGGCAACGAGGATAGGGAGAAGAGAGGGAGAAACAGAAAAACAAATAAACGGACAGATGGATCAAGCAGTGTCTAGACCAATATGCTCCTCGTTTTTCACTAGTGTGCATACAGTGAGCCAACTTAACCGTAATGTTCTGGCTGACGATCAAGTTAACAGACTCAGTAACAATGTTTTTGGCTGAAGATCGTCTTAACCGTAATGTTTGAGATGAGAATCAGGTTATCCATCATGTTCCGGCTGAAGATCATCTTAACTCAGCTTATCCATCATGTTCCGGCTGAAGATCGTCTTAACCGTAATGTCGAGATGAGAATCAGCTTATCCATCATGTTCCGGTTGAAGATCGAGTTAACCGTAATGCTGAAGATCTAGTTAACCACGATGTTCAGGCTGGAGATAAACTTACGGAAAGTGGTTCAGGCTGAAAACGCCCAACTCAGACAGCTGAGAGTACAATGGTTAAAGCGGAATCCGTTAAAAAATCGTTATACATCTACAGACCAATGCGGGAAGCAAAGGCTAATGGTATATCAAAAGATCACAAACAACCCCATTGCAGCCACACACTATAATGTCCAACAAGCATCGTCATAGCTGTAGCATTTTCTCTGAAATGGAAAGATGGCGACCATATTTAGTTTTAGTTCCAACTAAAACAAACTAAACATCTGAACACTGACGATCAAATAAACAAATCGAATCTTCGTGAAGGTTCACAGAGACAGTTACGTAGTAGCTTGTTCTTCCTCTCTTGCCTAATGATGGTTGTCCGATTTCACACTCCCCACACAATCACCCCCCCCCCCCCCCCCCCCCCCCCCCCTTCCCCTTTTACGCAAATGATCACGACTGCAGAACCAAAAGTATGTTTTGTTGAGCAGACAAACCCTCACTGGCCTGCCTGCCTGTCTGTATCCTGTCTGTCAGTGTGTCTGTCTGTCCGTCTGTTGGTGTGTCTGTCTGGGCGGCAGAGAGCGGCATGCACCCAGTCACCCATCAGCTGCATTCCACACTCCGCCAACCAGACTTTCCCCGCACGCCACTGACCCATTTATCATCCTGCTGGTCCAGAGCGGGAGCTGAGCTGGCTGAGAACCTTTGTAAACCGTGCTCCTATCCCCGATTCCTTCACGCGGTTCGGGTTGCCCCCGAACCTCCACCGCCCCAACACCCTTCTCATAATCCCCTTCGTCTCACGATTTGTTTGGTTCACTCTCTAACGACATCAGACGTGTAAGGAGGTTAAAAACTACGGAGAAAAAGGTCTGTTGATTTCAAAATACACCACAAAAATCAACTGAATGTGAAAGAGTAACCTCACGTGTGCCATTTGCCATTACTGGTCTGTAGATGTGTCACGATTTTCAACGGATTCCGCTTTTCCCCACTGTATTTTCACCGGATAATGGATTGACACAGATGTATGTATGTTGCTACGTTTTGTGAATCTTTGGTTTTTAGTTGATTTGGGCGGGAGACAGGAAACAACCTTACTTTCGCGGGGGAAAATGACGACTGGGGGGAGGGACAGGTAAGGTTTGGCTCGACAATGGATGGGTAAATGTTACAACTGTACTCCCAATTCCGCCATACAATCTCGATCTTCTGCTCTCGACAGCTTATTAAAAAAAATGCTTAGATGTATTAATGCTGAGCATTGGTTCTTTCCTTTCTTGTCGTTTGTCTCAAATGAGAACACAATTGTTACTGAATATGTGTTTGACTAAGACGTTCTCTGTCGTGTTTCTACACCAGACAGAAACGGAAGTCCAGCGAACAGTTTGAGTGTTTACCGTTTCTGAACAAGAGCATATTAATATGTCAGTCTGTTTCTACTGTTGTCCAGCCTCCTAAATGTTTACCATTAAAATACTGACAAAATTATACCCTAAATGGAGAAACATTTCCTTCCCCTTTCCCTCTCTATCTCTCTCACATATCCATACCCCCAACGCGCACACACATCAACAACAGGTCTAGTAAGGGCAGTACAAATAACAGCAATACACTGTCAAAGGGCGATACAGTCAAAAAGGGGAAGAACAGACAACCATAGCACGTTCATGAAGAGCAGTAGAGACCCAAAAAAAAGAAAGAGAGAGAGAGAGAGAGAGAGAGAGAGAGAGAGAGAGAGAGAGAGAGAGAAGAGAACAAGAGAGTACTGACAATAACAATATACTCTGTTCGGGAACTACAGACGAAAAGGGCAACACACACAACAGGACGCTTTGTAACTAGTGAAAGGGCTACAGAGACAAAAAAGGGCAATAAAGACAACAACATTACACTCAGCAATAGCAGTGCAGATTTAACACAAAGGGCAATAAAGACAACAACATTACACTCAGCAATAGCAGTGCAGATTTAACACAAAGGGCAATAAAGACAACAACATTACACTCAGCAATAGCAGTGCAGATTTAACACAAAGGGCAATAAAGACAACAACATTACACTCAGCAATAGCAGTGCAGATTTAACACAAACAAAAGGAAATAAAGACAACAACATTACACTCAGCAATAGCAGTGCAGATTTAACACAAACAACGGCCAATAAAGACAACATTACACTCAGCAATAGCAGTGCAGATTTAACACAAAGGCAATAAAGACAACAACATTACACTCAGCAATAGCAGTGCAGATTTAACACAAACAACGGCCAATAAAGACAACAACATTACACTCAGCAATGGCAGTGCAGATTTATCACAAACAACGGCCAATAAAGACAAGCGTACACACAACAAAGACAGAACCAACAGTCAAGAGCGACAATTGAGAATTAGGAGGAAATTCCAGTCGGAGCGAAAACAACAATACCACGTACACAGTGAAAGCCACTGAGCTCGCACATTTGGAACATTTTCTCTAACCATCTCCCTCCTGCTTTTCCTTTATTTTTCTTTTATTTATTGCAACCGTCCCCGTCCCCTTCC
>CM031603.1:47478638-47493471 GCA_018398815.1 Conus ventricosus | reverse complement strand
CCTGGCGCTTTATATTTCTGCACCCCGGGATGAGCGGGGACGCTTTCTTAAAGTTTACTGGAGTACAGATTGATTTATTGTCAGATTTACCAATGATTCAATGATTGAAAACGGATTGCGTGGGGAATTAGTATGGCGTCGCATCATTACTGTAAAGCAAACAACAAAACTTGGACGACTATGATCCGAGTAAAAGGTCTAACTATCTCATGTATTTAGATGCAAACAATCTGAAATGGTTGGGCAATGGCGCAATCACTTCCGTTACGAAACTTTAAAATGTACCGGGGACCGAAAATATTCAAAAGGCTTTAAAAGTGGTTGGCAGTTTCCCCGATCAACAGCGCGGTTTCATTCTAGAAGTTGACTTAGAATATCCCAGGAACTCCAGACCTCATAATGACTACCATTGCAGCAGAAAGTCTAAAGATGGTCCAAGAAAACCCCTAAACTTGTCCCCAACCTTCGGGGCAAAAAAAATTATGTCTGCCATTACAGACTTCTGCAATTTTATTTAAGACATGGTTTGAATTTAACAGCTGTTCATCGCATAATTGCTTTTGATCAAGAACAGTTCATGAAACCATACATCATGAAGAACACTGACCTCAGAAACTAAATCCACAGATGCTTCAGAAAAAGACTTTTCAAGTTGATGAACAACAGCGTTTTGGAAAGACTATGGAGAATCCGCACAAGCGTAAAGATTTTTAGATTGGTCACCAGAGAGAATGAAGCAATTAGCTGACTTAAAAACCAAATTTAAATCGGGAAATTTAAAAGATTTCATGATCAGCTTTTGGCATAATGATGAAGAAAAAGAAAGTCAAATTAGACAACCTTTTATTTTTTGGGGTTTACTGTTTTAGAATTATCAAAGCTTTTGATGTTAGAGTTTCTTTATGACTACTTTAAGCCCTCGTATCCTGAGTCCAGAGTACTTTACACAGATACAGATAGTTTTGTTATAGATATCCCTACTGAAGACATCTATAAAGACATGGAAACCGAAGGGGCTAAAGGGCATGCAGGATGGTACGACACATTTTGATTTCCCAAAAAATTCGCCTTTGCTTTTATTCCGTTAATAAAAGGTTTTAGGAAAGATGAAAGGGTGAATTATCGGAAAGGTGATCAAGGAGTAAAGTTGGTTTAAGGTCGAAAATGTACAGTATTTCGAGCCAGGAGAAAATCATTAAGAAAGCAAAGGGGAAAATCTCGCAGCGTTGTGCAGTCAAACATATCACATGACAACTACAAAGAAGCATTGTTTGGCAATAAGACTTTTTTATCATGACAACGTAAAACTGCGATCTAATCTACATGAGAACAACACAACAGTTGTAACAAAGAAGTCATTAGATAGAACAAACACAAAACGGGTGTTTTTAATCCAGAGTTTTCATATGCAATTGGGCACTGGAGAACCGCAAAACAGGGGGTTTTATATTTTCATCAACTTTATTATAAGATCAATCATAGCTTCATCCAATTCATTTTAAAACTTTTTTCATGTTTGCTTGACGAGTTCGTATTTTTTTTATTAATTCAAGATATTCTTTTTCCCCAATTTGGGGGTTTGGATTGTAGGATGATCTGGATGATTTAGCATCATAGATTAATCCTCGAAAATGTTTTCCTTAATAGCAGTAACACGCCTGAAATGATTCCCGTATCAAGTTCAAGGTCTCTTCCTTTACCAATTCTTTTCGTTCTGCTCTTCCTTCAGGCCTTCCATATTAAACCAAAATAATGTTTACGTAAATTAATAAAGCAGAACTGCCTGGGGGCGGAATTATCTGCAGTTCTTCTTTCACCAAAAGATCTTTGAGGAGCAGTTGTTTTGTTGTGTCAGTTTCTCGTAATAATACACGGGCGATTCATCTTTACAATTCTTTTTATTCATATGGGTCAACACTCCAAACTGGAATCTGTTCCCTGATGCGAGTGTCCACCTCCTTCCCCCAGTAAATAAAGGTACCATAACTTCAACCCAAATGGTAATAAGATTTGCCAGATAGACCTCTCCTTCACACATTTATTGTTTTTCTTTGATTAGCTTGTACTGGTTTTAAGAGCCCTTAAAATTTTCTTCATATTCCTTGCGCGCAAACTGATGCATCTTCTAACCCATTTGTGTTGCGAGAATTGTCATCAGCTCTCTGTGAAACTGGTAGGAGAAAAAGTCTTTCGCCCCTAACTGTTTGTTTAAATTTCGACTAAAAGCCTGTGATCTGTGGAACTCCTGAAGGCCTCTTTTGATGTAACTCTAAGAGTTTCACCAATAATAGATTCACTTAACTTGCCTTTAAATTCTTTTCCAACATCGACTTGAATCATGCGAGGATAAGTTAAAGGACCAACGCTGGTTATATCACTGTATAGCAACAGCAACAGCAAAAGCACTCTTTTTGTGTAATGGTTCCGCATCTTTGATCTTGAAGCTAATGTCAATGACTGTGATGCGTACTAAATCTTTTTCGTCTAATTCCTACAGAGGTTAAAATATGAAGATCCATTTGATGGGTGTCGGTGGAAGTTGATAATTGACAAAGTGTTGTCACTGTATTCGCCTAGGCCGCAGGTAAATAAATTTGCCAAATCGCTTGTTTTAGATAACCATTCTTTTGCTGTTGTTCACTGACACCCCTGCTTGGCTTAGCTTTTGGTATTGCTGTGATGCCCTTCCAATATCCTTTGGGCGAATAATAGATTTTGTTCATTATTAATTCAGCCATATTATGCAACCAAAAACAGGGGACGACGGTCATACCAACGGCAATAAACGCGATTTCTGCATCTTTTGGTTTTTCTGATGTTAATAAAATCACTGAATTTTGGTGGGGGCAATGTCTGGACTTGTTTTGCCTGTTACTAGATATATTCTTTCAATTTGCTTGGTCACATTTTTTAAATGTTAACTGCATGCCCCCGTTCTTTCAGGGTGTCAATTTAAAATCAACTGCTCACGTCCTTGCCTATCATAGGCCGTCCTTGTGCAAGCTGCTAGTTGCTCATAGCTTTTGTTATGTCTTTTTCTCTCGCTGTCATCCCGCAGTTTTACAAAATGCAAAATTACTGCCGCTAAAAGCAAGCGCATTCACTCACACCGCCGCTATCATTATTGCAGTGAAGCCATTTTTTTATAAATGTATATTTTTTCTTACAATATTTATATTGTCTGGAATATTTCCTTGCTTAATAAAAATGCTTGCGTAGCAAATGAAGCTGCAATAATAGCAATCATCTTTGCTGAATCCTCCAAAGTCTAGTTTGCCAAGATCTGCCGTTTTATTTTAAACAGGCATTTACCAAGCATTGAGTATCCTACACTTAGTCCTCCAATAACAGCAGAATGTATACACGGTTAGCAAATAGATTTTTTTCGGTGCTCATTTTAAAAAATAAAATAAGTATAATTATTAAAAATCATGACAGTGATGATCTTCCTCAGCTACAAGGCGGCCTAAACCGTTCTGAACTTATTAATAGAACCAAGTTGAATGACCAAGCTATTATGTCCAAAAAGGAGAGGCTGTAGTCTTTGGCAGCGTGTGGAAAACTAAAACCGTTCCTCGAACTGAATCAGAATTGAAACAGATTCAAACAGATGCCCAGCCACAAGACTTTTAAAAGTATCATAAACTGTATGAAGCGCAGCTGGGGTTCGAAATGGTGAAAAGTGTGGGCAAACGGTTTCTTAGTTTGTACACTCAACTAGTCAGTAGATTTAGCACCATTGATTCTGAACAAGATCTTACGTATGATTTAACGCAAGATTCCAGTTTACAAATCATTAGAGTCTCTAGGGTGTGATTATATACTATAGATATGAACATGTTATCGCATAAATCATGGATTAATAACTTTTAATCATATAATTTTATAATCCCTTCAAAATAAACATCAAGAAAATCATCAGAATCAGAAACACTGAATCAGTGGAGAAAGTAACAAGCTAGAAAATCAGCAGAAACGCTGAACCAGGTGGAGACATTAAAAATCCTGGGCGTTTGAAGCGGAAAAAAATTATCAGAGTGGATACAGACAAAAAAAATTAATGTTACAGCATTATGAAAACATAACACCGATAGAGCGAAGCCACGCCAGAACCTGAGTTATAGAGGTGGACAATGCCAGCTATAAAAACTCCAAGTGAACAAGGCCCCAAATCTTCATGGAATTTTGAACTTAAAACTGTTGCCATTTTTGGCGCCATTGCTGCTGTTTGGGGCGTTATTGCGGCTATAAAATAATAACCGATGGCAACTAAAACAAAAGCAATCAAAAAATCTGAGCCACTAAAATGCAGAAAAAGACACCAGCAACGCCAAAACCGGCAATAACAAAGGCATCATTTTGATCCATTTCAAGGAATAATATTTTAAGAACTAATTTTAAATTTTTTTATAAAAAAAGATCATGGCGTATTATAAAAATGATGGTGTCAAAAAATAAAGGACAATGAGTCCTCATAAAAACAAAATCATATACCCAAATTGTAATCAATGCGGTTGCTTCGTATGTAAAACCTTCCTTAAGATCTATGCAGAGAAACGCGAGCAAGACATCCTCACTATGACGCGTCTTTTGAGGCGTAGTGGTGTAGCTATATGAACATCTGCTATTAAGATAAAAACATAGATTGTTATTTATTTTGATAATTATAAGAAACTTGAATACGAACTTGGTTGTACTTAGAGGATTACTTAACAAGAACTTAATTAAGGAACTTGATCAAGATACTTAATTAAAAACTTAATCAAGAAACTTTTAAAACTAGAGTAACTTAATTAAAAACTTGGTAAACTAAAATAAAAAATAATTAAGAACTTAGGGTACTTGGGGGATGGGAGTGTGTTGGGTGTACACAGAGCTTTAATATTTGACATGTGTAAAGCACCCTTGTGCAAGACATGCTTAGCGTATTTGTAATGCATTGGGCTCTTTTGTTTGCAAGTTCAAAGCCAGGCCACCAAGTGCATTTAACAAAAGCCTGATTGAATAAACCAAGACAATGGTAATAAAGTACACCCACGGCCGCCTTAAAGGCATCCTAAAAGTTTGTACAGGGTGTTGAAGCAGAGCAGACAGGCATGAAAGTCATGAATCAGCAGTGTTCCAATACTAGTTGACATGGTGACGCTACAGGCGGTTGCGCGACCTAACTTTTTTTTTTTTTTTTACTTCTGTGGTTACAAGCAATGCTCTGGCTCAGACACAATCATCGCAAGAGTAGAAATTACCCGAAACCTGAAACTCCTGGCCAGCATAGAGGAGTAGCATGAGTCCAGCAAGTAGGCCACCGTTCACTCCGCGCGAACGCGAAGCGATACTCAAAGCATGTGAGGTAAAGAACTATTTTTAGAAAAACTGTCCGGGCTTTGTGGCAGAGTCCAGCAAGTAGGCCCCGTTCACCGCCGAACGGTCGCTATTTTTAGGCCGTGCTTTGGCAGTTGCCCTTCCACCGTTAACAATACGGGATTGCTGGAGCTGCTTGTCATTGTTATGTGCGGATCTTGTTTCCAGTACTGTTGCAAAGCCCGGCACTTGCAGCATGCCCTTTTAAATTTCATTCAGCTTGCCAGAAAATGAAACGAAAAGGAAGGCCTACAACAAAAAAACCCTGGGTATCCTAAAGAACGCTGCACGCATCGTAATTTGTCTTGCGTGAACATCAGAAAACCCAGTTTTTTTCTTTCTACAAACAGCCCATGATTCCTTCGTTCTCCCATCTTTCCTTTCATTTTTTCCGGCCATTGTTTACAACAAAATCAAGAAGTTACCAAAACTGAACGTAAATTAACAAGGACTGTGCAATCTTGCCTCCTCATAATTTCTCATCCTTTTTGTAGTCTTCTACAATTTCTGCTTCATTTGCTGATTTAGAAAACATCTGATCATAAAAGCATCTCTGAAATAGCTGATTGAATGTCAGCCTGATTTGCCATAAGATAGTCATGTAATTCTTGTGGCTTGAAAGATCTGTTCTCCTTTCTTTCTTTAACAATTGCTCAAGCTTTCTTTAGCTTCTTTGGCAAATCTGCGGTCCTTCCTTTAATCTTTTATTCAATTATACTGTCATTTTTTAAAGTAGTCTTGATTCGCTTGCATAAAAAGACATTCTTCCTCCTGTCCACAATTCCGTTGGTGTTGGCGGGGAAAATGGAAGATTTGAGCTGTTGAAAAGTAGAATTCTTGATCCTTTCAGGTAAATTAAAGTTTGATGGCTGTGTTAAGAAATCTAATAGATTTTGATGAGCAACTTGCAATTCCAGAATTTCTCTCTCTAATTCTGAGGAAATCTGTCTTGAGACATAGATAATATTTTCGTTTAAGCAAAATCTTTACCAGCAAAACACTCTATCACTGAAACACGTCCGATCACCACAGCACCAACTACACCAATGACGATATAACTTAAGGCCCTTGACAACAACACTAATTGCTGGGCGGATGTGACGTCTTTCCTAAACTATCACATGATTAAAATCTTGACTTATGATAGGTGAAATGTAAGAAACATGTCTAAAACCGTTTTTACCCAGGCGGGAAATGCCGCCACACACGTCCAGGTGACGCCCCAGCCCTACCTTCTGGCGCCATAATTACAGGTCATAGATCCTCCAGTGTACTGCCAGCCACAAACCCCAAGCCATCTCTAATGGGTGTTCTGCACAGTGTCCTCACCAATATTTTGTTTGGTGACTGTCTCTGCAAAATGATAGTATTGAAAATGACTGTCTGCGCTAAAATGATGTTATAGATAATGATCACAAAAACGCGCTGAAAAACTAAAACCAGAAAGTGCCTAGAGTCGGCCTTTTCCTGTTACTCTCCCTGTAACAGTCTAAACGACTCAGTTATTCCCCACCAGGCCTGATGACAAACTTACCGATTTTTTCATGTCAATAAAATTTTAAACGAGCAACAAACGTAGTCTGTTTCTTATACCAAATATTAATATACAATGATCCCTCATGTCTGTTGTAACCTTGATCACGGCCACAGGGTCGAGACCAGGGGGTGGGGGTCATTCCACGTGATTCATCCCCACCCCGCCCCCCCCACCCCCCCCCGGCCCCCCCGTTTTTAAAAACCCTTAAGCTCAGCCTTTCCCTCCTCCCTCCCACCCCACCCACCCCACCCACCCTCTCCTCCGTCCCAGCGAGTTAAGGTGATCAATAGCAGTTCACATTACAGCTCCTCATTGGGCTGGTGATGCTGAGATAGTCCTGGTATTGCTCACTTTGGAGTAATTTGTGGCCGCCAGGACAGAGTGTTTGTGGGGACGGGGGGGGGGGGGGGGGGTATAGGAAGAGGATGGAGAAAAGCAGCGTAAGGACAAAGAAAGGGTAGACTGGAGAGGGGGGGGGGGTGTTGGTAGGGAGGGGGTGGTATGCTGGGCTTATATGGTAGGGTAACGAAAGGCTGCTGCTCCTACCTGGGTCTTCAACGAGCGCACGCACGCACGCACACACACACACACACACACACACAACACACACACACACTACACACACAAACACTTGCACTGTGTGCCAAGGGGAAAAGCAGATACAATGCACAGAGACAAACGCGCGCAGCCATGGTGTGGTCTGGGGAAGCTGAAAGGCCAGTGTGCCAGTTATGACGTCATGCTCCTCCGAACTGCACGATCACTCTACATCATGACGTCATGTTTCTGTTAAACCGCACTTCGCTCTGAATCTAGCCATGACCTCATGAAGTCCTGTATGACGACGTCACACTTAAGCGTGAATCATAATGTTCCTGGATTGTCCGTCTTGCAGGCAGACTTACCGTTTTTGTTTTAGAACTGCACGTATCTTGACAGTTAAACTTGGCCTATCAAACCGCACGCCATTATACAAGGATTCGCGCTGGCTTATTAGCCTAACAGAACCTTAGCTCATTTACCAGATAAAACTTTATATCGTTGGAGAAACCATGGCGTTAGTCCATAGCTGTGACCTACGTCCCTTTCGGAACTGTTTGGTCCTTCTCTTGCATCACCTCATGTCCTTTTGAATCGCAACGCCATTTCACAAAACGTTATAATTAAGCCCCATAAACTTGTACTACCCACTAACCATACTGCTAACTACGATTTATATCTTACTAATCCGAGTGTCCTTCTGATTTTTTAACTTTATATCCCTTAGAACTGAACTAATTCAATATTCTACGGTTGTCCCTGACTTGCGTCCTTTAAAAAATGCGCGGAGATAGAGAGAGAGAGAGAGAGAAGAGAGAAAAGAGAGAGAGATAGAGAGAAAGAGAAAGATAGAGAGAGAGAGAGAAAGAGGAGAGAGAGGAGAAAGAGGAGAGAGAGAGAGCAAAGAGAGAGAAGAGAGAGAGAGAGAGAGAGAAGCAGAGAGAGAGAGAGATCTATATTTTGGATACCTGTTCAATGACGTCTGGTATTAAATATATAATTACATTACAGCCTTCTCAGAATGAGGAGGTTCACCTTGAAGCAAAAAGGTTCAGACCACAGAAATGGCAGGGACTGGGATGGGGAGAAAGAGAAGTCAAACGCACCATGGGGTGGGGCTGGGGTGGGGGGGGGGGGGGGGGGGGGGGGGCGAAGGAAGGGGATGGAGAAAAGCTTTTCCAACCTTCCCGTTCTTTCAAAGTAGTTAACTTCTAAACAAATTATAAAAAAAAAACCCAAAAGAACAACAACAAACCAAAACAACAACAACAACAACAAAAATCAAACAAACGAAGAAGCAGAAGAAGGAAAAAATAACAAGAACACCTTATTAACGATGTTTGAATTGAAAGACTTTTTTTCTGAATTTGTTTTTGTTGTTGTTTTGTTGTTTGTTATTGTTTTGTTGTTGTTGTTACTCCTTTGTTAATATTCTTGTGTTGTCTTAAGTACTTTGAAAAGGAATGGGTAGGAAACTTAGCATACTTAAACCTCATATGGGTGGGAAACTTAGTTTTATCTCATATGGGTGGGAAACTTAATACACTGAAATTACACTTAAAATTCGCGATTTTCCATGATCATTACGGCTCCTTTTCTTCCACACACCACACACACACACACAATTAATGCCGCCCCTCTGACTCCAGTACTACCCGTCGCCACACCACTCCATGTGCTCTTCACTCTGCTTCCTTGTGGTAGGGGCAGGTGAGAGTTGGAGATAAGAGGGGATGGGACTGGGGTGGAGATTGGGGGGGGGGGGGGGGGGAGGAAGGAGGGGGCGGCACAGAGGGGGAGGGAGGAGAGGGGAGGAGACGGGGCAGTCTTTTGATGGTGGGCAGCGAGTCGTAACCCCCCCGTTCCCGCTGTGCTTTGAGGGGCAGAGTGGCGGAACGCACTCGCTCTGCGCTCCACGACCCCGTCCCAAGGGGCCTGGCTGCCTGGTCTTTGTCACTAGGTTACTACCTTGTGGGCCTCGGAGATAACACACACACACCACACACACACACACACGCACACACACACACACACACACACTCACACACACACACGCGCACACACACACACCTGGCTGGCACACGCTCGTGCGCGCGCGCGCACTCACACATAAACACACAGACTGAGGCGAGGCGGGGAGGGAGGGACGGGCAGTAGGGGAAGAAAAAGAGAAACAGGGCGGGGTTGGGATGGAGAGAGGAGAGAGAGAGGAGAGAGAGAGAGAGAGAGGAAGAAGAAGGAGTTAAAGAGCTGGATGAGGTGGAGGCACACACAAACAAACAAAGGAGAGAGAGAGAGAGAGAGAGAGAGAGAGAGGAGAGGATGAGAGAGAGAGGAGAGAGAGAGCGAGAGGAAGAAGAAGAAGAAGGAGTTAAAGAGCTGGATGAGGTGGAGGCACACACAAAGAAAGAGAAAGAAAAGGAGAGAGAGAGAGAGAAGAGAGAGAGAGAGGGGAGAAGAAGAAGAAAAAAGAAGAAGGAGTTAAAGAGTTGGATGAGGTGGAGGCACACACACAGAGAGAGAGAGAAGAGAGAGAGGGGAGGAGAAAAAGGAGAGAAAAGAGAGAGAGGAAGAAGAAGAAGGGAGTTAAAGAGTTGGATGAGGTGGGGGGCCCAACACAAAGAAAGAGAGGGGAGAGAGAGAGAGAGGGAGAGAGAGAGGAGAGAGAAGAAGAAGAAGAAGAAAGAAGAAGGAGTTAAAAGAGCTGGATGAGGTGGAGGCACACACAAAGAGAGAGAGAGAGAGAGAGAGATGAGAGAGAGAGAGAGAGAGAGGAGAAGAAGAAGAGAAGAGAAGAAGGGAAGAAGGAGTTAAAGAGGGGATGAGGTGGAGGCACACACAAAGAAAGAGAGAGAGAGAGAGAGAGAGAGAGAGAGAGAGAGAAGAAGAAGAAGAAGGAGTTAAAGAGTGGTGGGGTGAGGCACACACAAAGAGGAGAGAGAGAGAGAGAGAGAGAGAGAGGAGAGAGAGGAAAGGGGAGAGGGAGAGGAGGAGGAGGAGAGAGAGGGAAGGGGGGGGAAGAGAAGAAGGAGATAAGAGTGGATGAGGTGGAGGCACAGAGAGAGAGAGAGATGAGGAGAGAGAGAGAGAGAGAGAGGAGAAGAGAGAGAGAGAGAGAAGAAGAAAGAAGAAGAAGAAGAAGAAGAAGAAGAAGAAGGAGGAGGGGAGAGGAGGGGAGTTAAAGAGCTGGATGAGGTGGAGGCACACACAAAGAAAGAGAGAGAGAGAGAGAGAGAGAGGAGAGAGAGGAGAGAGAGAGAGAGAGAGAAGAGAGGTGGGGGTGGGGGAGAAGACTCGTGCTTTTATCGAACACATGGACATGACGGAGCACCGTACTAAAACACAACCCTGAATGGATAATACACTCTGTGGAACTTAACATGACGGAACCTTTTATCACTGTGAAACACAGACCTGATGGACCAAAGACAAAGGTGGCGCATTGACACGACGGAATATGACTTACTGCGGTACACAGTTATCATGGGAACACAGACACAGTGTATGTAACACAGACATGATCGGAACACACACTACAGAAAAATCATACATTGTGGAACAAAAGGGATGAGAACATGAGAACACAGACGGCAGGGGAAAGAACAGACAAAACGACGGAACACAGACACTGTGGAACATAAACATGATGAAACAAAGACGCAGTTGAATACGGACACACCGCAACCCGTTTCAGACTCAAAGAAACTTTTGGAGACCAGGGAAATGAATGACAGACATGATGGAACACAGAAATGGGCAGTTCTCACACAAGCACTATCGCGATTGTAATGAATTTTTAATTGTAATAAGACAGAAATTTCCGCCCCAAGTATTTTTATACAATGCTTGTCGTAAGTTACCTATCCCCAAACAAAACAATCACACACAAAAAAAAACCACGCGCGCAAAACAGGCGGGCGTACAAGCAAGCGTTCACACACAAAACACACCACACACACACACACCAAAACCACACACACAACACACACACACGCACGCACGCACGCACACACACAACACAGACCAAACCAACCAGAAACTTGCAAACCCTCCAAAAGCCTAACCCTGTAACAGTCTAAACGACTCAGTTATTCCCCACCTCCTGGATGACAAACTTACCGGATTTTTCATGTTCATTAAATTTAAACGAGCAACAAACGTAGTCTGTTTCTATACCATAATATTATATACTATGATCCCTCATTCCTGTTGTACCTTGATCACGCCACAGGGTCGAGGGAGACCAGGGGTTGGGGGTCATTCCAGTGATTCATCCCCCGCCCCCCCCCCCCCCCGCCCCCCCGTTTTACCCCTTTTAAACGTCTGCCTTTCCCCCCGCCCTCCCCCCCACCCCACCCCACCCCACCCCTTTCCCCCCGTCCCAGCGAGTTTAAGGTGATCAATAGGCAGTCAATTACAGCTCCTCAGTGGGCTGGTGATGCTGAGATTGTCCAGGTATTGATCACTTTGGGAGTAAATTGTGGCCGCCAGGACAGAGTGTTTGTGGGGGACGGGGGGGGGGGGGGGGGGTATAGGAAGAGGATGGGAGAAAGCAGGCGTAGGACAAGAAAGGGAGACGGAGAGGGGGGGGGGGGGGGGTGTTGGTTGGGAGGGGGTGGGGATGCTGGGCTTAGTATGGGTAGGGTAACGAAGGCTGCTGCTCCTACCTGGGTCTGCACGCACGCACGCACGCACACACACACACACACACACACACACACACACACACACACACACACCACACACACTGCACTGTGGTGCCAGGGGAAAAGCAGACAATGGCACAGAGACACGCGCGCAGCCATGCGTGTGGTCTGGGGAAGCTGAAAGGCCAGTGTGCCAGTTATGACGTCATGCTCCGTCCGAACTGCACGTCACTCTACAGTCATGACGTCATGTTTCTGTTAGAACCGCACGTCGCTCTACAGCCATGACCTCATGATGTCCTGTTTGAGCTGACGTCACTCTTAAGTCGTGATCATAATGGTCTGGATTGTCGGTCTGCAGGCAAGACTTACCGTTTTGTTTTAGAACTGCACGTATCTTGACAGTTATACTTGGCCTTTCAAACCGCCACGCCATTTCATGGATCTCGCTGGCTTTTAAGCCTAACTGACCTTAGCTCATTTACCAGATAAAACTTTATATCGTTGGAGAAACCATGCGTTAGTCATAGCTGTGACCTACGTCCTTTCGGAACTGTTGGTCCTTCTCTTGCAGTCACCTCATGTCCTTTTGAATCGCACGCCATTTCACAAAACGTTATAATTTAACCCCAAATAAACTTGTACAAACCACACTAACCATACGCTACGATTTATATCTTCTAGATCCGAGTGTCCTTCTGATGTTTTAACTTTTATATCCCTTAGAATGAACGTAATTCATATTCTAAAGGTTGTCCCTGACTTGCGTCCTTTAAAAATGCGCGGAGAGAGAGAGAGAGAGAGGAAGAGAGAAGAAGAGAGAGAGAAGAGAGAAAGAGAAAGAAGGGGAGAGAGGAGAAAGAGAGAGAGAGAGGGGAAAGAGAGAGAGAGAGAGCAAGAGAGAGAGAGAGAGAGAGAGAGAGAGAGAGAAAAGAGAGAGAGAGAGATCTATATTTTGGATACCTGTTTTAATGACAGTCTGGGTATTAAGTATTCATAAATATTTGAAGGTAATAAATAAAGCTGGTCGCTTTGCTTCAACCATTTTCAACGGTCAAGCAATTCACAATCTAGGATTTCTTTCATCAAATCCCCTGCTCTATTTTGTCCTTTACGGCGAAAGCACAGTCACTACGGCGAAAGCACAGTCACTACGGCGAAAGCACAGTCACTGTCTTCTTCCTTCAGGCTGCACTGAATCTTTTCCTTGTCAGATAAAAAACTCCTACCCCTCTCTCCGTCAGCATCCGCTCCAGTCTTAAAGTCCCGCATCTTTATTCCTTCATCTCCACTGTACATGCTGTCCTTTCCTATACTATGGTTGTACCAATACTGTTTCTTTCTCCTTCTTTGATCTTGGTACAGATCTTTTTTTCTTTTTCTTTTCGGATTTACAAACAGACTTTCCCTTTTTCTTTTTTTTTTCTTCTCATTACACACCCTAAAACATTAAGCTCATTTAAAGCGAAGGCATTTTTTTTGTGCCCCATCCTCCCCCCCCCCCCCCCCTCCACACATATACTCTGCCCCTCCCCCCCCTCCCCCCCATGTGTGTGTGTGTGTGTGTTTTGTGTGTGTGTGAGAGCGCCTGACTCGTAATCTTTGGGGATCCTGGGGTTTTCGGGGTTTGAACCTCCGCCGGGGGGTTTCGGTACAGGGGGATTTTTCCCTCGGAGTTAACATTGGTCTAACTCCTTTTCCCTACAGTCCTTCGAATGAACTATAAACCGAGGGTTTCCCTGTGTGAACGCATGCATAACATCTTGCACACACGTAAAATCCCATCACCAACTTTCGGAAGGAGTAGGCCATTTGGCCGTTGGTATGGATGACCACGTTACACATAGCATCACCCTGCGTGAGAAATGGAAAGAATGAAGGAAGTAAGGAAAATGAGTGATCGATATTGAATGATACTGACTGGATGACACGGGAAACGACTGAATGAAGCGCCAGCCGGCAGCTCTTCAGTCGGCACTACCCAGGTAGGCAGCCCGTTGTGTAAACGAGTGTGGATTGTAAAGCGCTTAGAGCTTGGCCTCTAGCCGAGAATAGGCGCTATATAAGTATTCATTATTATTATTATGAAGAGAGAGAGAGAGAGAGAGAGAGAGAGAGAGAGTGAGAGAGAGAGAGAGGAGTGAGAGAGAGAGAGGAGTGAGAGAGAGAGAGAGACTGACAGAGACAGAAAGAGATACTCTGCCCCTCGCCCCCAATGTGAGTGTGTGTGTGTGTGTGTGTGTGTGTGTGTGTGTGTGTGTGTGTGTGTGTGAGTCAGAGTGAGAGAGACAGACAGACAGAGTGGCAGACTGACAGAGACACACAGAGAGAGAGAGAGAGAGAGAGAGAGAGAGAGAGAATGGAGAGAGAGAGTGAGAGAGGGGAGAGAGAGAGATGGAGAGAGAGTGAGAGAGAGAGAGAGAGAGAGAGAGAGAGAGAGAGAGAGAGAGAGAGAGAGAGAGAGAGAGAGAGAGAGGACAGCAGTGAAGGGGCCAGTCGGAACACGCAAGTTGTCCCCCATACTAACAGGTAACACCACACCCACCTGAGACTCCAGTGAGACTGCAGACCGTCACCAGCAGCAGCAGCAGCAGCAGATGCCGGACGCCCAGAGGGTGAGGGAAGGAGGTGGCGATGGCGGCGGTGTGATGGGGGTGGATGGTCCGGCACAGGCGACAGGGAGGCCCCATGCCCTTCCATGCAGGGGGCGGGGGGTGGTGGGGGCTCGGGGCTGGCCTCCCCTCACTGT
>CM031603.1:47466138-47471138 GCA_018398815.1 Conus ventricosus | reverse complement strand
GAAGAGAGAGGAGGGGAGAGAGGAGAGAGAGGAGAGAGAGAGAGAAACAACAACCCAAAATGAAAGACAACGCGCATAAAAACCTTTCCAACGCGTTTGCTCCCAACCTTTACTTCGCCGTTTTCAAAGCGAGATTACTGCGGCAGAAAACTGAAAGAAGATGAAACACAAGAATCACTGGCGCCGCAAAAGAAAGAATAAAACGCACTAAAACAACAAACCACGGTTTCGACCCCTTTGGTCTTCTTTCAGCGAGACAAATTCAAGACAATGAAAACGAAGGGGGCGTGCAGACACTTGCATCCTCAAACTGTGCACAAAAAGGGGTTTTGGAATATAAAAATTTCCGTTACAGGCAACTGATGGATACTGACTAGGGCGATGGAAAGGTTTCCAATCTAATCCATTTTGCTCCCCGGTTGAGGAGACAGGCGATGACTGTCCATCCTTCGTTTCCTTTGTCTTGAATGTTGTTGGCTAGCCTGAAGAGGCCTGAGAGGTCCGTCCAAACGCGTGGGTTTGTTGTGTAATTTTGTTTATTCTTCTCTCTGGTGGCACAGTCATCTTTTTGGTTTTGTTTTAATCTTCTTTTTTTTTCCTTTTTTTAAACAAATTTTTATTTCATTTCATTTTTTTTTTTTGGATTGTACTCCTTAATTCACGTTTCTTTTTCTCTTTTTTTTTTTTTTTTTTTTTTTTTTTTCCCTGGGGTCTCTTTTCCCAAACTGCAATCTGCATTTCGCATCATTCCAAGAAATGGCCAATGTCAAGAAGTACAGATATATTAATGTGAGTGATAGCATTTTACTTGAAAGAGGAGAATTCCAAGTGGATGGAAATGTGGTTTTGAAAAAAAAAAAAAAATCAAATGCAGCGCAGCGCATTCAGAAAGGAACAGCATACCGAGCAAACCCTCATTAAAAGGCAAAGGATCTTAATAATTCATAAGTTTCGCTTACGATGGCCATCTTTTTTCTTTAGCATATTGTAATCAAAACTGTATAGGCATAATGCTATAGAATCAATCACTAACAACCTTTGGCTTACAATGTGGTGATTTACACGCTTTAATCAGTAAACCATCACTTGTTGGTTGGAAACCATTCTCTGGGAAAAGTGCTAAAGAAAGGCATCTTTAAAAAAAAAACACACACATTTTAAATTTATAATCCCAAAAACACGCATGGCTATTTTCGTTTATCATATACATACAGATAAAAAAATGTTTTTGAAACAAAATGGTCTGATCGAAGGCGACAAAAAACAAACCCACAACAACAAGGGTAAAAAACAACAACAACAAACATTTTTAAAAAAAAAACCCGCTTATTTTGTTTAAAAAAAAAAAAAAAAAAAAGAAACCAGACACTGCAAGTAAAACTTCGACAAAATTTCTTTCAAACGTTACAAATAACAGAGAGAGAGAGAGAAAAGAGAGGAAAAGGAGAGAGAGAGAGATGAAAATTTTTTTTACGACATAAAACAATGCTCAAAATAGCCGTCGCATGAGGATGGGTCGACTGGAACAGGCCTTATGTGTTTTTAACTGAAACCTGTGTCCCCTTTTTGTTTATTTTCAGCCTATACTTCAACACTAAAAGAATCGTTACAAAACCCCCGCTTTTGATTAGGTAACAGTAATTCAGCGTTTTGACGTCACGTTCAAAACGCAGGAGAAAAACGACCGTGCCGTCCTCGTCACAACGATTCATGAACTGGGGGTTTTTTTTTTTTTTTTTTTTTTTAAAGTTTGTTTTGTTTTGTTTGTTTGTTTCTGGACCGATCCAATCTCTTGTCAACTGTGGGCGGTAACGTTTTTGGGGTGCCGTGGATATGGAACACCGCCTTTGAGGTCCCACATCACGGCTCAAGTCAAGAGTCGAGAAAGTCTTTCACACCCTCCACACAACCCAACCACAGAGAGAGAGAGAGAGGGGAGAGAGAGAGGGGAGATGAGAGGAGGGGGGGGGGAAGGGAGAGTAGAGAGAGAGACTTTGGGTGCCTGAGCTGACAAACAACCCAAGCCGGAGGGGGGGGGGGGGGGGGGAATTGTCGTGCGACAAGACAGCAGTTTTTTCTGGTGGAATTTTTCATCTCCCCTTACGTCAACACTCGAGCACCTGCACGGGCTCTGAGGGACCCTTTTCCACACGTTTATCGTCGTCCCCCCCTGACAGTCTGCCGCGCGGGGGTGCTCCCTACAACACCCGGGCGGCCCTAGGCGTGTGCAACAGGGCAGAGGCACTGTCACCAGGGTGCCCACTTCTTTACGTCACCTTAGGTTACTGTTTTTTGAGTTAATGTCTTCGCCCACCCCAGCTAACCGGCAAGACGGGGGTGATCCCAATCAGTGTTAGAGGGGGGGGGGAAGGGGGGGGGGGGGGGGGGGGGGGGGTGAAAGATAGCTATTTGACACAAGACTGACATCACGGCAACGACAATAACGTTGCAAATTTGGGGTCCTTTTTGTTTACAAGAACAGCGATAAAATTGGGGTTTTTCGTCGGTTAAGAAGGGCGCGGGAGTCTCTCTCCTCTCTCTCTCTCTCTCTCTCTTTTCCCCTCTCTCCTCTCTCTCTCTTTTCTTCTGCCCCTTCTATTTTTAAAAAAAAATTATTGTTGCGTGCTGTCATCTATGTGTTTTCTGACTTTTAAAAGATTCTATTAAAGGGTTTAATTTCGGTAAAAAAAAAACCATCCTATTACTGCTGACAACTATCATACCGCTGGGTGCAACTTTACTGATTAAAATGCTACTACTGGTATGCTAGTGCAGTGATACATGATAATCAAAATTTAAATAATGTTCGCATGTATTCAAAACTTTCAGTGACCACAGTAGCGCGCGCGCGCGCGCACCCCCACACAACATGACTGACTGACTGAAACCATTTACTGTCAGATTAACATAGTGTTGTCTGACAACACACACACACACACAACAACACACACACACACACACACACACAACACAATGTGCCAACAAAAACAATACACAGTGTGTGGGGCTGGGGGGAGGGGGTGCATGTCACAGAGACAGACAGACAGACAGAGTGAGACAGACAGACAAAGAACAGAGAGACAGACAGACAATGACACAGTCAGATAGACGGACGGAAAGATAAGCAGAGAGAGACAGAAAGAGAGAGGCAGTCAGACAGAAACAGAAGGGGTGGGGGGATGTCATAGAGAGAGAGAGAGAGAGAGGGAGAGAGGAGGGGGAGAGAGAGAGAGAGGAGAGAGAGAGAGAGAGAGAGAGAGAGAGAGGAGAGAGAGAGAGAAGAGAAGTGAGAGAGAGAGAGAGAGAGAGAGAAGAGACGTCCTAGAAGAGAAAAAAAAGCACAATAACGTGGCTAAAAAAAAAAAAAGAGAAAAAAAAACAACAACAAAGAAACAAAAGGCCCGGAGAAGGAAGGAGGGGAGAGAGGGGAAGAACTGTAAATTAAGGAACGATGTCAAATGCGAGACAGAAAGCATTACAAACATCCATCGTTTTGGTGCGCGAATACAGGTATCTATAAACAGTCAAATGATTTCTTGTCCACATAGATGATATCAGACCTCGGAACTCTTTAAAAAAGAAAAGAAAAAAAAATTCAATCAAGAAGAAATCAATCTAAATAAAGGATCAAAACACAAGGAGCCAAAGCGACAGCCTGAAAAAAGTGAAGCTGTCCGATACTTGATTCTTCCGTCCTAGACACACCTCTAGCTTCATAACGAACAAGCAGCCATCTTGGCAGTACTGTTTTGGTGCGTTGTGTGGACGTCATTTGCCACGTCTGAAGCAGACATGTCTGTTGAAATTTTACGTTTTTTTTCATATTGTGCGTCGAGTAAGGGTTATGTAAGCACCTAGGTTTTGTGTGTGTGTGTGTGTGTGTGTGTTGTGTGTGTGTGTGTGTGTGTGGCGTGTGCGTGTGTGTGGTGTATGTGTGTGCAGATTAGTTTTATTTTTAGTAACACTGCAGTCTCCGTCTCTTGTCACTATACTTCATAATCATGATTAACTCTGACCCTAACCCTACTTTGATTATGGGATCTTTTTTACTAGCTTAATTAAAAAAGCCGTTTTCTTCGTGACTCAGGTTTACTTCCACAAAGCACAAAACACTTTAACCCCCCCCCCCTCCCCCCCGAAAACAACAACAACAGAAAAACGGTAATTCTTCACTTGTACTGTTTGCTCCATGATTACTCGTTTTTCTTGCTTTCTAGCTTAATATGGCAACGAAACGTCATCTGTTTGAAAATGGTGACTTTGACTCGTGAAACCAAAGAATTACGCTTACAGAAACAGTCACCACTGACAATGCCCATACCCACTGGCTACACTGCGCGGATTGTATAGGTCTTAAGAAGACTGCACTGCCAAGGCGCGAGACGCCAGAAGCCAAACACAGGTGGACTAGTGAATAATTTTATTAGAGTTAAAGGGTTGTTTTCTTTGTCTCGACTCATTAGCTGACGTCTCAACAGCATGACAGAAAGAGAAAAAATAGTGCAAATAAATATGTTCAAGTGAAAATCATTGTTTTCACGCCATAAGATGACTGCATTGCCAAGGCGCGAGACGCCAGAAGCCAAACACAGGTGGACTAGTGAATAATTTTATTAGAGTTAAAGGGTTGTTTTCTTTGTCTTGACTCATTAGCTGACGTCTCAACAGCATGACAGAAAGAGAAAAAATAGTGAAAATAAATATGTTCAAGTGAAAATCATTGTTTTCACGCCATATAATTACCGTTTTCCTTAGTTTTTGTTTTGTTTTTAACGTAACCCTCTGTGTGTGTGTGTTGTGTGTGTGTGTGTGTGTGTGTGTGTGTGGTGTGTGTGTGTGTGTGTGTGTGGCGAGAGACAGAGAGAGAGAGAGAGAGAGAGAGAGAGAGAGAGAGAGAGAGAGAGAGAGAGAGAGAGAGAGAGAGAGAGGAAGCGAGCGGGGGCACGTTCGTGCATGTGTCTGCGTGTGTCTGCGAGTCCGTGCGCGCGTGTGCGTGCGCG
>CM031603.1:47458638-47461138 GCA_018398815.1 Conus ventricosus | reverse complement strand
GGGAAAGGAAGAAAGACAATGGAGTGTGGGAGGGGGGAGTGGAAAGCCGAAAGGGGAGTGGGGAAATACACGTGCCGGCTGGCTGAGAGAGACTAGAAGGGAGAGAAAAATAATGATGGCTTCAATTTTCAGCTAAGAGATAAAAACTAAACACTTACCACTCGTTTTAAATCCTTTGAAAACATTGCTGACAAAGTTAGCTGCCGCTGGTTTTCACTTTGTTTGAGCTTTTTCTTCGGTGGCATCTTGTCTTTAGCAGAACGATGACTCGATCCCACACGTGTTGAAAAGTCAGAAACGATTTCTGGACCCAGCGATTTCGCCTTTGCAAGGTAAAACTGATAGATGTTCGCTGATTGGTTGTTGTGCTTGGCTGTCAGCCAATCACACACAGCGATGCTAGGCAAGGCAGCAAAAAAAAAAAAAAAAAAGCAAGGCAGCAAGGTGCCAGTTTGGGTACTATACTCCGTTGTGTGGCCACATGTGCTTGGACCTGGTGTGGCTTGGTACCGACAGACCGAGGATCGAGACAAGTTGGCGATTTTTATGACGCGCCAGGCTGGCGCATACACACTGACTGTTACGCGTCATTCTGATAAAATATGCGCCAATGGCGCGGGCGCGCCAACAATCTGAAGCTCTGCCAAGCTGAGTGATACCCGTTCACAGAGCCACCCCCTCCACCCCCACCCCCCCCCCCCCCCCCCCCCCCCCCCCCCCCCCCCCAGGCTGCTATGAAAATTCAATACGTTGTCACACCCGTTCATTACTTGGGGTATAAGAGCTCTGATTCTTTGAAGCTTTTCCCGTGCGTGATTTCTACATTTCACTGCCTGATACATAATCCCCGTTTGTACGGAATCTAAAGCCTTGAACCTGCCATAAAATGCCCTCTATGTCGTGCTGTTAAAGATTTATACCCCGACACCGGGGTGTGTTTGTGCTGAGGGTTATTATTTTTTTTGGGGGGGGATGTGTGCGACAACAGACACAAACAGGTTTATACTGCAAAGTTATATGATTCCACGAGTTTGTGAAGAGAGTTGTTGCGTTGGGACATGAGTATGACAACGGAAACAAACATGTTATTGTTAAGCTATATGACTTGATTTCTGCGTCCACGAGGTTTGTGTTGAAGAGTTATAGCGCTGGGATGTCCATGACAACAGAGACCAACATGTTCTTGTTTAAGTTATATGACTTGACTTCTGTGCCCACGAGGTTTATGTTGAGTTGTAGTGTTGGGACGTGCACGACAAGAGAATCAAACACGATACTGCTAAATTATATGACTCGGCTCCTGTTCTCACGAGTCTGTGAAGATATTCATTTTGTTGGGACCGACTCCTACAGGCTAAACTCACAAATTTTATGGCTTGGCTCCTGTTCCCACGTCTATTTGCGGAGAGTTGCTGTGTCCCAGATGTGTGTGGTAAGGGATGGACACAAACAGCACACTGTCGAGTTGTACGACCTGACTGGTGTTCTCTCGAGCTGGTGCAGAGTTATTGTGTTGGGAGAGACACATACGGGTTATTTTGTGAAGGTGCACAGATCTAATCCGTCTCCTGTTCCTACGAATTTGTCCTGAGAATTATTAACTTACTGTGTTAGGATGTGTATGGCAACAGATACAAACAGGTTTATGAAGATTCCAAGCAGATCTCGTTCCGAGATGTCCACCTGATGGGTATCTTATTTCAGGAAACCAACATTTTATCTGAGTAAGGCTAAATTTTGTTGGTGATAAACATCGGTTTGGCTCGATTCCTCTCTCTCTCTCTCTCTCTCCTCTCTCTCTCTCTCTCTCCTCGATTAGATTGAAGGACATTGACTTGATTCTGATTTTTTTTAAAAGGCTGCAGGTCAAATGGGAAATATTTTCCATTACGTTCAGCTATTATATTTTCCCAATGCACCGGAAATAGCAACGCCCTCTGCTGAACGAAGCACTCTCCGTCTCTGTTTATAAATGCTGTTACATATGTTGGGCTAACTGATTCGTCCAGTTGTGTTAACTTGCTTCCGATTGGAGGAAAAGGACCTCGGCGTTCATCTGTTGATTGAGCAAGATGAAAAGCAAAGACGAAGTTTAAACCACCCAGAGTCTATTTCAGCTTCGTTCCGTTTAAATCCCACTTCGATAAGATCGAGTTTTATGTTCCACAGGGCGAGAAGTCGAAGAAGTTTAACCTTTCTGCATAATAATCGCCCTTCTTTTTATCCCCGTGCATCAAAAAGAGTCACGTTCACGGATTGGTAGAAGCAGCCCTGGGCATTCTCGCTCTCCGAATCGTCTCGCGGCAAAGGCAAAACCTCCCCACCAGTCAACCTGCAGCGGTGGAAGGAAGGCAGACAACACGTGCAACATGACACAAGGATGACCTCGCCGTCACTGCGATGGTGAGATGCTTCAACAGGTGAACATGGTGAGATGACTCAACAGGTGAACACACCGAGTGCTTCCCCACCAATCACAGGAAGTTTACACAATTCGGAG
>CM031603.1:47438638-47453638 GCA_018398815.1 Conus ventricosus | reverse complement strand
GATAACACCCTTAAGACTTGCCTTACAAGAAACTATCCGAATGGCAAGTTTCAAGCGAAATCTCTCGTCATCGTGCACGACAAACAACTTTTATCAGCAGGCTAGAACAGTCTGCGGTGAGCTTTCTGCCGTAGCCATTTAGCTATCCACGAGTGCGAGACCGGCCTAACGGACGAACGACCCAACGATTTGATGAATGAGTCGACGGGCTAAAAGCTTGCAGCGCAGGGCAATACACACCTGGCGCATGACCCCCCTCCTCTCACCCCCCACCCCCTCCCCCTTCCACATTACATCAACCGACAGATCGTGACCAACGACCGACTCAAACAGCCACCCGGAGGCCAACCAACCTCCATACGAGAGAGAGAGAGAGACAGACAGAGAGAGGACTGCAGAGAGACCCTTGGGCCAGAATCGAGGGGAACAGAAAGGAAAGGAGAAAGAGATGACTGAGGAGGAAGGAGAGCGGGGAAGTGCACACGTAGAAAATGTGGAGGAGGAGGTGGAGGGGCGGGCCCCTTCACGACCACAGCGTGTAGTTCTGGCGCTTTGGACGAACGCTACGGAGCAAAGTAATGGCAGGGGTGGAAGGAGGAGGGGGGAAAAAAAAAGGAAGGAAGAAAGTAAGAAAACGGTCGGTGGAAAGGAAGGAAGGAAAGGTAGGCCAGCATGAAAAACCTGGTAGGTGAGCCGGGGGGATGGGGCAAGGCGGGTGGGGACGGGAGGTCCTGTTCACACCTTTCCATCTGATAAGAAGGGGCGACAAAGGCAAGGCCTTATTCCACCCGCCCCGTACCCCGACATTGCTTTTAACTTCCACCCCAGCGCGGCCCGCGGCCTGCACCTCTCTCTCTCTCTTGCGCGCGCTTGTTTATTCGCGCGCGCGCGCTCTGTGAGTGTGTGTGTGTGTGTGTGTGTGCGCGTGCGCGCGCGCCGTGCGTGTGTGTGTGTGTGTTAATGCGCGCGCGCGCGTGAGAGAGAGAGAGAGAGAGAGAGGGGAGCATGCACAAGCGGCTGAAAACATATTATTTATATATATATATATATATATATATATTATATATATATAAATCTAAGACATAAGAGCAAGCTCTATCTACCCGATCTACCCGATGAGAAACCCACTCTGGCAGAACTAGAGAAAGCAATCATGAGCCTGTCCTCAGGAAAAGCACCAGGGAAGGATGGCATACCACCAGAAGTCATCAAGTGTGGCGGCAGTGCACTGCTTGAACATCTGCACAACCTCCTTTGTCAGTGCTGGGAGGAAGGAGCAGTACCTCAAGACATGAGAGATGCCAATATTGTCACATTATACAAGAACAAAGGCGACAAAAGTGACTGCAATAACTACATAGGAATATCTCTCCTGAGCATTGTAGGCAAAGTATTTGCAAGAGTCGTCCTGAACAGGCTGCAGAAGCTCGCTGACAGAGTGTACCAGAGTCGCAGTGCGGGTTCCGCTCGGAGAGATCAACCATCGACATGGTCTTCTCCATCAGACAGCTGCAAGAGAAATGTAGAGAGCAGCACAAGCCCCTCTTTCTGGCCTTCATCGACCTGACCAAGGCATTTGATCTTGTCAGCAGAGATGGACTCTTTAACGTCCTAGCGAAGATAGGCTGCCCACCAAGACTTTTGAGTGTGATCCAGTCTTTCCACGACGACATGAAAGGCACAGTGCAGTACGACGGCTCGACATCAGATGCCTTCAACATACGCAGTGGAGTCAAACAGGGCTGTGTCCTCGCTCCCACCCTCTTTGGCATCTTCTTCGCTGTCCTGCTGAAGCACGCCTTTGGGACATCAACTGAGGGTGTCTACCTTCACACCCGATCAGATGGCCGACTGTTCAACCTGGCTCGGCTGAAGGCTAAGAGCAAAGTACGGGTAGTGACCATCAGAGACATGCTGTTTGCAGATGACGCTGCTCTGGCCACCCACACCGAAGCAGAGTTACAGAGTCTGATGGACCGCTTTGCAAAGGCTTGTGATGAGTTTGGCCTGACAATAAGCCTGAAGAAGACGAATGTGATGGCTCAGGATGCTGAACAACCCCGCATCACCATCAACAACCATGAATTAGAGGCCGTTAGCCAGTTCACGTACCTCGGTTCCACCATCACCGACAACCTCTCTCTGGATACAGAGATCAACAGAAGGATTGGCAAGGCCTCTACCACCCTGGCCAGACTATCTCAGAGAGTGTGGAACAACAGCATGTTAACATTGAACACCAAGATTGCTGTGTATCGAGCCTGTGTGCTAAGCACTCTCCTGTACGCCAGCGAATCCTGGACCCTGTATGCCTCACAAGAGAAGAGGCTGAGTGCCTTCCACATGCGCTGTCTCCGGCGCATACTTGGGATCACATGGAGTGATCGCGTGACAAACAACGATGTGCTTGAGCGTGCAAAGATTCTCAGCATGACCACTCTTCTCCGTCAGCGTCGCCTCAGGTGGCTTGGTCATGTGCGTCGAATGGACGACGGCAGGATCCCCAAAGACATTCTGTACGCAGAGCTTGCCTCTGGCAAGAGAAAAAACTGGAAGACCACAACTCCGCTTCAAGGATGTTTGCAAGCGCGACCTGAAGGCTCTCGACATCGACACCAACACCTGGGAAGAGCTCGCTCAGGACAGATCCAGCTGGAGACACACTGTGAACACTGGGCTGGAAGCTGGCGAAGAGAAGCTCCGGAAGCTTGCCGATGACAAGCGTGCACAGAGAAAGAACAAGCAGCTGCTGCCAGCAGCTGACTCGGCCTTCAAGTGCATCAAATGCAGCAGAGACTGCCACTCCCGTGTGGGTCTATACAGCCACAGCAGATGCTGTATGACCAACGGAAACATTTGAAAAGGGCGCAAATCCATCGTCTCCCGAGACTAACGGATGCCAACAAGAGCAAGCTTTGTTTATAACTGAATATTTCTCGCAGTTATTGCAATACCAAGCTGCTCTGTAAGTTGCTGGAATGGTGCGGTACTTATCCTTGGAATTCATTAGTTTATTATATATATATATATATATATATATATATATATATATATATATATATATATATATATACACGCACTAAGTGTGTGTGAAGATAAACAGGAACGAGAGAGAGAGAGAGAGAGAGAGAGAGAGAGAGAGAGAGAGAGAGAGAGAGAGAGAGAGAGAGAGACAGACAGACAGACAGAGACAGAAAGTCGTTCAGTGATTTAGGCCATGTCTGTCCGTGTCGAACTGAGTAGCGTTGTGGTAGGGTAACAGTACACGTGACAACGGTCTTCGTCTCGGAAACAACCTCTCTATCACGACAAGAACGAAGTCAAAGCAATGCACATGGGTAATGTGGTGCCGCATTTTCGTCCTAATGGATACAAAAATACAAATTAGTCTTAGTTCATCGGATTGAGAGAGAGAGAGAGAGAGAGAGAGAGAGAGAGAGAGAGAGAGAGAGAGAGAGAGAGAGAGAGTGTTAGTCGCAAACGGTACAGATCTACTTGTTTCTGTGAGCATAAGCCTTTCAAACAAAAATAGAAAGTGACATGCTTGCTTTTACATCTGCAAACGGTAGAGTTAATTCAAAAACATTAGACGGGCATAACGGTTTGTTTGTTTGTATTTTTCAATGAAAAGTTCTCTAACTTTCGGATACTCAGGACATAACAGTTCAGATTCTTGCATATTTCAGGAAAATACACACGCCATATCCTCACACGTTTGTGGTTTCAATGGGAACACACCAAACTTGACTTCAGAAAAGAACTTGACATAAATTGGGGTTCTTAATTATGTTTATAAAATGTACTGTGGAAGGTCATGCAATTGTCCGAACGTGGGATACAATACAAATGGGTCAAGTGACTGTATTGCTCTCCAACTCTTGCAGATGACAGTCAAATATTCGCTGTTTGAATGCTTACATGAATGCGTTCACATTGTTCACACCCTGATTTTCCTAAACACAGCCTAATCCGTCTTCTTCTTCTGCAGGCTGATACTCCTGCGGACACACCTCCTGTATAGGGAGTGGAATTTTGTGTGTATGACCGTTTTTTTTATCCCGCCATTAAGGCAGCCATACCCCAACTTCGGGGAAGGTGCATTCTATGTGTAACGTGTCATCCATACCAACCGCCAAACTGGCCTTCTCTTCCGAAAGTTGGTGATGGGATTTTACGTGTGTGCAACATGTTATGCGTGCGTTCACACACGGAACCTCTGTTTATAGTCTCATTCGAAGGACTGTATGGGAAATGGATTCAGAACCAATGTTAACTCCGAGGGAAAAAATCCCCCTGTACTGAAACGGCCCGGCGGAGATTAGAACCCGCAACCTCACGACTACGAGTCCGGCGCTCTACCACTGAACTATTCCGGCCCCCAGAGCCTAATCCGTATCTGCAGAGTGTACAACAAATGCCCAACACCCAGTTGTTTATCTTCCTACAGGGAACGTCGTAAGCATTCTGTATGCCTCGAGTGGAATAAAATTGTTTTGCATCCTGGTAATCTTTAGGAAATGTCGAGTAAAGTTTTTATGGGGTTCGATGTACAAGGGCTATCTTCCTATTTCACAATAAAGTCATGTGTTGTAGACGTTTAATTACAAACAGGCAGACCCTCTCAATGCCAGTATAGCCTGTCCGTGTCGTAGGTTAACACTGGTTGAATTTGGCAATCGAACAGCTTAAAGAATAGTTTGTGGCAGTTTTCTCCCAAAGACGAAAGAAATCTAAAAATTCCATAAATATCCGATTTGACATTCGAGGACATGTCATCAGAATTTATGAAATTGGCAAACCAGAGGGAAAAAAATTGTACATACATTCGCGCGCGCGCAGAGAGAGAGAGAGAGAGAGAGAGAGAGAGAGAGAGAGAGGTTGGGCGGTGGGGGAGAAAGAAAAGTGATTCATATAGCTGTAAGCATCCGCGTGAAATATCACCCCTATACGTTCATCACGTACCCCGACTGTATGAACTGAAATTGCCGAGAACGGTAAGGCAGATGCCAGCATCACTGATACGCCGCACATTATAACTGCCGTAATATAGCTGCAACCCCGCCAAATCGGAATCTGCTTCATGGCGCGCCACGCGTCTGATGGTGAGGGAGAGTCCATTTCAGTTATCTCTGAGGCAATTATCCTCAACACCTGTATTCAGTTTCTGCAATTTTGCCAGCTGCAATGCAAGCCTGGGGGGAAAACGTGTCACCCGGTAGAAAACGAGACTGGGCTCGGTTTCCAGCTTTAACTCGCTGACTGATTTCTCGTTTGTGCTCTCATGCATCGGCATGGAAACGGCAACTTGTGTTTTGGAATGTTACTGAAATAATGGACCCATACCCCAAGACAAACTGTGCGGATTAATTAGAGTCTTGAGCGTGCTGATTTTGTCTTGAGCAGTGGCTCGTTTGCAAATGTGGGGGGGGGGGGGGGGGGGGGGGGGGGGGGGGGGGGGGGGGGGAGGGGGCGGGGGGGAGGGGGCGGGGGAGATAGGAGAGAGAGAGGGGTGTGTGTGTGTGTTTATGTTTATGTGCATGCGTGCATATAAAAATGTGTGTGTCTGAGTGTCATTGTGTGTATATATGTGCGTGTATGCAATATACTCACTTGAGCAAGCACGTATTTGAACGTATGACAAGATATAAACAGAAAGGGAGTGAGGAGACAGATGGGGGCAGCGAAAGAAGTGAGGGACGGAGGGGAGTGGCGGGGGGGGGGGGGGGGGGGGGGGGGAGAGGGGGGAGAAGCGGAAGAGAGACTGAGACACAGAGAGCAAACTGGGAGGGAAGGGGGGGGAGGGTTGGGTTATGGCAGTTGTTAGCAAAGAATGAGTAGATAAGTGAACGGAAAAAAATAGCAATCGAAAATAGCTCGGGAGAAGCATGTAGATCTATGGGTGGACAGGGAAAGGTGAGGGAGGAGGGAAGGGAAGGGAACAGGAGATGGGGCGGAAAGGAGGCGTAATCTAAGATTGGGGGTACGCGTGGTTTTTAGTGGTGATGAGAGAAACTCCTAAGACATTCATGTCAACACCTGAGATCGCAACACGAAATCTGCATTTCCGTTCTCTCTCTCTCTCTCTCTCTCTCTCTCTCTCTCTCTCTCTCTCTCTCTCACACACACACACACACACACACACACACACACACACACACCTAACAGTGAGGTCAGAGAGAGAGAGAGAGGAGAGAGATGAGAGAGAGAGGGAGAGAGAGGAGAGGAGAGAGAGAGAGAGAGAAGAGGAGGAGAGAGACAGACAGACAGACAGACAGACAGATAGACAGAGATGGAGGGGCGAGTTTCATTACGCAGAATACGCAGCCAACATGAGGTTTACTATGATATAACTAAAACACCTAGCATGACCGCATGTCACTGGCTTTCTGTGCTTGCGCACTCTGCAAGTCTGTGTCAGTGAGTGCTCTCGTACACCTCACCTTTCGAACTATCATGATGGACTACGTTGATGTTTTCTCTCTCTCTCTCTCTCTCTCTCTCTCTTGTGTGTGTGTGTGTGTGTGTGTGTGTGTGTGTGTGTGTGTGTGTGTGTGTTTGTGTCTGTGTGCGTGTATGTGTGTGTGACGTGGTGTGTTTGTGAATATGTGTGTGTGTGTGTGTGTGTGTGTGTGTGTGTGTGTGTGTGTGTGTGTGTGTGTGTGGTTGTGTGTGTGAATGTGTGCGTGTGTGTGATCACGTGCAGTGATGACAGGTTCTGTGACAACTGGTTTAATGTAATAAAGTAATCAATAAGAGTTCGATTAACAAAAAGGCAAACACACATACCAATGCACATGCAGTGTAACATGTCAGACGCAAGTGCATGCACCACCTCCCCTCCACCACTTCACCCAACATACACACACACACACACACACACAGTATGCAACAAAAACTGAAAACGCTAACACATGAATGACAAAGAAGACAGCCTGACTGACTGAGAGAGAGAGAGAGAGAGAGAGAGAGAGAGAGAGAGAGGAGAGACAGATAGACAGAGACAGAGAGTACAGACAGAGGTGTGAACAGGAAGAAGAGAGAGACAGATAGACAGAGACAGAGAGTACAGACAGAGGTGTGAACAGGAAGAAGAGTGCTGAGAAGAGGAAAGAAAGACCAGTGTTGTCAAAACTTACCGCCATGTCGGCATGGCCCGTAACGGCTAATCCTGCTGTCATATCATTCACCGTGCCTCGTCATCATCCCGAACCCCCTCCCCTCCCCTCCCCGTCCCCCCTCACTACACCACCACCACTGCACGCCGCTTCTTTCACTGTCAGGCGAGCAGACGATCGGTCAGTTCACCGAAAAACGGAGTAGTTCACTCAATCCCTCGCACTCTCACCCCCCACAAGAACAGAAAATCGCCATGGAAGTTCAACCATTCATCCCCCCCAACCGGCGATGCCAGGAGCAGAACAACAGAAAGGGACTGCAAGGTTTGATTGATCATCGGGCACGGCTCCCTGGCTCTCACGTGTTTCGCCTCGGCCCCCCTCTGGTTTCTACCCAGCAGCAGCCGATCGGCCCAACGCTCGCTTTCCACTTTCACCACCAACCAAACGTTATCGCCACCTCGGCTCGGCGCCTTGCACAAAGTTTGTCAGGAACTAGCCTGCAAGCGAAGCCCACCACAATCAGAAGTTTGGAAATCCTCTTCGTTTTTTTCCAGCCCTGATCCAGTGTGTTGTTTGTGTTCGTCCCCCGCACACCCCCGATACGAACGAAGCGGAGAGCGAACCCGAGCGAACGTGTCCCAGCCAACACGCACACACACACACACACGCCCCATAGGACTGAAGAAACTCACGGCTCAAGCAGACGACACTTGGCTGTCGGGATCTCACACCGCTGGCAACATTCGCGCCTCGCTTTGCTTCAGTTGGTTTCACGGACTCTGCCACGATCGTATCTCGACTTGGAGAAGGCGGCGGTTAATATGTGATTGACAGATTGACAGTCGGGGGAGGTGCTATTTATCTTAGGCATGGAGTATGATTTCGGGAGGTCTTGCAGTCTCAGGTCTCTTTTGGGGGGTTGGAAACAAGGAACCTGATTGTCGATTCGGAAAACACGGCCCGCGCTTGACAGACAAAGCATGTGGATTTACATCACATGAAGATCGCGAAGATGGGGACTTTTCTTCCCATATCTCCAGAGACACGCCATTTTGTGAACAACGGCATACAATAGATACCACATTTCAGAAAAAAAAAGAGTTCATTTTGTAAGCAAATGTTAAACTTAGGATGTTTCCATCCATAAACGAGAAAAACTGCATTTCTTCTCTCAGTCAAATACTGTAAATTCCCAATAATTATAAATTTTGACCAAAGAAAACAAAAATCGTTTCACTGCAGGTGCAGGGGGTGGGGGGTGGGGTGGTGGTCTTTACAGCTTTCCAAAGTTTTTGTCCGTGTATCTATATCCCCGAGGCAATGCAGAAGGCGCCAGATTATGTGCAGTTATCACGATCTCCGAAAATGCTTTATCAGAAACACCTGGAAGCCATGCGGATCGATCATTTTGCGCCGTACGAATACAAATACGACGAGGATAAACAGATGGGCTGAAAGCGTTTTTTCGCCGTGTCTCACAAACAAGAAAAGGGAATGAAAAATAAAAAGGAAAAATGGTGAAAAACCTAATCAAATCTAACAAGCATTGAAGGGAAAGGCCAAGTGTGAAAAGAACAGACACATGAGCAATCTTTATAGATATGTGGGTAGGCCTACATTATATACATGTGGAATATTTGTAATGGGGCGTACACATGTATAATTTCCAGGGGAACTCCCCCTCCCCTTTCTTTTGCATGCTTTCGACAACACTTTAGAGAGAGAGAGGAGAGAGAGAGAGAGAGATGAGAGAGAGAGAGAGAGAGAGATTCTCTCATTTTCTGGAGGAAGGTGACTTCACGGGTCAATGTGCAATAATAAATCCCTAGAATAACATAAATATTAACTTTTAACAAGGCGTTAACTACTGTATGGCACAGAGTCCCCTCACCCGCGCGAGGGTCTGCGTGAGTACGTACGCGTGCGTGCGCGTGCGTGTGACTGTAGATTCACACTGATACGTCATAAATGAATTGTGGGCACTTAAAAAAGAAAGCAAGCACAGAAACAACGATATAAATCTACTGACCTCATGAATTTGTGTACAGAAGTACAATGGTGTACAAGCTTACAAGATGCGTAATCTATTACATCTTACAAGAATACCGCATGAGCCCGCACGCTTGTATTTGCGCACATATTCGGCAATATGTATGTGTATGATTCTCCAGAGTGAGCAAGCATCTGTGCTTGTATTTGCGAACACGTTCTGCTAGATGTATCCGATGTGTGTGACCCTTTCGTTTGGCTTCGAGTCTGTCTTTGCAGATGTAGACAGAATGTGAGAGTGACCTGGTGCGAGCACACTATCGAGATCCTTTGGTTCATAATCTACATATTTATTTATATATTTATTAATTTGTTTATTTATCTATCATTACAGGCCGTTATCCCCTATTATCATTATTATCATCGTTACTATTATTATCCTCACTTTTAATGTTACTGTTGTCGTTGCTGTGGTTTTCGTTGTTGACTGTACTATCTAAATACAATTATTCTGTTTTGGTGATAACACTTTGAAATATAATTTCTACAACATTGTCTTTGTTTTCCCTTTAGAGCTGTGCGTCTCACTCTTTCACATTTTGTTTTCCTTTAGAGGTTTTTCTTTACCCGTGCGTCTCACTCTTTCCCACAAAACACACACACACACACACACACACACACACACACACACACACATCACGGTCTCGTTCCTCCTCCCTCACCCCCCCCCCCCCCCATCATCTCTCTCTCTCTTTCTCTCTCTCATGGCTGGGTGGGAAAAAAGCATGTAGCCTATAATTTGCTTATCTCATTTCCCTGGAAAAATAAAATCAATCTCTCTCTCTCTCTCTCTCTCTCTCTCTCTCTCTCCTCGTCGGTGCCACCCCCTTAATTCTCACCTCTCTCTGTGATCACCCATTTCTCCTCCCCACCTTACGCATCCGGCAGTGTGGCGTGAACAGACAAAATACCAGACCGAACCAGAACGTCATCAGGCCATTCGGGTCTTAACCAATCGACCACCCCTAGCCTGTGGCCTGCGGAGCTCTCAATGGATAGAGGGCCAAAGCCAATAGTTCGCCTGCCGCTCAGCCAATCGCGCTGCCTGATAACAACACCTACTCTCACCCCCTTCCTTCGCCACCTACACCTCTACCCTTCCCCCGTCCTCCTCGCTTCCATACCCCCTCTCTCCGTTTCCCCCCTCCCTTGCCCTGCTCCTTCTCCTCGCCTACCCCGTAGGCGGTGGATCCTAGGTAAGACACCCTTGCTCCCGGGACGTTTGGATTTAGCGTTACACGTGCACGTTCTTTTCCAGGAGTGTGTGTGTGTGTGTGTGTGTGTGTGTGTGTGTGTGTGTGTGTGTGTGTGTGTCCGTGCGTCTGTGTGCGGGTGCGTGTGTGTGTGTGTGTGTGTGTGTGTGTGTGTGTGTGTGTGTGTGTGTGTGTGAAACAGAGAGAGAGAGAGAGACAGAGAGAGAGAGAGAGAGAGAGAGAGAGAGAGAGAGAGAGAGAGAGTTATGCCACCATAGTCGGCTGGGATATAAATATATACGACTCGCGTGAGATTGCCCAGATTATGTCCTGCACTGCTGACAACCATAAACAGCATGGACTGGAGAGAGAGAGAGAGAGAGAGAGAGAGAGAGGTCTATGCAGGGTCGCCAGATCTACCACGATGCTTTTAGCATCAGTTGGAAGGTTGAAACACACGTTGAGAGCCGACATCAAACACTTCAAAACCTTACCACCGGCCTTGGGCGTGATGAAATAGATTCACAGCTGGGAAAGTACGAACCAAATGGGGTCTCGGGAGAATGTAGACCTCTGCATAAGTCGAATGGATTCTGGTGGATCTGCGCTCTGATCCGGTTTCGCACCACAGATCAGCGCACAAATTCCATTGCATTTTCTTTTTTTAATTCTGACTCATCGTTCCCGTCATCTCCGTGGTACTGCTCTAATACCGCTGATTCTGTCCGTGGCCATTGCCTGGCTTGTACTTCCGCAGCTCCAGCGTTTTGATCGCTGATAACGTCTTAACTAACTATGACGAAGGACATGAAAGTTTGTGTGTCACCTTCCAAAAGGCACATGCAACTGCGCGCCAGTTTCCGTAGTTCTGGATAAGCTCTTTCAAAATAAAAGCTACGAACTTTTGAAACAACTCTCATACTTCTTATAATTCCGGACCTTGTTGTGTTTACAGACTGATATCATGAATCTGAATACTATCCTGAATATAGACTGCCCTTCCGAACGTTAACGGATCTCGCTGACGGATCAGCAGCAGCTTTAAATAGAAGGATTGCTGTTTGGGTTTTGTGTTCCACTTGAAGAAGCGAGAGTCCAATATCCTGGCGGCAGTTAAAGTATTCATTATTTATTACACGCTTTCACTGATGAAAAATATCATTGATATGAAAATATGCCGGATCACATCACCAACAATCATCACCACTATTTTTTCTCTTGTTACCAAGTTTGCTCTGTCTCTCTCTCTCTCTCTTTAGATAAATAAAGGTCACGTGTTTATGTGCGTGTGTGTGTGTGTGTGTGTGAGTGTGTGTGTGTGTGTGTGTGTGTCCAGTTCTCTCAAAGGCGAGAACTAGAGTTAGTGCTTATCAACTACTACCCAAGTGTGGAATTGTTCCTTTTGTGTTCTGTTCGCTGCTCTTCTTCATGGAATATTATCTTGCCATATTTAAGGCTTCCGCATTCGTGGTTTTTCCTCTGGCGTGGTGACGTACACTAACTCAAACAGATGTAAAAGCCAGACGCACAACAAAAAAAAAAACAACTGACGAAACAAAGGAAAGCATAGGACTTGAGCTGTGGTAGTGTTCAAGACGTTGACAGGTGTTTTTTTTTTTAATAGATTTTGCTTACTACCACAGCCAGATTCCGTGTATTTCTTTTTTCGTTTCGAAATGAAGACGATACAAAAACAACCATTTCCCCGATGACCTGCGTAAGCGCAGCCGCCATTCGCCTTGACGACGGTTTCCACGCATTCCCTTGGTGTCGGGTCCCGCAGAAGCGAAATGAAGACTGGGTTGTGCAATCGGCGAGAGGAGACTGTGGCGAGGGCAAGCCCTCTGCGATCTTTCACTGGCATGGGCCTGAAGATTGCTCTCCTCTACACACCTTCCTCCCCTGCACGGAAAGAGGGGGGAAAGATGATAGCTTGTGCAGCGCCCCCATCTCATTTCTGACACCGCGATTTACGGCCCCTGAACAATGGCCATGTCAGACAAGTGGGGACAAATGAGCGCAGCCAGCACAATAGATAGGACAAATAGAGCGACCTACACGTCACAAAAAGTTGGGCTAACCAGCACAATAGAACGGACAAATAGAATGATCCTACACGTCACAAAACGTTGAGCTAACCACCACAATAGGACAAATAGAGCGACCCTACACGTCACAAAAAGTTGAGCTAACCAGCACAATAGAACGGACAAATAGAATGATCCTACACGTCACAAAAAGTTGAGCTAACCACCACAATAGATAGGGCAAATAGAGCGACCCTATACGTCATAAAAGTTGGCCTAACAGCACAATAGATAGGACAATAGAGCGACCCTACACGTCACAAAAAGTTGGCCTAACAGCACAATAGAACGGGCAAATAGAATGATCATACACGTCACAAAAATTATGGCTAACCAGCACAAACGATAGGACAAATAGAGCGACCCTACTCGTCACAAAAAGTTGGCCTAACACCACAATAGACAGGACAAATAGAGGGACCCTACACGTCACAAAAAGTATGGCTAACCAGCACAATAGATAGGGGAAATAGAGCGACATATACGTCATAAAAAGTTGGGCTAGAAAGCACAACAGATACGACAAACAGGCCTGCCCTACACATCACAACAAGCAGGACTAAACAGCACAATACATAGAGCATATACATCTGCCCTATACGTCACCAAAGTAGGCCCTACTAGCACAATAGATACGACAAACAGGCGTGCCCTATTTGTCACGATAAGCAGGGCTAACCAGAACAAGATATCGAGCAATAAGACCCGCCCCAAACGTCACAATAAGTAGGGCTAACCAGAACAAGATATGGGGCAAAGAGACCTGCCCCACACGTCACAATATTAAGTAGGGTTAACCAGAACAAGATAGAGGGCAAAACAGACCTGCCACAAACGTCACAATAAGAAGGGCTAACCAGAACAAGATAGAGGGCAAAATAGACCCGCCTAAAACGTCACAAGAAGTAGGGCTAACCAGAACAAGATAGAGGGCAAAACAGACCTGCTCCACACGTCACAATAAGAAGGGCTACCCAGAACAAGATAGAGGGCAAAATAGACCTGCCCAAAATGTCACAAGAAGTAGGGCTAACCAGAACAAGATATGGGGCAAATAGACCTGCCACAAACGCCACAAGAAGTAGGGCTAACCAGAACAAGATATAGGGCAAATAGACCTGCCCAAACGCCACAATAAGTAGGGCTAACCAGAACAAGATATGGGGCAAGTAGACCTGCCCCGAACGTCACAATAAGTAGGGCTAACCAGAACAAGATATGGGGCAAATAGACCTGCCTCAAACGTCACAAGAAGTAGGGGCTATCCGGCACCATAGCTAGGGCTAACGGGTCGTCCCTGCATCACAAAAATATGGCTAACCAACGCCATTGATCGATAGAACAGAACTGCCCTGCTACACGTCACACAAAATAAGGCTAACCAGCACAGTAGGTAGGACAACTAGGCCAGCCTTAATGATAGGGTTGTATATGGGGGGGGGGGGGGGGGGTGGAGGGGGGGTGGAGTGGGGGCGGATGGGCAGGGGGGGGGGGAGGGGGCCCACATACACACACAAGAGTTGAGGCAATATGTTGGAGCAAAATGCCACAAGACATAAGACTTATGTTGGGACATAATAGCCTAGTTGATAGGGCACCGCTGGCGCAGGAAATTGGACACTATTGTGGAAGAAACAGCAGCCCAAGAGATAGGGTATCCCTTTTATTTGGGACTACAGCCCAAGAGACAGGGCAAAAGCATGTAGGGGCGAAGTGCGGAAGCGGACTGGGAAACACTCTGGAACATCTTGCCAAAGAGAGAACGCAATAATTATCATACAACAAGGTCAGACAGTTACAAGAGGTGTATGACAGCAACACCTGGGGCAAACAGCACCAGAAAAATGACAAAGTCAGCACGATGGGGCAGATAGTACACAAGGAAAAGCCAGTGTGCGCGAACAATGTAGCACAAGAGAGTGGCCATGAGGCTGGGGCACATAGTCGATGAGAAAAAGCACAGCGCTGAGACAGCACAAGAAGCAACGTTTTAGAGCGTGTTATCATGACACACAGGGCAAGATGATGGGAGGGGGAACAGCTAAGAGGGTAGGGCAACATTATGGGGCAAACGGCACAAGAGATAGGCAATATGTTCGGGTGAATTGTACTAGGGCTAGGGCAATGTTAGGAAGCGACTGACACTAGAAATTGGGCAATGTTGCACAAAAGATTGGTCAAACATTATGGAGGGGCAAATAGGCCTGCCCGACACGTCACAGCGAATAACATGGCCATGAATAATTGATAACTGAGGAGCAACGACAGTGCCCTCAATATGGCCCCCCTCAGTCACGCCCTGTGCAAACACACACACACACACACACACACACACACACACACACACACACACACAAAACACACACACACACGAACGCACGCACGCACGCACGCACTCACAGACATCATTTCTTTGATGGGTTTTCAAACACACACGCGCACGCACGCACGCACGCACGCACGCACGCACGCACGCACGCACGCACACACACACACACACACACACACACACACACACACACACACACACCAACGCACGCACGCACGCACTCA
>CM031603.1:47431138-47433638 GCA_018398815.1 Conus ventricosus | reverse complement strand
CCCCCCCCCCCCCTCCCACCCCCCCCCCCTGCCCCTATCAACCCCAACTCTTTTCCCCCCACAGTCCCCCCCTCTGCCCCCGGGAAAATGATTTTCCACAAGTGTTTTCTTTTTCCTTCTCCTTTTTTTCTTTTTCTAAGGACATAATACAGACGGGTTTAAACACCCCCTTTCGCCCCCCTGCGCAGCACCCACCTTCTTTCTCTTTTTTTCCTTTCCCTCTTTTTCCTTGCCCCCGCACCCCCCCCCCCCCCCCCCCCCCAAACCCCCCCCCCCCCCCCCCCCCTCCCCCACCCCCTCCCCCCCGCCCGGCCTCTCCTGCCCCGTCCTTTCCCCCCGCCCATTTTGTCTCTTTCCTATCGTTTCCCAATTTCCCCCCCCCCACCTCCCCTTTACTGCTCCCTGGTAAAAAAATCTTCCGCAACGCACGAGTCTCATTTTAAATTTTTTTTTTTTTTCAGAAGTACGAAAGTACCTGGGGATCCTTTTCCCTTTCCCCCAAAACCCTCCCCCATCCCCCCCCTTTTATCTCCCCCAAACCCCCCCCCCCCCCCCCACCACCACCCAAATTCCCCCCCGGGTTTTTTCCCCTCCCCCTTCCCCTCACCCTTTGGGACCTTTACCCCCAAACCCCCCCCCCTCCACCCCCGACCCCCCCCCCACCTCCCAAAAATGTGATTTTACGAACACTTTTTTTCATTTTTTGGCTTTTTTTTTTTTCTTTCATTTTCTTTCTTTTCTGTCCCTTTTTGTCTTTTTTTTGTTTTTTCTTTCTTTCTTTTTTTCTTTTCCCTCTTCCTTTCCTTTCCCCTTTCCCTTTCTTTCGTTTTTCTTCCCTTCTTTTTCTTTTAAAATTGGGGAACGTAACAGCATTACAAGATGGTGAGAGAGAGAGAGAGAGAGAGAGAGAGAGAGAGAGAGAGAGAGCAGGCAGCCTCTCTCATCTGTGCTGTTAAGAAGACACCCTGCACACATTACCAGACAGTAGAGCTGACAGGGGAGAGGTCTTGATGGACCCTGTCGGTGAACCATCTTGTCGGCAGAAATGGCTGCTGCTTCTTGCAGGAGAAAAAGCGTGAAAAGAGAATGACAGACGAGCAAATACAAAAAGTGGAGCAGGAACAGAAAAGAAAAAAGAAAGAAAAGAAAAGCTGGGACGAAGGGGAATTGCTGATGAGGCCGGCTGCACAACTTAATATATTTCATGCAGAACATTGCCACGAGAGCTATTTCTCTGCGTTTTACGTCGGTGTGTTGTACATGGTTGTGATATTATGGAACTAGATTAGCTCGTGTTTTAATGTTTGCTTCTAAAACTCTTGCGGTTATTCTTGTTGGTCTTTTTCTTCTTCTTCTTCTTCTTCTTCTTCTTCTTCTTCTTCTTCTTCTTCTGTTGGCTTTCTTGTCCTTTTTCTTCTTTTTTTTTTGTACTAAGTTCTTCTCCTGCCCATACCCCTTCCCTCTCTAACCTTTCTCTCTCTCTCTCTCTCTCTCTCTCTCTCTCTCCTCTCTCTCTCTCTCTCTCTCTCTCTCTCTCTCTCTCTCTGCCGGCTTCCTTGCCCCCCCCCCCCTCCCCAAGTCTCTCTCTCGTTTTTTTTTCTAATGTCATGGACCATATCTAAAGATGTACATAATCTTTCTTGGTTCTTTATAGAGGATTTCGAAAGCCAGAAATTGTCACTTCCTGGTATGTATTTGTACAACATTTCATAATCTTGAGTGTGTGTATTTTTATCCCGTTATATATCCTCATCCAGTTATATCCCTTAGTGGTGCACTAACACCTGATCTCTCTCTCTCTCTCTCTCTCTCTCTCTCTCTCTCTCTCTCTCTCTCTCTCTCTCTCTCTGTGTGCGTGTGTGTGTGGTGTGTGTGTGTGTGTGTGTGTGTGTGTGTGTGTGTGTGTGTGTGTGTGTGCAGTTATCGCCGATTGAACCTTTAATATAACAAAGTGTAAAGTTATATTGAAGGAGAGAGAGAGAGAGGGGAGAGAAGAGAGAGAAGGGGAGAGAGAGATCATCACTTGACAGAGAATTTAAAGATGTGTGCATTTTCCATAAGTCTACTTCAGCTGTCCCCTTTCTACCTAAACAACAACACACGGTTGTGATTCACAGGCGAAAGGGAGTTACCTGTTCATCTTTCATGTGTTCTTGTATATAAGAGTTTTACAGAGGAGAAAATGTTAGTAGTATATTAGGTGCAAAACGACCCCCATGCGGATGCGGATGGAATGTCCGGAATGTATGACGTCACCGGAAGTGACATCAGCGGAAGTGACATCATCCCGGAAGTGACATCAACCCGGAAGTGACATCGCGGAAGTGACATCATCCCGGAGCGAAGTGACAGAGTACATCAGAGGAAATGACCTCAGTGTCGTGACCTCGTGACTCGTGGGTGTAAAGGGCGTCACTCCGATAGTGAGGCAGTGACCAAAAGAAACAAAAGAGGGATTAAAGAAGCGAGCTGGTAAAGATAGATAGTGAAAAATTCACGT
>CM031603.1:47404947-47430138 GCA_018398815.1 Conus ventricosus | reverse complement strand
ACAGGAAGGGCAGCCTCAGCTGCTGCCATCCCCTTTCTGGGCTGCCAGCGCACAGACCCCCTACCCAATCATGAGGAGGGCCGCCTGGTAGCCCTGAAAACGAGCCTTTTAGGGTGGAAAAGGCGAAGCGTATCGATACCCACGGTCGGCACCACAGAATGGACACCAGTTCACACGGACACCACCATTCAAGTGCTGGACACCAACCAGTCCAGCAAGAAGAAAAGAAGAGGAATCGCACTTCAGTCCTGGGACGAACGCCAGAACATGACACGACAGCCCCCTCCTGGAACCAAGCCCCAGACTCCTGCCAACGACCAAACGTCCTGCCACCCAAACACACACACACCATGCTCTTAAGGGCATCCAACCAATGGGACGTTAATCCCTCTGAAGTTCGTTGTGTTCGGCGATCCAAGTGAACTGGAGCGTGGATTGTGTGTGTGTGTTGTGTGTGTGTGTGTGTGTGGTGTGTGGTGCGTGCGTGCGTGTCGTGCGTGCGTGCGTGCGTGCGTGCGTGCGTGCGTGCGTGCGTGCGTGCGTGCGTGCGTGTGTGTGTGTGTGTGTGTGTGTGTGTGTGTGTGTGTGGTTTCCTAATTTGTTCGCGGTCTAGAGTCAAGAACTCTCCAGAGAGTCAAGAACTAGTGGTTCGTTCAAGTCGGAACTTCTTTAGGGGTGCCGGTTAGCTCTGGTCGAACAGCACCGTTTCCGAGAACAGTCTGATGTTGTGGGATGGAAACCCGCACGAGCCCAGCATTCAAACTGGCTTTTTGCTGCCTTGTACGTTTTGCTGATGTCAGTGTAGTGCAAGAGATAGGTCCTCTGCTACTCCACTCTCCTCGGTTCTCCCCCGTGGCCTTTGGTGCATGTGAACTTTAAAACTGAATGTAACTTAGAGATAGGTCCTCTGCTACTCCACTCTCCTCCTCGGTTCTCCCCCGTGGCCTTTGGTGCATGTGAACTTTAAAACTGAATGTAACTTAGAGATAGATCTAGGTCCTCTGCTACTCCACTCTCCTCCTCGGTTCTCCCCCGTGGCCTTTGGTGCATGTGAACTTTAAAACTGAATGTAACTTAGAGATAGGTCCTCTGCTACTCCACTCTCCTCCTCGGTTCTCTCCGGTGGCCTTTGGTGCATGTGAACTTTAAAACTGAATGTAACTTTGTACCGCATTTCATCACAGACAGATATCAGGTCAGAACTTTTTTTTTCCTGCAGAAATTCAGTGATCTATATCTGACAGTCGTGGGCTCAAGCCATTGGTGGCTTAGTATTTATTTGGCTTGAAAACCCTCTTTGTTCACCCAGCAGTAACGGGTACCTGATTCATTTCAGGGAAGATTAAAGACGGCGGAAAGAGAGCAACGGGCACTGCCTTCCATGATGCTGTGCTCCAGACACGGTGAATTTCAGAAAACCAGTAGACTATGAGTTTTTAATATAAATACAATTCCTGCACACACACACACACACACACACACACACACACAACACACGCACGCACGCACGCACACACACACACGCACGCACGCACACACACAACACACGCACGCACACACACGCACACCACACACACACACACACACACACACGCGCGCGCGCTCACTCACTCAGATACGCACAGAGAGAGAGAGAAGAGAGAGAGGAGAGAGAGAGAGAGAGAGAGAAGAGAGAGAGAGAGAAGAGAGAGCACTACCAGCACTTGCACGCCTGTGGAAAAGGGGAACAAAGGAAGTGAGTAAGCACGGGGATACGATGCGACATAAAAGTCCAACGTGGGCTACTAAAATTGTCAGGTGGAGAATGTACGAGCAGGGCGACTCACAAGCTAAAACCACGGGTGGTCGAGACAGACTGACGCGAGAGCATGCGTAATGATCTGCCCTGCGATCCGGATCCGGATCACAGATCACCCACCACCAAACTAGAAGGTACGGTAAGATAATGCAGCTTTTAAAGCCCAGCTGACTGCGAAAGACCGCTCACCGCGTTCAGGTTAACTCACTAGGTCAACAACAACAACAACCGAAAAGTAAAAGAGAAAAGAAAAAAAAGTAAACCTTACTCACGCAACTCTTTAATAAAAATGCGCATAAAAACACACCAGAAAATAATGTTCTTTAAAAACTCTTTCTTCTGCAAAATCTTAGATCAGATGAAAACTAAACTGAATGGGTTTTTTTGGGGGTGGGGGGTGGAGGGTGGGGGTGGGGGGTGGAGGGTGGAGGTTGACACGAATGTTTCCAGCGAGTTTCGTTAAAAGTAGTGATACCGTTTATGCAGAATCTTGCTGACAACCCGACTGATAGACAAGATGACAGACGCGAGTCAATATGTAAAGACCTCGGCGGAGGCTATGGCAACAACTTTACCACAGAGGAAGTTGAAAGTGTGGCAGAACCGACGATTTCCTAAACCAAGAACTCCGCAAGTGGCTAGATTACGCTTGGGGTGAGAGGTGTAATTTTAGAGGCGAGAGAAAGAAAGAAACAGGCAGAAGAGAAATTCTGATTAACATTATAGCCAGGCTCTTCTTCTTGCGGAAGGGGCAGTGTTTTGATCGTTTCATGCACCAATCAGCGAACGTTACAATATTTCGTGCACCAATCACAGACGTAAGACTGCTGTCACGTTTTCTTGCATGCGAGAGAACCCTAAGATTGCCTAGCGAATGCTCGCCTATTTCTAGCTTCGGTAGCCGCTGGGGTGTGCTAGGAAACACAACCACAAGCCATAGCATGCCTGAATTCTTGCCACCTCGCCTCTTTGAAACGCTCTCAGCTCTGTTCTCGCCCACTTTACCTCCCAGTCACAAAGAAATTTGACAAAATTCGTCGAATCACGTAAGCTCGACATATGTAATACTATGAATATTATAAAACAGAGATGGGAAAACCAAAAAAGTACAAAAATAATAGTTTTAAGTTCAGCCTCTCTTTGTTTCAAATCTTTCAACAGGAGCACAATATGAGATGTTGTTTTCACTTAATAGGTTAGAAGTCAAAAGAGGAAATCCGTTCGAATCATTTCAGCATTCTTTTAATTTTTTTTCTTCTAAACCCCAAGCATCAAAATAACACACGTCCTCCGATTGGCAGAAAGAACCATTGGCATTCCAGTTTGTGGTAAGAGGACGTGTGTGTGTGTGGTGTCAGTGGGGATGGGGTGAAAGAGGGGATGGGGGGGGGGGGGGGACGAGAGGAGGGATGGAGAGGGATGGGAGGTGCTATGGGGAGAGAGAGAGAGAGGAGGGAATCATTGTGGCGTGAAGAAGTGGTGTGCTACTGTCATCTCACGCTACACTGACTCCGCATCCCTCCTCCCCCCCCCCCCCACTCCCCCTCCCCTGCACCTATCTACCCAACTCTCTTCCCCAGCAGTCCTCTCTCGTGCCCCCGGGTAAATGTATCTTCCACAAGTGTGTTTCTTTTTCTCTTCTCCGTTCTTTCTTCTCTTAAGGACATAATACAGACGTGTTTGACAGCCCCTCGACCCCCTGCGCAGCACCCCAGCTCTTTCTGTCTCTTTTTCCTTTCCCTCTCTTCCTCTGCCCCCGCACCCCCCCCCCCCCCCAACCCCCCCCCCCCCCCCCCGCCCCTCCCTACCCCTCCCGCCGTCCCGGCCTCTCCTGCCCCGTCTTCCTCCCGCCACATTTTGTCTCTACCTATCGTTTCCCATTCTCTCCCCCACCTGCTCTCACTGCTCATGGTAAACAAATCTTCCGCAACGCACGAGTCCATTTTAATTTTTTTTTTATACAGAAGTACGACGTACCTGGCATCTTCCTTCCTCCAAGACCCTCCCCCATCCCACCCCCTTCTATCTCAACCCCCCCCCCCCCCCCCCCACCACCACCACATTCTCCCCGGTTTTCCACTCCCTTCCCATCATCTTGGCACCTTCACCCCAACCCCACCCTCCACCCCCGACCCCCACCCCACCTCCATTAATGTGATGTACGAACACATTTCTTCACTTTTTCGGCTTTTTTTTCTCTTTCATTTTCTTTCTTTTCTGTCTGTCTGTCTTTTTTGTTTGTTCTTTCTTTCTTTCTTTTTCTTTCCATCTTCCTTTCTTCCTTCCTTTCTTTCGTTTTTCTTCCCTTCTTTTTCTTTTAAAATTGGGGAACGTAACAGCATTACAAGATGGTGAGAGAGAGAGAGAGAGAGAGAGAGAGAGAGAGAGAGAGAGCAGGCAGCCTCTCTCATCTGTGCTGTTAAGAAGACACCCTGCACACATTACCAGACAGTAGAGCTGACAGGGGAGAGGTCTTGATGGACCCTGTCGGTGAACCATCTTGTCGGCAGAAATGGCTGCTGCTTCTTGCAGGAGAAAAGCGTGAAAAGAGAATGACAGACGAGCAAATACAAAAAGTGGAGCAGGAACAGAAAAGAAAAAAAGAAAGAAAAGAAAAGCTGGGACGAAGGGGAATGCTGATGAGGCCGGCTGCACTACTTAATATATTTCATGCAGAACATTGCCACGAGAGCTATTCTCTGCGGTTTACGTCGGTGTGTTGTACCATGTTGTGATATTAGGAACTTGATTAGAAAAAAAAAAAAAGCTCGTGTGTTATGTTTGCTTCTAAAAACTCTTGCGGTTATTCTTGTGGTCTTTTTCTTCTTCGTCTTCTTTTCTGCTTCGTCTTCTTCTTCTTCTTCTTCTGTGGGCTTTTCTTGTCCTTTTTCTTCTTTTTTTTTTTGTACTAAGTTCTTCTCGGCACATACCTCTTCCCATCTCTAACCTTTTTCTCTCTCTCGCTCTCTTCTCTCTATCTTTCTCGCTCTCTCTTCTCTCTCTCTATCCTCTCTCTCTCTGCGCTTCCCTTGCCCCCCCCCCTCCCACGTCTCTCTCTCGTTTTTTTTCTAATGTCATGGCCATATCTAAAGTGTACATAATCTTCTTTGTTCTTTTATAGAGGGATTTCGAAAGCCGAAATTGTCACTTCTGGTATGTATTTGATACAACATTTCATAAATTTGAGTGTGTGTTTTTTATTCCCGATTATATATCCTCATCCAGTTATATCCCTTATGTGCATCTAACAACCTGATCTCTCTCTCTCTCGCTTCTCTCTCTCTCTCTCTCTCTCTCTCTCTCTCTCTCTATCTCTCTGTGTGCGTGTGGTGTGTGTGATGTGTGTGTGTGTGTGTGTAGTGTGTGTGGTGTGTGTGTGGTTGTGTGAACACACGTGTGCAGTATCGCCGATTGACCTTTAATATAACAAAGTGTAAAGTTTGTATTGGAAGGAGAGAGAGAGAGAGACGAGAGAGAGAGAGGAGAGAGAGTAGAGAGATCATTCAACTTGACAGAGAATTTAAAGATGTGTGCATTTTCATAAGTCTACTTCTGCTGTCCCCTTTCTACCTAAACACAAACACACGGTTGTGATGCACAGGCGAAAGGGAGTTAACCTGTTCATCTTTCATGTGTTCTTGTATATATGAGTTTTAAGAGGATAAAAGGTTTGTCGTATATTAGGGGCAAATCGACCCCATGCGGATTGCGGATGGAAATGTCCGAATGGATGACGTCACCGAGAAGTGACATCAGCGGAAGTGACATCATCCGGTTGTGACATCATCCCCGGAAGTGACATCGGCGGAAGTGACATCATCCGGAAGCGAAGTGACAGGAAGTGACATCAGAGGGAAATGACCTCAAGGTGTGTGACCTCGTGGACTACGTGGGTGGTAAATGGGCGTCACTCGATTAGTCGAGGGCGAGTGACCAAAAGAACAAAAGAGGGATTGAAAGCAAGCAGAGCATGTAAAGAGGCGTCCCCCCGATTAGTCGAGAAAGACAAGAGGGATTGAAAGCAGGCAGTGCGTGATGACCCCCCCCCCCACCCCCCCCCTTGGGGGAAAGGGGGCGTGAAGGATTACGGAGGACGTCACCCTGTGAACAGGTCATCGGTGCTGAGGTCTCGTTTTGCGTGTGTTTTCCTCAAGATGGATGTTCGCTGGACACACCTTTTACTTGCGTCATAGCGGGTCCTCTGGTCAGGGAAAAACCCCATTTTGTTAATCGTTTTTTTGTAAAGGTATCAGAAATTGATGGTACGATACCCGAAGAAATAATATGGTGTTTTGGAGAATGGCAACGTCGTATAAACGCGTGAGAGGGTGACCTTTACGGAAGGGATATAGACGCGTGGAAGGGAGGACCATAGGTCGTTTGGTGATCATTGTGATTTAATGAGCGAAAGGACCGATCGCGTGACCCGAAGTTGTTTCCAAGGTTAGTCTCAATCGTAACGCGAGCGTAATGTACATTTTCCAAATGTATTTTCGAACAGAAGGGAAAAGAACGATCAGTTTGAACGCCACTACATGGTCGTCTTTACACATGCTAGAGATTAAACAGTTTTGTTAGATTATAGTTTGTATGTTTGTTTGTTTTAACTATTCTTTGTTTTGTCTTACCTCTGCTTATCTTTTCTTGTATAATTTGGTCTTTTTTATGTTGAATGGAGAAAAATCCTTTGTGATGTGATGCCGTTTTCCCTCTGTGGAGAGGATGGTGAGATTTTGTTGTCATTAAAAGGATGACGATTTTATCTGTATTTTCTGCCTTGTATTTCGGGTAGATATTGTGTCCAATGCCAGATTATGGGCGTTTCTGCCCTATATGGAGTGTGTTTCTGCTCCACTTATAAAGGTATAACATGAGTAAATATGTAGGTTTTGTTCACTGCGGCTAGCGGATCAAAAAAAAAAAAGAAAGAAAAAGAGGAGGAATAAGAAAACCGGATGTGTTTGGACTATTAAGAAAAAGCGTTTTGATGGCATCTTTACAGGGTACCCATTTTGGACCCCAAGCTAGAATGTGTTATCAGAGCGGAATGGGGTTATAAAACATATTTTGTATGTCAATTCAAGAGGCGTTACATCTCTTTAACAATGATTTTGAGTTTTTGGGTACAAATGGTTTACAAAAGATTACAGTGGAAAACTCCATTTTGCGGTTGTATCCATTTTGGCTAAGTTGATATTGATCATTAACCTGTATGGACCAAATTATGTTAATCTGTTTTTTTTCTGTTTTTATTTTTGTGTTTTGTTGAGTTAGAAGATCAGATTATGGGTGTTGATAATGTTGTAATTGGAGTGGACTGGAAACATCGGCACAAGATGTTTCAATGGTATTTTTATCTAAGCAGAATAGCTATGTTAAAGACAACAGAAGTTGAAGACATGTGTTATATAGACCTTACAGATATATGGAGAATGTTGAAACCTGATTGAAAAGATACCGCATGGACAGATTTCTAGGAGCCAAGTAGTTTTGATTTTTTTTTCTAGTTCAGATTATGTGTCCATATTGTCCCGGATGCGGATATAAGGCAGGGTACAAGGACAGGACCTTTCAATGCTTAATCTGAATGTAACCTTTGCTAGGAAACTAAACTATAACCCTTCTGGAAAGTTAAGTGTTCTTTGTTGAAGGTAAACAGCACATTGATGATAATTAACGAGGGTAATTAACGTGTAATTAGATCGAGCATGCTGTAATGCCCGTTCAAGGAACAAGTGTATATATTTGAGCATTCAAAATTGCGTTTATACTACAGATCATCTTTTTTAGATGTTTTATTAATAAAAATTAAGAAGTGTACAAACTATAGCATTGCAACTGAAAAAAACCCGCAGAAGTAATGAAACGCAGAATTGTTTAGAAGTGAATATTGAAATGTTAGCGAAGAAGGGACAGTTGATGATGAAGAAAAGACTTGATTGTTGTTCAGGACAAAGAGAACTAGTTAGACTTAGGGAAGCTAAAAATGCAGGGGGTTTGATTCGATCGCGAGGCACGTTGGATAGCAGAAGGTATCAGTATTTTTGTTCGCTTGATACAGAACTTCTTAAAACCAAAAAATAAGGACAAAGTTAAGATTAGATGATGTTTTAGCTCGCTTGAAAAAGAAACTTTCTTAATCAAAAATATAACAAAGTTAACATTAGATGATGGCTTAGAAAATATTTCAATGATGAAAGGATCCAATGGACGTGAAGAAAAGTTTATGAAAAAAATGTACTGGATAAAAAAGGAAGGTGAGGATTACGAAATATCTCAAAGGGTTAATTTATATGTCTTAAACAATTAGAGGAGAGTAATAATTTATATGACGAGCTTGCTTGGCCACTTAAACAAATGAAAAACAATAAAAGCCATGGCTCAGACGGCTTTACTTCGAGTTCTTCAAATTGTTTCAACCATCACTTTGGAATATTCGTTCGTTTCGTCCTTAACGAAGGTTTTAAAACTGTGCGAGTTGTCCACCATCAGAAGGAAGGAATCATAGTTTGTATTACTAAAGGTGATAAATTTGAGACGCGTTAAAAAAGAAGGCCCCAGTTTCCCCTCTTTAAATATTGGTTTATAAGATAGGGTACGTACGTGTTGTGAACAGACTTAAACTGGTTCTTCAAGTGTGATCAAACGCCGAGCAAAACAGGATTTATGGCAACTGTTATATCGGAGATTATATTAGACTAATTGTGACTGATAACTATTCACAACACACCAACTGCCTGACTTTGCTTTTTGGTTAGATTTTGAGAAAGCCTTGATTCTCCTGACAGGGGATTCCATGAATAAGTACTTGAGCATTCGGTTTTGGACAAGATATACATAAACGGAGAATCCTTTTCTATAATAGATTAAGTCCAGCTGTACTTGTGAATTGGGCAGGCATTGGTTGGTTTTCTGAGCGTGGGCGCAGGCAGAGTGGACCCCGTATCACTACATATTTCAATTTTGTGTGTAGAAAGTCTTGCCATTCTGTTGACGAGATAATAGAATTATAAAAAAGGAATCCAAAAACTACCAAATGCAGTACAGAACGTGCACAATACGCGGTCGATGTAGAATTATGTTTGAAATGACAAAGTGTCTTTGAGGGGATTTCTGATAACAGTTGATAGGTTTGGGAGAAAATCAAGTTTATATTAAACCAGAAAAAAAACACGTGCTCTATGGCTCGGCAGATCGGCACCATACCCGATTTGCTACATTGCACATTTACGTATTCAGTGGAACCCGAACAATTCAAAATTTGTGTATCTTATTTTACAAGTGATTTGCTGATGTTCAGAATAACCATACAGGCTAGATTTCTTGAATATGGAATGTTTTACAAGGTAGGTTAAGATACAGCTTACTCCACTAGGCAGGGTGACTGTTTTAAGGCCTTTCATCTTGTACAAACGAATTCATCATGGATTTACTTCCAAATCCTTCCAATGATGTAATTAATGCGATTCAAATTCCGTCTTTTCGAGTTTTGGGGGATAGAAAATGAGACTGTATAACCATCAAAACTGAAGTTAAAACATGGCGGACTGGTGTGGCCAAGAATAAAGAATATATAGTTGCATTTGAACTTGCATGGAGTAGAAAAATAAGGAATATGTTAAAGTGACAAAAGTATTACTTTGGCAAGTTGTCCAAGAAGACATCATCTGGGAAAAAAAAAATGGCTGTAGTCTTGTTCAAGGACCAATTATCAAAACAAAACAAAATTAGGTGTGACGTATTTGAGGATTAAAGAATTTGGCCTGGATTTCTACCTTGCATTTCCGAAGAACTGGGTACCCTGAAAATGTATGTTATTATGAAAATATAAGATAAAAAACAAAAACAAAAAAAAACGAAAACTTGTTTTTTCTAATCAAAGTCTGTTCATCAACGTATATTACACCACTTGGATACATTGAAATGAAGATTAGCACGCTTTTGGCATACAGAGAGCGTTCAATACCCTAATCCAAAGCCAGCTTTATTTCGTTACTGGATTGTTCAGGGGAGTAAACGATATATTCGGAAAACCGCGGGTAACATGCAAATAACCAAGAATGAAACAAGAGTAAAATGTGGAAAACGTGTCTGTTCAGTCAGGCAGAGGAGCACCGTGTTGTTTAGATGCCTTTCTGTGTGACAACATAAAACCTGCATTCGCGTGGAATCAAAAACTTGAAGAGCAGTTGGAATGAATATCATACTCAAAAGGACAAAAAATAACGAAATAAAACTTAAATGCTATCAAGATAGAGTTCTACGCTATAATTGGGTTCCAAATATTGTGTTGTCAAAAACCACGAGAAATGACTGAAAGATCATTGTACATTTGTCATATCGGAACAGGAAACTTTGAGCTTCTATTTTGGTTATGTGAACAGCCGGATATTTTGTCACAACAACTTTACGCAACAATCAAGAGAAAAATGTCAGCATGTGGTTCTTTACATTGTCTGTTGAATTAGTATGATTTGGGCATTCAAACAGTTTTCGGGGTGATGAAGCCTTGACTTCTATTACTTCTAGAAAAAATATTTTAACTATCCTTGCACCGGCGCAAAAAATTTTAATTGTAATAAATTTCTACATTATTTAATGACAAGACCAAACAAAAACTCATACAAAATCCCTCCGTTGCCGAAATGCGACTGTCAGTTGGTGGCACAGCCTTTGACTTTGTGTGAAAATTTTCCTTAATGTTAAGAAACAACAAACAACAGAGTGTGTAGTATTATGGTATACCGGACTATCCCAAGGCTTATTACAAATGTGGCTGACTTGATTTTTTTGTCCAGGAAATGTTTCATTTCTGTCTTGAAGTTGATATGGGTTGAACATAATGGAAGTCTGCATAACTTTCCACAGCTGTCTTGAAAAGGAAGAAATTAAAAATACTAGGGGGGCAAGTGAACTAGATTATATTTAATCTTGGTTGTTAAAACTCACAAAAATATATTTCTACTTTGCCATTGACATTTCTGATAAACAATAGAGAAACGCGTGATTCCTTAGGAATTGGGGATAAAAAAAAAAAAAGCTACAGTAAGCATCACTTGAAAATAAATGGAAGTAAATAATCAGCAGGAAAAAATAGGACAAGTGTTTAAGCTTAACAGTGTGTAGTAAAGTCCTTGTGTAGTTTGTAAGGATGCAGTAGTTAATACATATTGATAGCAATGACTTGTTCGTATCTATGGTTTTAGACCAGGACGTTTTGCATGACTCGGGTATTTGAGGTGACGAGGGAAACTGTGCTTTAATTGTTGAATGAACAGAGAATCTCTTGGACGTTGTCCTCCATGGACTTAAAAAGGCTTTTGATTCTGTCCCTCGTGAATGACTCCTCACACAGCTTCGATCAGATGGAGTAATTGTCCGGTACTTTATTTTGGGTTTATGGTTTCCTTCAAAACAGAATACACATGTGTTAAGAGCTGGGAAACTCTTCTCCTTGGATTCTGTAGTTGTAACTGGTATCTTCAGGAAATTCTTGCTTTGGTTCTGTTTTGGATTTTTGTCAATGAGTTATCAGAGATGTTGGTAGTCATTGTAAGCGTTTTTGTTTAACGTCAGGTTTAGTTTGTATACATGGTAAGAAAAACAAAACAAAAATCATTTCATTGTTCGCAAACATTGGTGTGCAGCAAGCGAACTTACGATGAAGATAGAACTTCACGTGCATACAAGTTGAATTATTCATAAGTGGATTAAACTCGCGCATGTATTTTAAAAGAAAAACAGAGAAAGTACATGGTCACACGACTGGATGAATGTGTTAATTAAAATTGCACATACGAGTTGTTCAAACTTACAAAAGTCAATAAATAATGACCATTGTGAATAGAACGTTGGATTGTTGCATCTAGCAGACATTTGAATTTTTCTCCAGGTCTGTTGGCTTTTTCTTTGCATATCCTGGTGTTTTCAGATCTGTGCAGAAATCCAACCTCGCATGTTTTACAGGTTTATCAATTTTGCTGCATGTACACAGGGGCATAAAAAAAGAAACTATGGCTTTCATTTGAAACTGAACTTTTGCGTCGGCTTGTTCCCACTTCTGTGTCCTATCGTGGCTTCTATTAAATTCATCAGTGTAGCAGGATATGACCATGCGTAGTATTTGCGATCTTTAATTACTTTGCATACTGCCATAAAAAAAAAAAATCACTCTTCATAACCAAAAATCCCATTCAGATTTTTGTTATACAGACTTTGTTCAAATTCTGGATTTGGTTGGTGGTAAACGTTTTAAAAGTACTGAAGAAATCTATGTACTGTCTATTAACTTTATGTTTCTCCCATTCGATACTTGTTCTTTTTTTTTGGTTGGATGCAGTGCTTGAAATTACAGAGTTTGCTTCAATGGCATCTGGGGATGGTGTTGGAGGTTGGGTCTGGAGCTGGCAATGTTGGTGGCTAGTTACAAACGATGCTTTGGTTTTTAGAACAAGGTATTGCCTTAAAAAGGTCGTTTGTTGAATGTTTGTTAATAATTGATGCTTGATCAGAAAACAAAAAAAAAGATAAATTCGTAAAGTCTTAGTTTGATGTGATGAATATTGATGTTAAATGATGAATGATCACTGAAAGTGTTATGCACGTGTAGAATGTAGATTGTTGTTGATGAATGTTTGTTTTCAAATGATGCTTGTTCATTAAAAGGAATACTTGTGAATTGTAGTTTTGATGAATATTTGTTTTCAAAATATTGCTTATCATTGAATATAATTACTTTACAAATTGCAGTTGGCTTGTTTGTTTTCAAGAAGTGCTTCATCATGAAACAACAGGACTTTCAGAGTTGTAGTTGATGAAAAGTGTAGTGTGTTACCTTTGTCTGCCAACCACCTTCACTTTACTGTTTGTATGTCTCTGTTCTCTTCGGTCTCTCTCTCGCTCTCTCTTCTCTCTGCTTCTCTCTCTCTCTCTCTCTCTCTCTCTCTCTCTCTGGCACACACACCACACACACACTACACACACTCACACAACACCCACACACACAAACCACACAAAGTGACATTTGCAAAAACTTGTAACTTCCTCAGTTGGCTGAAAAAGAAGAAGGATGGGTCGGTATTGCCACCTGAATGACAATCCCTTCCTCGTTTATCGTTGACCGACGTCAGTAAACACTCGAATCGTGTGGCTCAAAAAAGGAACGTAAACCGGTTTAACACAGACACCGCGTGACTGGGTCTGCGACAGGAAAAAAAAACGGACCATGCTGAGCGGAGCTGACCCCAGTCACGGGGTGTCTGTGTTAAACCGCGGGGTGTACGTTCCTTTTGAGCCTCAGGGATTCGTGGGTGTTTACTGACGTTTCGGTTAAGACCGATTAAACGTTGGAGGATTGGTATTCAGGTGGCTATAACGGACCCCATCTTTTCTTTTTTCAGTCAACAGAGGAGTTACAAGGTTTGCAAATGTCAACTTTTGTTGTGTGAGTGTGTGTGTGTGTGTGTGTGTGGGTGTGTGTGTGTGTGTGTGTGTGGGTGGTGTGTGTGTGTCGAGAGAGAGAGAGATGTGAGAGAGAGAGAGAGGAGAGAGAGAGAGTGAGTGAGAGAGAGAGCGAGAGAGAGACCGAGAGTCAGAGACATGTACAAAACTGTTAAAGTGATGGTTGTTGGCAGACAAAGGGGAAAAACACTACACTTTTTCATCAAACTAAAACTCTGAAAAGTCATTTTGTTTCTTGATTAAGCACTTCTTGAAAACAAACAATCAAACTGCAATTTTGTAAAGTAATTATATTCACTGATAATGCATTATTGAAAAACAAATATTCATCAAACTACAAATTCACAAAGTTATCCTTTAATGATCAAGCATCATTTGAAAAACAAAACATTCATCAAACTACATTCTACATTTACACGTGCTAACACTTTTCAGTGATCATGCAGCATTTGAACATCAATATTTCACACATAAACTATGACTTACGAATTTATTCGTTTTTGTTTCTGATCAAGATTCATTTATTAACAACATTCAACAAACGGACTTTTTTAAGGCCATATTGTTTCCTAAAAACCATTGCATCGTTTGTTAACTAGCACCAACCATTGCCAGTCCAGACCCGAACTCTCCAACCACCCAGCCCCAGATGCCATGAAGCAAACTCTGTAATTTCAAGCACATGCATCCAACCCAAAAAAAAGAACAAGTATCGAATGGGAGAAACGAAGGTTAATGACACTACTTAGATTTCTTTCAGTACTTTTAATACGTTTACCACCAACCAAATCCAGAACTTTGACAATGTCTTGATCAAAATCTGAATGGGATTTTTTGGTTTTGAAGAGTGATTTTTTTTTTGATCGGCAGCTAGCAAAAGTAAATGAAAGTTGCAAAATACTAGCGCATGGTTCATATCAGGCTTACACTAGATGATTTTATAGAAGGCACGATAGTAAGGCCGCAAGAAGGGGGAGGAAACCAAGACGACGCAATTCAGTTTCAAATGAAAGCCATAGTTCTTTTTCTTATGGCACAATGGTACATGCCTTGCAAAATTGAATAAAAACTGTAAACATGCGAGGTTGGATTTCTGCACAATCTGAAACACCAGGTTATTGAAAAGAAAAGAAACAGACCTGGAGAGAAAAATCACAATGTCTGCTAGATGCAACAATCAAACTTTTCTCTGTCACAATGGTCTTATTTTGTCATTAGTAAGTTTGAAACAACTCGTATGTGCAATTTTAATTAACACATTCTTCCTGTCGTGTGACATGTACTTTGTCTGTTTCTTTTAAATACATGCGCGAGGTATCCACTTATGGCATTACATTCACTTGTATGCTCGGAGTTATATCTTCATCGTAAGTTCGCTTCATGCACACCAATGTTGCTAACATTGAAAATGATTTTTGTTTTTGTTTTTCTTACATGTATGACAACAAACTAACCTACGTTAAACAAAACGGCTTTACAATGAATTCCAACATCATTGAGAAAACTCATTGACAAAAAATCCTAAACAGGATCCAAAGCAAGATTTCCTGAAGGATACGTTAAAACTACAGATTCCAAGGAGGAAGTGTTACCAGCTCTTAACAAATGTGTTCTGTTTTGAATGAAAACATAAACCCATATTTAAAGTACGTCAATTACTCCATCTGATCGAAGCTGTGTGAGTGAGTCTTCAGAGGGACAGAATTCAAAAGCCTTTTTTACAAGTCCATGGAGCAACTGTCAAGACAGGATGCTCTGTCATGCAACATTTATGCACAGTTCTTCGTACCTCAAAATACCCGAGGGGCGGCATGCAAGAACGTCTGGGTCTAAAACATAGTTAGATCAGTCATTGGCTATCATTTATGGTAATACTGATCCCTTAAAAATACTCAAGGACTTTACATAGCACACTGGTTGGCTTATCACTTGTCCTATTTTTTCTTGCTGATGATTTACTTCCTTTTGTTTTTCAAAGTGAATGCTTACAGTAGCTGCTTTTTTTTTTTATCCCCATTCCTAAGGATATCACGCGTTTCTCTATTGTTGTATCAGAAATGTAATGCAAATAGAAAATATATTTTTGTGAGTTTTAACAACCAAGATTAAAATTATCTAGGTTCACTTGCCCTCTTAGGATATTTATTTCTTCCTTTTCAACAGCTGTGAAAGCTTATGCAGACTTCATTATGTTTCAAACCAGATTTCAACTTCAAGACAGGAATGGAAACATTTTCTGGCAATAAAAATCAAGTCAGCAACTTTTGTAATAGCCTTGGGATAAGTCGGTATACCATTAATACCTACTAACACTCTGTTAGGTTGGTTGTTTACATTAAGGGAAATATTTTCAACATCCAAGTCAAAGGGCTGTGCACCAACTGACATTCGCTTTTCGCAATTGCTTTTGCAAAATTACATGCTTGTCTTTAAATATGTAGAATTTTTATTACAATTAAAATTTTTTCTCGCGTTGCATTTATAGTTAAAAGATTTTTACTAGAAGTAATATGAAGTCAAAAGGCTTCATCACCCTAAATTGTTTGAATGCCCAAATTAATACTACTTAACAGGACAAATGTAAAGAAGCCACATGCTGACATTTCTCTTTATTGTTGCTTGTAAAGTTGTTGTGACAAATATGCCGCGTGTTCAAATAAACATATAGTATGCTCAATGTTTTCCCTTTCTCGATATTACAAAACTGTACAATGATCTTTCAGTTCATTTCTCGTGTTTGACAAACAATATTTGTACCCAATATATAGCGATCGAACTCTTATCTTGAAAGCCATTTTAGTTTTTATTTCGTTTATTTTTTGTAACTTTTTGATGATGATATCATGCCAATGCTCTTCAGTTTTTGATTCCACTGCGGAAGAGGTTTATGTTTGTCACACAGAAAGGCATCATAATAAACACCGTGCCTCCTATGATGACTGAAACAGACAAGTTCCACATTTTAGATTGGTTTCAGTTTGTTATTTGTCATTGTTACCGCGGTTTTTTTCGAAATATATGCGTTTACATACCTTATCTTCAGTATCGAAATATAAGTCATTGTAAAATTCATACTTGTTATTGAACTCTCTTGTATGCCAAAAAGCGTGCTATCTTCTTCTAATGTATCCAATTGTGTATTTAAGTTTGATGAACAGACTTTGATTAGAAAAAACAAGTTTTCTTTTTTTGTTTTTGTTTTTTATTTAATATTTTCATAATAAAATACATTTTCAGAAGCATTTCTTCGGAAATGCAAGGTAGATCCATGGCCAAATTTCTTTATATGCTCAAATACGGTCACTCCTAATTTTTGTTTGTTTTGATAATGGGCCTGAACAAGACTAAGCCATTTTTTTTTTCCCAGATGATGTTTCTTGGACCAACTTGCCAAATTAAGTACTGTTTACTTGTTGAGGACGATATTCTTAATTGTTCTACTCCATGCAAGTTAGAATGCAACTATATTTTCTTTTATCTTGGCACACCAAGTCCGCATGTTTTTAACTTCAGTTTGATGTTATTACGTCTCATTTTCTTCCCAAAACTCGAAAGACTGACTTTTGAATAGCATTAAATTACATCATTGGAAGGATTTGGAAGTTGAATCCAGTGATGAATTCGTTTGGACAAGATAAAGCCTTTAAACAGTCACCCTTCCTAGTGGGAGTAATCTGTATCTTTATAACCATAACTTGTATAACATTCATATTTCAAGAAATCTTGCCTGTATGTTTATTTCTGAACAGTCAGAAAGATCACTTGTAAATAAGAATACCACATTATTTTGAATTGTGGTGGGTTCCACTGAATACGTAATATTGCATGTAGCAATTCGTCGAGGTTTTTCCTATGCCGAGCCATAGAGCACTTGGTTTTTTTTCTGTGTTATTTCAAACTTGAATTTTCTCCCAACCTATCAACTGTATCAGAATCCCTCCAAATAGAATTTGTCATTTCAAATAATTTCTATCATCGTCCGCGTATGTGCAATTTCTGTTCTGCATTGTTAGTTTGGATTCCTTTTTATAATTCTATTATCTTCGACTAATGGCAAGACTTTCATACACACAATATGAATAGGTCGGGTGAAATGGGGTCACTCTGCCTGCGCCCACGACCTCAGATAAAACAACCAGATGCCTGGCCATTCACAAGTACAGCGGACTTAATATTATTATTAGAAAGGGTTATCGTTTTGTATATCTGGTTCCAAAACGAATGCTTTCAAGTACTTTATTCATGAATCCCCTGTCAGGTGAATCGAAGGCTTTCTCTATAATCTAACCATAAAAGGCAGTCGGCAGTTGTTGTGTTTGTGAATAGTTAATTCAGTCACAGATTAGTCTAATATTATCTCCGATATAATCTGTTGGCCATATATCCTGTTTGGTCTTCGATGATCAAACTTGGAAGAACCATGTTTTAGTCTGTTCACAAACACGTACGTACCTATCTTATAAAAATATTTAAAAGAGTAACTGGCCTTCCTGTTTTTAACGGCGTCTCAAGATTTATCACTTTAGGAATAAAACTATGATTCCTTCCTTCTTTTGGGGACAATCGCACAGTTAAAACTTCGTTTAGGATTCGAACGACGAATATTCAAGCTGATGTTGATACAATTGAAGAACCTCGCCAGTAAATCCGTCTGATCATGGCTTTTATTGTTTTTCATTTGTTTAAGTGCATAGCAGCTTCATCTATAGAAATTTCTCCTTCTACTGGCTTGAAGACATGAAAGTAAATTAACCATTTGAGATATTTCGTAATCCTCCACTTCCTTTATCAGGTACGATTTTTGTCATCAACTATCTTCACGTCTCATTGGATCCTTTCATATTGGAAATATTTCTAAGCATCATTTATGTTAACTGTTGTTTTATTTTGGTTAGAAAGTTTCTTTTTTCAGTCGAGCTAAAACATATCTAATCTTAATTTGTCATATTTTTGTTTTAAGAAGTTTTGTTATCAAGCGAACAAACATACTGATGACCTTTCTGCTATCTACGTGCTCGCGATCGAATCAAACCCCCTGCCTTTTTAGCTTCCCTAAGTATAATAGTTCCTCTTTGCCTGATCTAAATCATGTCTTATTATCAGTAACTGTCCTTCTTCGCTAAGACTTTTCAATATTCACTTCTAAACAATTCTGCGTTTCATTATTCTGCGGGTTTTTTTTTCGTGCAAATGCTATAGTGGTACTTTTATTTTTATTAATAAACACATCTAAAAAAGATGTCTGTAGTAGTAAACTCAATTATTGAATGTCAATAATGACACTTGTTCCTTGAACATGGGCAAGTTACAGCATGCTCTTCTATTACAAACTTTAATTTCCACGTTAATTTCTGCAATGTACTGTTTATCCATTCCAAACAAAGAACATTAAATTTCAGAAGGGTTTTAGTTTAGTTTCTTTAGCAAGGTTAAATTCAGAGTACGCATTGAAATGGTCTGTCCTGTTACCTTGCCTTTAATATCCGATCGTGACAATAGTGGACACATAATCTGAAACTAGAAAAAAAATCAACACTTTACTTTGCTCCAGAGGGGAAGATCTTGTTCCATGACGTATCTTTTCAATTCAGGGTTCTCAACATTCTCCATATATCGGTAGGGGTCTTTATTAAGGCATCATGTCTTCAACTTGTGTTGTGCTTTACATTGCTATTCTGCTTATGATTAAAAAACATTGAAAACATCTTGTGCGATGTTCCATCCACTCAATTACAACCTTTTCACACCCGTAATATTATCTTCTTACTCACAAAAACACAAAAATAAAAACAGAAAAAAATTCAAGATTATCATAATTCTGGTTATACATGTTAAATGATCAATATAATCTTAGCAAAATGGATCAAAGCCAAAAATGTAGTTTCCACTGTTTTTTGTAAACCTTTTGTACACAAAACTCAAAAATTCATTGTTAAGAAGAATGGTTAACGCTTTGAATTTGACATTTAACAAAATTTGTTTTTATAACCCCATTCTGACTCTGATACCACATTTCAAGTTGGGGGTCAAAATGGGTACCTGTAAACGATGCATCAAAACGCTTTTCTTAAATAGTCCCCCCCAATTCTTCTTTTTCTTTTTTTTTTTTTTGATCCGCTAGGCCTCAGTGAACAAAAACCTTACATATTTGCTCATGGTTATATCTTTATAAGTGGAGGCAGAATAACACACACCTATAGGCTGAAACGCCCATATCTTGCAATGGACACAATACTCCGAAATAACAGGCAGATAATACAGACAACTGTCATCTTTAATGAAACCAAAATCTCACCACTCTCTAAGAGGGAAAACGGCATTATTCAAACCAAAGGATTTTCTCAGTGAAACATAACACTGACCAAATGTATACAGAAAAAATAAGGCATATTTGAGGTAAGGACCAAAACAATGAATAGTTAAAACAAACATACAAACAAGACTATTAATAACATAAATTGTTTAATCTCTAGGATTTTTTATATACACATGTAGTGGGCGTGTCAACTGATTCGTTCTTTTTCCTTCTGTTTCGAAAATTATTTTGGTATTGTACATTACGCTCGCGTTACGATTGATGATACTTTGGTAAACTACTTCGTTCTCGCGATCGTCCGTTCGCTATAAATGTCAATGATCACCAAACGTCTATGGTCTCTTCACGGTGATATCCCTTCCGTAATGGTCACCCCTTCATCTTATACGACGTTTGCCATTATCCAAACCACCGTATTATTTCTTGGGTATCAGGTACCATCATTTCTGATACATTTTAAAAAAAAAACGTTTACCCCCCCAACAAGGTTTTCCTGAGCAGAGGACCCGCTTATGACGCAAGTAAATATGGGTGTGTCCAGCGAAATCCATTTGGAAAACACACGCGGAAAACGAGACTTCCGCACCGAATGACCTGTTCTCAGGGTGACGTCCTCCGATCCTTCACGCCCCTTTCCCCCCACGCATGTTGCTTTCAATCTCTTTTCTTTCTCGACTAAATCGGGGTGACGGCCTCTTTACCATGCTTGCTGCTTACAACCCTCTTTTGTTTCTTTTGGTCACTCCGCCCTCGATTAATCGGTGTGAGCCCTTTACCACCCACGTAGGTCCACGAGGTCGACACCTTGAGGTCATTTCCATTGATGTCACTTCTGTCCTTCGCTTTCCGGGATGGATGTCACTTCGCCGATGTCACTTCGGGATGATGTCCACTTGGGATGATGTCATTCCGCTGATGTCACTTCCGGTGAGTATACATTGCCGGACTTCCAGCCGAATCCGCCCCATTGGGGGGGGTCGTTTTTTTGCACCTAATATACTTACTAAGTGCCTTCTGAGCTTCGTCTTGGTCATGGTAGCTAGCAACGCTGTGAGTCGTCGGGCCAAAAAAACTATCTGAGAGCTAAGGTACAGAGGGGACGTATGAACAACTACAACTGTACCGTGTCAGAAGTCATATGTAAGGCGCTCTCGACTTCAATCACCGTAGACAACGTCTTTGCATCTTGCGGCACCAGAAAATGTTAGTGTTTGATTGACCACTTTCACACCAATGGCATGTAATGAGCCGTGGTGCTTTTGTAATACACGATCCACTCAGATAGACACCACCTATTAATTCCGGTACAACTCTCATCTGGAAAATTTCTTAGCAAACAAAAACAGTCAACGTTTATGAAAACGATAGTGTACTGTAGTTTGGTACAGGTCTGCGGCAACTTGAATAGAGGATGCAGAGGAAATTGCTTTTCCACGGCGGAGGAAGTACTATTGTAAAGTGAAGTGGACTTTAACAATCAGTGTAAAGTCGAAGACATCACGTGGTTTGAAGGTTTGTTGTTGCCTTCATAATCGTGCTCAATGACAGTCAAAATCGGATAGGAGAGACAATGCCATAATTGGAGGCTACTTTTCAGATATTGGGCAGCGGGATGGTCCGTCTATTTGATCGCACTGACTTACTTTGGGAGTGGCATTTGATTATAACGGATTGTTTGCGGGTGGTGAAATGCATCGGTTTCCTATCAGCTGTCATCTGAAAGCTATTCTGTCTGTTGTCGTTTGTCTGTCTGTCTGTTCTGTCTGTCTCTCTCTCTCTCTCTCTCTCTCTCTCTCTCTTTCTATATTTATATATATTATATCTATATATATATATATATATATATCATATATATATTTTTATATATATCCTTTTTCTCTGTCTCTCTCTCTGACTCTCTCTATCTTTCCCTTTGTCTATTGTTCTCTCTCTCTGTTCTCTCTCTCTCTGGTCTCCCTGTCTGTCTGTTGTCTGTCCTGTCTGTTGTCTCTCTCTCTCTCTCTCTCTTCTCTCTCTCTCTCTCTCTCTCTCTCTCTCTCTCTCTCCCCTCTTTGCTCGCGCGGCACGGTTGTGTGTGTGGGTTTAAAAACCCTTACAATACCTCATTTGCATGCCAGGTTTGTTTTCCCCTTCCCTATATCTTCGAGCTGGCGACGCCCTGCAATATATGGATCACTATCTTTACTGCAATATCAGTTCCCAATTACAGTTCTATTTTGTGTGGGGTCATCGTACGCCCCCCCACCCATCGTTTCTTCCTTCCATATTGTATTCAGTCACTATGATAGTGACATGGCTTTACCTGTATGCGAGTCACTTTGCCAGCCTCTATCTTTACCTTGTATACCAGTCACCATGTAGTGAATGGTTTTACCTGTATGGAGTTCACTTTGCTAGCTCTATCTTTACTGTATCCAGTACACCATGATAAGTGAATGGTTTCTGTATGCGAGTCACTTTGCTAGCCTCTAATCTTTTACCTGTATACCAGTTACTATGATAGGGAATTGGTTTTACCTGTATTGCGAGTCACTTTGCTAGATCCTCTATCTTTTATATTCTTACCTGTATACAGTCCACTATGATAGTGAATGGCTTTTACAGTATGCGAGTCACTTTGCTCGCTTCTATCTTTAACTGTATCAGTCACTATGGATAGCTGATGGCTTTACTGTATGCGAGTCATTGCTTAGCTTCTGTTTTCACTGATACCGCAGAAACCATTTTTGACTAGCATACAAGCCTAGGACAGAAAAAACAATATCTTGACTGACACATCCAGGTAAGGTCGAAATATTGATAGCGGACTGACTCATAAATAATGACAGTTATAAAAAAATGATTAAAAAATGATAGACTTTTCATAAGGCACAGACAAAAAACATGACCATTATCTCATACCAGGTAAGAACAGAAACAAGAAACGGTGATTGACATAGGATACGGACAGAAATCATGACAAAGACTGACAGGTAAGGACCCAGAAACAAAGAAGTTACTGACAGGTAAGGACAGAAAACAATGACAGTGACGACAGGTAAGGCAGAAACAATGACAGTGATGACAGTAAAGGACAGAACAATGACAGTGCCTGACAGGTAAGGACAGATACAACAATGCCAGCTGACTGACAGGTAAGGACAGAAACAAAGACAGTGACTGACAGGTAAGACAGAAACAAAAGACAGTTGACTGACGGGGAAGGACAGAAACAAAGACAGTGACTGAGGGGAAGGACAGAAACAATGCCAGTGTACTGACAGGTAAGGACAGAATCAAGGACAGTGGATGACAGGTAAGGACAGAAACAATGACAGTGACTGACAGGTAAGGACAGAAAAACTCTGACAGTGACTGACAGGTATGGACAGGTTTTTTCCCTTAGGTTAATTTCGTAAAGGACTAACGTATAGACGTTTCACAAAATATTAGGGTTGGTTCCACTGAACAAAAAATTAAAAAAGGGTTTTGAAGTCCCCGCTATGACGCAAGTAAAGGGTGTGTCCAGCGAATCATCTTGAGAAAACCACGGGAAACGAGCCTCGCACGAATGACCGGGTTCTCAGGGTGACGTCTCCGTAACCCTTAAAGCCCTTTCCCCCACACGCACTGCTTGCTTTCAATCCCTCTTTTCTTTCTCGACTAATCGGGGTGACGCTCTTTACCATGCTCTGCTTGCTTTCAATCCCTTTTTGTTTCTTTTGGGTTCACTCGCCTCGGACTAATCGGAGTGACGCCCCTTTACCACCCACGTAGCCCACGGAGGTCCGACACCTTGAGGTCATTTCCCTTGTGTCACTTCCTGTCACTTCCGTTCCCGGGATGATGTCACTTCCGCGATGTCACTTCCGGGTGATGTCACTTCCGGGATGATGTCACTTCGTGATGTCATTCCCGGTGACGTCATTAAAATTCCGGACTTTTCCATCGCATCCGAAATGGGGTTCGTTTTGCACCTAATTTTACTACTAATGTTGCCTTTTTGAGCTTCGTCCTTGTCATGGTAGCTAGCAACGCTGGGGAGTGACGGGCCCAAAAAAAAACTATCTGGAGCAAGGTACAGAGGACCGTATGAACAACCTAAAAAACTGTACCGTGTCCAGAAGTCAATGACAGGCGCTCTCGGCTTTCATCACCGTAGACAACGTCTTTGCATCTTGACGGCACCAGAAATGAGTGTTTGATTGACACTTTCACACCCACTGGCATGTTAATGACCCGTGGTGCTTTTGAATACACGATCCACTCAGATAGACACCACCCTTTTAAATTTCCCGGTACAACTTCATCTGGAAATTTTCTTAGCAAACAAACAGTCAACGGTTTCATGAAACGAATAGATGTCAACTGAAGTTTTTAAGGTCTGCGGGAACTTGAAAAGAGGATGCAGAGGAAATGCTTTTCACGGCGGAGGAAGTTTCTATTGTAAAGTGAAGTGACTTTAACAAACACGTGTAAAGTGAAGGGAAAACACCGTGTTTTGAAGGTTGTCTGTTGCCTTCTAATGCTTGCATTGACAGTCAAAACGGATGGAGAGCAATGAATTCTTGGAGGCTACTTTTCAGATATTGGGAGCGGATGGTCCGGCCTTTTGATCGCCTGACTTACTTTGGGAGTGGCTTTGATTAAACGGAATGTTGCGGGGTGGTGAACTGATCCGGTTTCTATCAGCTGTCATTGAAATCTTATTCTGTCTGTCTGTCTGTCTGTCTGTCTGTCGTTGTCTGTCTCTCTCTCTCTCTCTCCCTCTCTCTCTCTCTTTCTAATATAATATATATATATTATATATAATATATATATATATAATATTTTAAATATATATATATCCCTTTTCTCTGTCTCTCTCTCTGACTCTCTCTATCTTTCCTTTGTCTCTGTCTCTCTCTCTGTCTTCTCTCTCTCTGTCTCCCTGTCGTCTGTTGTCTGTCTGTCTGTCTGTCTCTCTCTCTCTCTTCTCTCTCTCTCCTTCTCTCTTCTCTCTCTCTCTCTCTCTACCCCACTTTGGGGCGCGCGCACGTGTGTGTGTGTGTGTAAAAACCCTTACAAACTCATTTGCATGCCAGGTTTTTTTTCCCCCTTCTATACTTCAGAGCATGCGACGCCTGCATATTATGATCACTATTTTTCCCTGCAAAATCAGTCCAATTACAGTTTCTTTTTTTGAGTGGGAGGTCAGTCCGTACGATCGTTTCTCCCTTCCATATTGTATCAGTCACTATGATAGTAAATTTGGCTTTCCCTGTATGCGAGTCACTTTCCCAGCCTCTATCTTTCCCTGTAACGACACCATGATAGTGAATGGTTTTCCCTGTATGCGAGTCACTTTGCTCCCTCTATCTTTACCTGTATACCAGTCACCATGATAGTGAATGGTTTTACCTGTATGCGAGTCACTTTTGCTAGCCTCTATCTTTACCTGTATCCCAGTACTATGATAGTGAATGGTTTTCCCTGTATGCGAGTCACTTTGCTAGCCTCTATCTTTTATATTCTTTACCTGTATCCCAGTCAATTTTGATAGTGAATGGCTTTACCTGTATGCGGTCACTTTGCTAGCTTCTATTTTACCTGTATACCAGTCACTATGATAGTGAATGGCTTTACCTGTATGCGAGTC
>CM031603.1:47384947-47397447 GCA_018398815.1 Conus ventricosus | reverse complement strand
GACGTAGTGAGGCCCTCTGAAGGGGATCAATCACTCACACACCCTGTGCGACCAGGGCATTTCGTTGTGGTGATTAGGAGGCCTAGGACACGGTGTTCTGCGTGAGCTGAGTCACAGCAGACATCACCGAACAGAACGGCTCCGGAAAGACAACCGTCTCTCTGGTGGGTTGCCTCTTGGTGGCCTGATCCTGACTGTTTTCTTTGGAACTGCCGGTTCCAGAGCTGCGGAACAAAGTACTTGGGTGTGGCTGTGTATGAGGCTGCCGAAAGAAAACGGCGTAAGAGTAATAATACTAGGGGGTTGTGACAGCGAGAGATTTGGGATGGGATAGGGGGTAGAGGTGGGAGAAGATGCGCTGAAGATGAGACAAAGAAATACCCCCCCCCCCTCAAAACAACAACCAACCAATCAACCAACCAACCAACCAACCAACCAACCAACCAACCAACCAACCAAAAACAAAGCCGCCTCTTTTTCCCATGCGACAATCATTAAGGTCATTATTTTCCCCACCAATCAGCACCCTTCTTCTACACACTAGGTCCTTCTGAAAATCAGCGTCCTTTTTTTTGTTCACGAGCCAGTCGTTCAAAAATTAATTGCCTCCGGTAATTAGAGTTTTTCCTTCACACGCCAATGTTTGAGGCAAATTAATTCCTTCTGGAAATCAGAGTCCTTCTTTCACACGCTAAGCGTTAAGCCAGTTAATTCCATCTGGTAATCAGCGTTCTTCTTTTCACAGACCATTCGTAAAGGCGGTTAATTTTGTGATAAGAGTCCTTTTTGTTTCACACGCCAGCCGTTATGATAATCAGTTTCTTCTTGTCATCATCGTCCTTCTTCCAGACACCAATCGCTAGGCCGGTTAATTCCCCCTGGTAAGCAGCGTCCTTCTTTCACGGGCCAACCACTAGGGCAATTAATTCCTGCCGGTACTTAGCATCCCTATTCCACACGTCAATCGTATGGATAGTTAATATCTCCTAGTAATCAGCGTCTTTCTCTCACACGCCTTTGAGTTGGGCAAATCAATGTCTATATTTCACACGCCAATCGTGAAGGAAATTCTCTTATTCTTTCGGTGGGTCATTGCTCTTCCTCTAAAAGGCATTTTTTCCCCTGGCAATCAGAGCCATTTGAAAGGTGTGTGTGTGTGTGTGTGTGTGTGTGTGTGTGTGTGTGTGTGTGTGTGTGTGTGTGTGTGTGTGTGTGGAGTCAGTGAAGATAATACAGCAACAACCAAAACATCCTTACGCTAGTGAAGATCCCTCTTGCATATTCCCAGCACTGAGGGCAGTTGTAGTCCTTGTGATTTGCGTCCTTTTCCCACACGGCAATCACTGTGGCAGTCGATACCTTCTGCTAACCCACACTCTTTTTCCACACGCCAGTCGTATGGATATTCATTCTGGTAACCAGCATTTCTCTCTCCCTCTCACTCACTCACTCACTCACACACACACTCACTCTCTCTCTTCTCTCTCTCTCTCTCTCTCTCTCTCTCTCTCTCTCTCTCTCTCTCTCTCTCTCTGTATTTTTTTTCCACCACACGCCAATGATATAAGCTCCTTCAACGGCTTTATTTCACATGCCAATCATTAACTGACTAATATCATTTCTTCTGGTAAATCAACACCCTTCTTCCAAACGCAAGCCACTAAAGCAATTAATTCCTTCTGCTAATCAGCACCCTTCTTTCACATGACTCGGCGCTCTCACACTGCACTAACTCGGAGGCACGCGCGCGTATCCTGACGACAGAGTAGTAGTCTCATCACCTGTATGGCGTCATGTCAGTGCCAAAAGGAAGCGAGTTACTATAGACAAAGCAAGCCTATCTACTACTGTCAGGTAAACTGGTATGTTTATGATCCACTATTCCGCTTTTCTTTTCAAATGCTTTTCAGAGACGAAAATCAAAAGTCTATTTCTAACGTAAAAACCGAGTCTAAAAATGAAACCTATTCATTTTCATAACGGCAATGGAGTCTTTCCATTTTTGTTTGTTTGTATTTAGAAATGATATGAATAAGTGGAATTTGCCCATTCTTATGACGACATTAAGGGCTTTCTCTTTTTCATGAGGAAATAAAATCTTACTCTCTTTCTATAATGAAAAATCTTTTTTTTTTCAAAGGGAAAAAAAAATCGCCTGGGACGAAAATTGTAGGCTTTTTCCTGTAAGAAAAATACGCTTAACCCTTTACAGTTTTTTTTTCCCGATGACGAAAAGTCAGTCTTACTCCTTTCTATGGTAAAATTTAAGACTTATCTTTTCTATGACAAACTTTTTATGTAAGAACATGAGGAAAGTAAACTTTATGAGAACAGAAATGATGCTTTGCTGTATCATCTGTGGCCTCGGGTTCAGTGTGTGCTGGACAAGACGTCACCTAGACGTTATGCAGACATCATATTCTCTGGAAGATTCTTTTTTTTTTTTTGTTAATTACAGGGGAAGGACGATTCCTTCTGTCATTAGCACTCTTCAGAGAAATAACAACAAGTCAGAACACTTCAATGTGCTTTGAATAACCAACACGGAGCGCGAACCGCCCATGTATGGAGTGAGCTCCACGCTCACCATAACGAGTCCAGCTTTCCCTGGAAACCACCAAATGATGAGGCCACAGGAAGAGCGAGAGGAAGGGCGAGACACGCCTAATGGTGTGACATGGGCCTTCTGTCTTTGAAGTCCCGTGGTGCACATGGGATCTTGGTTTAGTGTCTGATCCGGACGACTGGCACTCAGCTGGTTTAATTCTAGAGAGATGGAGGGTGACATGGGCCTTCTGTCTTTGAAGTCCCGTGGTGCACATGGGATCTTGGTTTGGTGTCTGATCCGGACGACTGGCACTCAGCTGGTTTAATTCTAGAGAGATGGAGGGTGACATGGGCCTTCTGTCTTTGAAGTCCCGTGGTGCACATGGGATCTTGGTTTGGTGTCTGATCCGGACGACTGGCACTCAGCTGGTTTAATTCTAGAGAGATGGAGGGTGACATGGGCCTTCTGTCTTTGAAGTCCCGTGGTGCACATGGGATCTTGGTTTGGTGTCTGATCCGGACGACTGGCACTCAGCTGGTTTAATTCTAGAGAGATGGAGGGTGACATGGGCCTTCTGTCTTTGAAGTCCCGTGGTGCACATGGGATCTTGGTTTGGTGTCTGATCCGGACGACTGGCACTCAGCTGGTTTAATTCTTGAGAGATGGAGGGTGGTGATGGAATGGTGGGGGAGGGGGAGGGGAGGGGGGTATGGGGACGGGATTGGAAAGATGGTGGGGTAGAGGGAGGTGTTAAGGAGAAGGAGGATGTTGGGGAGGGGGAGGGGAGGGGGGTATGGGGACGGGATTGGAAAGATGGTGGGGTAGAGGGAGGTGTTAAGGAGAAGGAGGATGTTGGGGAGGGGGGGGGAGGAGGGGTATGGGGACGGGATTGGAAAGATGGTGGGGTAGAGGGAGGTGTTAAGGAGAAGGAGGATGTTGGGGAGGATGGGGGGGGGGGGGGGACCGCCGTTTACTGGTTTTGAACAATGGATTGATTTGAATGTTTTCTTTCTCTCTTCCTTCCTTTTTCCTTCATTCTTTCTTCTTAATTCTTTTCTTTCTTTAATCTTCGCATTCGTTGTTTCATTCTTTATTTTCTGTCTGTCTGTTTTATTTTCCTTCCAGTCTACCTTTCATCATCATCATCATCATCATCATCATCATCATCATATCATCATCATCTTTCATTCCTCCTCCATCAACATCAGCATAACATCAGGATTTTCTCGTCTCTCAGCCTTACAAACTGGGTCACCTTCCCACACCGACTGATGGACATGATGACGAATGGAAGTTGATGAAGAAGGAATGAAAGATGATGATAAGGATCATGATTGTGGTGGTGGTGGTGGTGGTGGTGGTGGTGGTGGCGAGTATAATAACGGTGAATGTGATAATGATGATAAAAGGTGGATAGAAAAGGGGAAAGAGATCGAAATGAAGAAAGAATTGAAAAAAGAAATGATGAAGACAAAAAAAAAAGGGGGGGGGGAGGGAGAGAGAGAGAGAGAGAGAGGAGAGAGAGAGAGAGAGAGAGAGAGAGAGAGGGGGGGGGGGGGAAGAAAACCTAACGAGTGATAGAATACAGAAGGGTGAAATAAACTAACAAGGAAAAAAAAAAGGAAGAGACGAATGATAAAAGGAAGGAATGAGGAGGAACAGTCCGACAGGGCCGGCCTTGTTCTTTCTTCTGGTTCCAGCGTGGCGTTACGATCGAGTGAGTGGTGGTGTGGATGCGAGAGTGTCGCGGATGACAGAATCACTGCACACATAGCGCTGTCAGTCAGTGCAGAGAGGGCCTGAAGGAGAAAGTGGGGTGCTCTGATTGTCACCCCCCCACCCCCCCCCCCCCCTCCGGAACAGGCATAGTACGTGAAAACAATGTCTTTCACCCCTTTCCTGCTCTCCCTTCCTCCGTCATCCCTCCTCCGCCCCTCCCCTCCATTTTCTTGCCCCTCTCTTCACACCCCCCCCCCCCCCCCACACACACACACACAAACACACAAGCATACACAAATGTAGCTTCAAAGTGAAAGTCAGTTCCAGAACTGACGAGGTGTAGAGAATATGATTAAATTTCCGACAACTTTGCGTAACAATGAGAGGACAGATGATGTTACTTTTTTTGGTGCATGGACGAAAAAAAAATTTTTTTGGCTGAACACAATTTGAGCAGATGTCCTTCTCGAGCTCTGCCCCCTGAAATTAATATTTATCCAGTTTGCATGGAAGACGAAGTGCATTGTAAAGCGGAAAGAAGATGAATTAGAAACTACATTGTTGAAACTCCCTCTGTCTTTTATGTCTCTTTCATACATACATACATACATACAGACAGACAGACAGACAGGACATACACATATACATACATGTATACATAAATACATACATACATATATACATACAAACATAAACATACATACATACATTCATACATACACAGGGGTGCTACAGAAAGAAAGTGCTAAGGCCTGAAAGTAACAACCCCAATTTCACCAGGCCTGAAACTGAAAATGACACATACTGCCCAATAAAAGTGAATATAGCTAACATAGTGTTTAGATATTTTTAATGTAAAAAAAAGCCTGGCTTAGCTTAAAAAAAGAAGAAAAGACAATGACCATTTTCAATTACAAACGCATATACACGTGTACTCATAAACACACAAAACATATGTCTCCTCACCAGATGAGAAATGAAGGCATGTTAGAAAATTTGCCAGACCAGAATGCCAGCGATGCCCCCGTCATTGTTTACAACATCTGTCACTGTTCTATACACAAAGTTCACTGCAGTCACCCTGCACACCTTTTGTGAATATGGTCACACATGTCTTTGTCTCTTCTGTCCACTATCTCCATTTTCACCTATCACCTTTAAAAAAAATTTTTTCATACCTCAATTTCTGTCTTCAGGCCTCACATCTTGTTAGACCCAAAACTTGACAAAGCATTGAGCATCTCCGTCATCAGCCTTAATACACTGTCTGTTTTGCTGTTATGTCCATGTTATATGTAGGGGCAGTACAAAAATAAAAAGCAAAAATTATTGAAATGACAGTCTCTTACTGGTCTATATTTAGTTTTAACAGCTAATTTTTAAACATCACTCTTTTGCCTTTTTTGTGAAAAAAAACCTCTTATGTCCTGAGAACTTGCTTTTCTTTTGCTGGGATTTTCAGATTTTCTCTCAGTATCTGGAAGGCACACAACAAAATGGTTGGGATGCCATTCACACTCGCGAAGGTCTTTCCCAGATATACGGCTCCACATGATGCCTGGGAATGAATGTACATGTAGTTGAAATTGGGCAAGTTGCTCTGGGACAGACTAGGCGATGAAGGAAATTTCTAACAGTATGTCCTCCAAACTCAGGGTACACAGAGTGGATGGTGCTGCCGAGAACACTAGCAACAGCATGCATGTGCCAGGCACCCATGTATGTACCTGGCACAATGGTGTTTAGCACCTCCTTTCGAAAGATGTGTCCAATGCTGTCAGAGATCAGTGTTTCATTACAAAGTGTGGGGAAAATGAGGCATATTGCTTGCAAAGAGACACATCAGGCGGTTGTGCTGAAGAGCACCCCTTTTTCAACTGGGCATCTGACAAGTAGAACTCCTCATTTGCGGCTAATTCTACTGCAATTCGAACACGCATTTCAGGATGTTTGGTTTCATTTCCAAAAGCAAGAAATGAGGCGCATCTTGGCAAACAGTTCCCATCCCCATAAATCCTTATTGGAACCAAATTAGGTCCATCTTTAGGATAGAGTCCTGCTGCATGGATGTCTGCCTGGTATGATAAAAAGTCAGACACTTGCATACATCTCACTGGCCATGTTGTTAGAAAAACTTGTTCTGCCTCTTTCGCTACATTATGAAATGTTTCAAATGAATCACCAGCATGCTGAAGATTCTTCCTGAGACTTTCAAAGTATTCTTTCCGAGTTGTATTTGTTGCAGAAGCAGATGGCTGCTTGCTGGTTGAAGGCTGTGTGTGTGATGCAGATGACAGCTTGCTGGTTGAAGCCTGTGTCTTTGTTGTAGATGACTGCTTGCTGGTTGAAGGCTGTGCTTTTGTTGCAGATGACTGCTTGCTGGTTGAAGGCTGTGCTTTTGTTGCAGATGACTGCTTGCTGGTTGAAGGCTGTGCTTTTGTTGCAGATGATTGCTTGCTGGTTTGAAGGCTGTGGTTTTGTTGCAGATGACTGCTTGCTGGTTGAAGGCTGTGGTTTTGTTGCAGATGACTGCTTGCTGGTTGAAGGCTGTGGTTTTATTGCAGATGATTGCTTGCTGGTTTGAAGGCTGTGGTTTTGTTGCAGATGACTGCTTGCTGGTTGAAGGCTGTGGTTTTATTGCAGATGACTGCTTGCTGGTTGAAGGCTGTGGTTTTGTTGCAGATGACTGCTTTCTGGTTGAAGGCAGTGGTTTTGTTGCAGATGACTGCTTGCTGGTTGAAGGCTGTGCTTTTGTTGCAGATGACTGCTTGCTGGTTGAAGGCTGTGCTTTTGTTGCAGATGTAGATGACTGTTTGCTGGCTGCTGCTGCTGATTTTGTCCCAGTCACAAATTGTCCCCCACCCTGGGTTTTTGCCTTGTTCAAGGAAGAATGATAGCATGCTCTGCTTTTCATGACACACCTTTTCATGTCCTCAGTCACAGTCATGGTCACAGCAGTTTTCTGGGTTGCCTTAAGCCTTTGTTTGATTACTGCTGTGGCCTCATAGTTTTCAAGGGAAATACAGGTGCGATCCTCCTCGACAATATCCCCATGATATTGAAGCTGCCTTCTACAAGCGGCCCGCTGAAAACTGTTAACAAAGCTTTCACCAACAGAGACAAGGTTGGATAGCGCTGCTCCTCATTTTCTTTCAGTTTCATTATTGGCACCACCAGTCTGTGTCTAGTCGGAAAGCAGGATAAGTTTCATCAGAAGGGAAACTGCTGACTTGTGTGTCAGATCCATAACGCTTGAGCTCCGCATCAGTTTCCCAAGGTCATTTTCAGGAATGACATTGGGGTAATTTTCTGGCCAGGGATAGAAAAGACTGTGCTGTCCCGTGTGACCTTTGCAACCTGGGTCTAAAGCCGCAAGATTGATAATGTTCTTGTTGGTCAGTGGCAACTTTTTCAAGGCCTTTGCTCCTGATTCATAGGCAAGTCGAAGAGCATTCCAAAATGATGGCAGCCAATGGTGTTTCACTCGGTCCCATCTGCAGATCTGAAGTGGAGAAAAAGCAGAACTCGCCCACCCCAAGTTGGCTGTCTCGAAGATGGAGTGTTCTGTCTTCAACATTAATGTCGGCAATTGCTGCAGCATCATGTTCAGGCAATGCTTCCGGTTTCATGAACTGTGACAGGAATTGCTTCGTCACCTCAAACATCTGTGCATGAAGTTTATGGGCCATTGGTTTGACATACTGGAAAGAAAGAGTGTACCTTTCAAACTGCCGCAGAATCCCCCTGTACAACTGCAATGCAATTTCTGTCTGTTGTCTTTTATGAAACAGGAACAGCAAGAGCCTTTCTTTCCTTTGTGTACTTGCAGGCGACTTGGTAGATTGATGTATACACTGCTGATGTCTTTTATCTGTTGACGAGCTGTGGAGCAAGTGCTATGCTCAGCGATGATGGAGTCCACTTCTGCCACAGTACTTCGTTGTTCATCAGAAGTTAGAATGAGAAGTAATACAAAATCAATGGGTCCTTCAGCTCATCCAGTCTATCAGCTACCTGCCGCATTTGAAGAAACCTGCCCAGAAAACAACAACACTTCATTACTGCACAATTCAACAATATATTTTTAGGTGAGAAGGGTTTTAAATAAACAGTCAATATTCTTGTCCTGACAAAGGAGTCTACTTTGTTTTATTCACAGTATCATAGAATTTTAAAAGGTAGAAATATCCCCCCCCCCTCCCACACACACACATTTATATATATATATATATATATATATATATATATATATATATATATATATATATATATATATATATATATATATAATTATATATATATATGAGGCTGTGACAAAAGGTGAAATGCGAAGAAGACTTTTTCTGTTGCCGAAATAGATCAGTGTGTGCTACGATCACGTATTTTGGGGGGGGGGTTTACTATGCATCATGTACATTAAAGAGATACATATACAAAATTAGCGCTGAGAAAACAAAGAAATATCCAATTTAATTCATGAAAATGAGCTGAGTAAAGTACAGTTATACTCAAAAGTTTATGTAACGTGTCATGAGATATGTACCGGCAGCCTATTTAAAAAAAAGTGTTATAGGCAGTGTGCATCAAAAATACAACTGTTTGATTGATCTTTTAAATCCAAACAAAACACAAAAGAATTATATTTCTATGTCAATTGGTACAGAAGTTATGGCCTTTTAATGAACGGCAAAAATGTTTTTAGACCCGTTTGGGGCAAATTAAATACAGCAGCTAGTTTGGACCTATATTACACAAAAGTTTACAAGATAGAAGTCTGAAAGTGATAGAGCTAAGTTAACTTATCATATAGTATTAGGCCTATTTTTTTCAGGTAGTTTGATGGCATAATTTGGAAACTATAATCTCCTAAAAATGGCTGATCACATCAAAAACACCAATGGCAGAAAGGCAAAAATCTTCAAAAGTGATAACTCCTTTATTTTTTCGAGATATTTTGATGCAATAAAGTGCTTAGAACTTTCTCAGCAAATCAAAAGCTACAAAACAAGCTTGACTATGTAAGTATGTTTGAAGACATGCCATAAATCCCCTCCTCCCCCCACCCCCCTCCCGACCCCCCACCTCCTGATTCCCCCACCCCCACCCCCCCTTCCTCCTGTCACCATAACTATAAGCTTTTGACTTTTGTACTATTAGTATCTCCAGTACTTGTTAGAACAGGAAAAACAGTTGTGATAGAATGCACATCATTTCATGCCACCACTGACAGTGAGCTTGTTAATCAAAACTGTATCTGTGTATCGTCGCTTTAGGTGTGTTGAGTGTCACTTAAAAAAATGCACATGTGACATGTTTTAGCATGAGTGTTGGTAAGGCTGTTTCAATGTTAAAAGCAAGAATGTACTGAGCAAAATAGTGAACTCAATGTTTGTAGCAAAATATTAATAACAGTGGGAATGAAACAAGGTCTGAATGTGCTGTATGAGTGAAATGAAACTTAGAAAGGCACGTGTAGGTAATCTTAAATGATAGCAGTCATTAAAGTGATAGCAGTAAATTAAACCTCTACCATCTGGAAGATGCTACTGCACTGCCAAATTTATAAGTTTTAGAAATAAATATATTCACATGTCAGTTTTTATGTTTAGTGAATGCATAAATTTATGTGTGTGCATGTCACTATGTGTGTGCATATTTAGGCAAAGCTTTGTGTTAGCTTTTTGTTCATGGTGTTAAATCATTTATGTATATTGTATATATGGGTGAGATGAACTAGAATATTTTGTGCATGTACATCATGTATTTAAATGCTTTTTTTTAAAGCATGCTTTCCAACCAACCAACCAACCAACCACTGAATCAACCAAACAAATTAACAAACCTACCTGTTTGAAATTGGCCGCACCAGATGGAGTCCCTTTTGTCCAAGAATGGCTTGAATTTCCCTGAACAGAGCACAAGCCCTAGGCGACTCTTCAATATCGTAGTAAATGTCACTGGCAATGTCCTGTAGTGGCAAAAATTCTTGGTCCAAGATTGTGCAGAAGCGAGATGCTGCATTGTGGACAATATGGAGTGTATCACCACCAATGTCCAGTAAGTGTTCATTTGTAGCTCTAGCAAGTGTTTCCACACCTCCTTTGCATCCTCTCATGGTGCTGCAGTTATCAAACAAACTTGAAACCACTTGAGACCAATGTAAATTTCTTTTTTCAAGAATATTAGAAATGGCAGTAAAAATGTTAGAAGCTGTAGCAATGTTCACGACCCTTGAACCAAGATGCTCCACAAGAACTTTCCCACATCACTGTCGAAGTACTGAGCAAAGTACATTCACTATTTTGTTTTTGGCTGCGTTTGTTGCCTCGTCAACATTCAGAGAGAACACAGTGTTTTCAAGCTTGCCATTCACCTCTCTCTTCATAGCTTCAGCTACACCAAAGGTAGTTGTGTATGTAGCAGTCGCGCGACTCATTTCAAGAGAAGACAATGTTCTTTTGTCACTAATTCTTCGGCACAAGTCGATAAGATGAGGTGACATCGAAAACGGTAGGCAATGTTCCGCCAGGAAGGCACAAAGCACAGCTTTGGCTTCAGCCACACAATCAGAAGTGCTGCCAACAGCGTCGTCGATCGTCGAATTTGTTCTTTGCACTGTAATTTTGGAACGATGGTTTTCATCCCTTGAATGTTTAAGTAAAGCTTTCTTCCCTGACGAACCGTAGACGAGTGTTTTTTGGCAAACGGTACAGAAACACTTGCCTGCAATCGCCAGTTTCTTGCACCACGTACCATGCTGAATGCCGTCACAGCTCGTTTGATCTAACACGACACTTCCATTTGTTTGTGACACTTTTTTCTAAACAATGGGTATCCTCCTTATCACCAGAAACGTGAGAGCGTGCGCCATTTTCAAAAGTAATTTTGTTCTCAAGCCTCGCTTTCGTAACTGAGCACACTTCGGAACCAAATGAGAATTTGTACAAACTGGAATAAGTTTGCGATCATTTTCGAAGCGGAAAACCAGATGGGTTTTTTTTCCAGGCCTGATTTCAGGCCTGAGCCAGACAAGTTTCATTTTCGAAGCCGGAAAACCTGATGTATTTTTTTCCCAGGCCGGATTTCAGGCCTGAGCCGGAAAAGTAGCACCCTACATACATACGCACACAGATAGATAGATAGATAGATAGATAGACAGACAGACAGACAGACAGACAGACAGATAGATAGATAGATAGATAGATAGATAGATAGATAGATAGATTGGCAATGCTATTTTATTCGCCGAGTTCTGTAACCTTCTTCACAATTGTTCATTAAGAACAACGGAATACACGACGTCTGAAAATCTGCAAGGGAGGTAATCTGTGTTACAGCTTGCGTTCACCAAGAGTGACCCCGCCGTCTTCATGAGACAGATGTCGCTGGTGGGCACGCCCACAGCAATTTTTTCCCCTCCATAATTCCATCAAAGATAGAACATGCTAAAACATGGGCGTGAAACGTACGTGCGTCTGTAACGCAGACAAACGTCGACATCCCGATCGTTCATAATTCAGCCATGCGCTTCAAATTAAATATTGGACCCTCTAGATCTATTTGCTTGACTCATAAACTGAGAAAAGGTTTAACAAAACTCGGCTTGAGTTTTTTTTTTTTTTGTGGAATAGATCTATCAACCTGTTGGTAATGTACACTAATGATAACGTCATCCACGTCACATCCAAACAAGGCGTCAAGATAAACAGTGAGTCTGACAAGCCCCTCCAGTTCCTTCCCGGTCCCGCCGAACACGTACAGTGACACGCTGCACCTAAAATATAATCTCCGCGCAGATTCGGCGCACCGTATCAACAGCAAGTCCCAGCTTTTTTCAGGCGGCAACGTATCAGTCACGGGGTGCGACAGTGTCTAAATAATCCCCGTTAATGGGCAAACAAACTGACGCGGCCGCCCCTGGACTAAACCCATAAACACCCGAGGAAGGAGGGAGTTACCCCCCCCCCCCCCCCCTCCCCCCCTTTTACCCTTCCTTCCCCCATCCTCCCTCCAATCCCACCACCACCACCCTCCACCGGTCCCAGCCCTTGTCCCCAGCCCCCCTCCCCCCCCCCCCTCCTCCCCCAGCCCCCGGTCTCCTCCTCCCAACCCTCCACACATCCCGGGACCAATCTATCCCATTTCCTCCTCACCACGGAACGCGAACCGGTCTCGTCATATATGCATTTTACAGTCGCATTCAAGCTGGAGATCACTACTTGTTAATTTGATA
>CM031603.1:47377447-47382447 GCA_018398815.1 Conus ventricosus | reverse complement strand
GTTAGTATTTGTTGTTGTTGTTGTTGATGTTGTTGTGAGTTTTGTCCTTAAGGTGTTGCTGATGATAAGAGTCATTGAAAAATGGAACAAAAAAGAGAGAGAGAGAGAGAGAGAGAGAGAGAGAGAGAGAGAGAGAGAGAGAGAGAGAGAGAGAGAGAGAGAGGGGAAAAAAAGAAATAAGAAACGAATTCAAGACAAGGAGAGTCAAGATTGAGGAGAGAGAGAGAGGGTGAATAAGAGAAAGGAGGAGATGAAACAAAGAGGAACAAATGTAGTAAAAGGAAAAGAGGAGAAACAAAAGACATCCCCCACCCTAAAAAAAAAAAAGAAGAAAAAAAAAAATGTAAACAGTGAACGGAAAAAAGATGACGCACGATAAAAGCGAGATATACGAGTAATCGAGCAGAAACAAAGCACAACAGAATAAGATTCAGGTAATAAAAGGAATAACAAATCACAAGCAATTAGGAAGAATATAAAACAACGACAACAAGAACAACAGAATGAGCTGAACAGACAACACACACACACACACACACACACACACACACACACACACACACACACACACACACGGACACGCACACGCACACACACACACACACACTGATCCAAAACAGACAATCACAAAATATTATGCAGGCGTGAAGCAATAGGATCAAGAGAAAGGGAAGGACGGGATGGGGCGGGAGTAGGGTGGGGGTGGGGGGGGGGGGGGGGGTTAGGGCATTCATTTCAAAAGTCAGTATGGAAGGTAGCTCCTTTAAAAAAATTCAAAAATCAGTCAAAAAGAAAAACTCTTCTGCATTTTCCTGTTTGTTTTTATGAAAAATTATGATTAAACACATACTTATTAATTACAGATCACAATCAACACTAGCCCCCACTTTTCTCCCCTTAATCCGATTTTCGCTTTTTGAAAAAAAAAAAAATTGAATATGTTTCGACTTTCCATCCTGTTCTTGACATTCAGCTGATGACACCCCACCCCCACCACCCCTCTTCCCCCACCCCAATGACATTGACCAGGTTGCAGGGCTGAGGACAGAGGGGCCAGGGGGAGGCAACAATCCCTGATTCCACGTGCAGAATGCTTTTAACTCACGTAAACGAACCCACGGCAACAAGGTAAGTTCTCCCTGACAAACATTTGTCAAAAAAAAAAAAAAAAAAATGTTGGTTTGAAAGGTTAACTTCAAATAAACCCACAGAAAAAAAAAAAAAAAGATGGAGTGTACTAAACGCTGTCCCTGGGAAGAGCACGTCGAATTTCACACAGAGAAAATTGTTGTCACGATGAATGCAATGTTCACTGCTGAGTCTTTGAAACCGAGTGACGAATCGCTTGCACCGAAACCTATCAAATAACTGGCAAAAAAAACGTAGGAAAAGGCGAATCTCTGCTAAAAGGAAAGGAATGAAGAAAATATACCAATGAAAAGAGAGGCGGACGGAGAGTTAAGCACAAGCATGCGCACATAACTGATGAATGCATACGCGCGCGCGTGTACATGTGTGTGTGTGTGTGTGTGTGTGTGTGTGTGTGTGTGTGTGTGTATGTGTGTGTGTGTGTGTGTGTGTGTGTGTGTGTGTGTGTGCGCGCGTGCGTGCGTGCGTGCGTGCGTGCGTGCGTGCGTGCGTGCGTGTGTGTGTGTGTGTGTGTTCTGTTCCTTTTCCCCCTTGGTTGTTACTCTGCAACCTCTAGCACCAGCTCTCAGGAAATAATATCACGAAACAAACAAACAGACTACACATCAATGCAATTGTCAAAACCAGGGAACATATACTCCTAAATACAACTCAGATCTTTGTGTTGCGTTGTAATGGGCTGGGTACTGTTGTGTTGGTGTAGGTGACGATGTGTTGTGCTGGGTAATGTGTTGGTGTAGGTGATGATGTGTTGTGCTGGGTAATGTGTTGGTGTAGGTGACGATGTGTTGTGCTGGGTAATGTGTTGGTGTAGGTGATGATGTGTTGTGCTGGGTAATGTGTTGGTGTAGGTGATGAGTGTTATGCTGGGTACTGTTGTGTTGGTGTAGGTGATGATGTGTTGTGCTGGGTAATGGTGTGTTGGTGTAGGTGATGATGGTGTTGTGCTGGGTAATGTGTTGGTGTAGGTGACGATGTGTTGTGCTGGGTACTGTTGTGTTGGTGTAGGTGACGATGTGTTGTGCTGGGTAATGTTGTGTTGGTGTAGGTGATCATGTGTTGTGCTGGGTAATGTTGTGTTGGTGTAGGTGATGATGTGTTGTGCTGGGTAATGTGTTGGTGTAGGTGACGATGTGTTGTGCTGGGTAATGTGTTGGTGTAGGTGACGATGTGTTGTGCTGGGTAATGTGTTGGTGTAGGTGACGATGTGTTATGCTGGTACTGTTGTGTTGGTGTAGGTGACGATGTGTTGTGCTGGGTAATGTGTTGGTGTAGGTGACGATGTGTTGTGCTGGGTAATGTGTTGGTGTAGGTGACGATGTGTTGTGCTGGGTAATGTGTTGGTGTAGGTGACGATGTGTTGTGCTGGGTAATGTGTTGGTGTAGGTGACGATGTGTTGTGCTGGGTAATGTGTTGGTGTAGGTGACGATGTGTTATGCTGGGTACTGTTGTGTTGGTGTAGGTGACGATGTGTTGTGCTGGGTAATGTGTTGGTGTAGGTGATGATGTGTTGTGCTGGATATGTTGTGCTGGTGTAGGTGATGATGTGTTGTGCTGGGTACTGTTGTGTTGGTGTAGGTGATGATGTGTTGTGCTGGGTAATGTTGTGTTGGTGTAGGTGATCATGTGTTGTGCTGGGTAATGTTGTGTTGGTGTAGGTGATGATGTGTTGTGCTGGGTAATGTGTTGGTGTAGGTGATGATGTGTTGTGCTGGGTAATGTTGTGCTGGTGTAGGTGATGATGTGTTGTGCTGGGTAATGTGTTGGTGTAGGTGATGATGTGTTGTGCTGGGTAATGTTGTGCTGGTGTAGGTGATGATGTGTTGTGCTGGGTAATGTGTTGGTGTAGGTGATGATGTGTTGTGCTGGGTAATGTGTTGGTGTAGGTGATGATGTGTTGTGCTGGGTAATGTTGTGTTGGTGTAGGTGATCATGTGTTGTGCTGGGTAATGTGCTGGTGCAGGTGATGATGTGTTGTGCTGGGTACTGTTGTGTTGGTGTAGGTGATGATGTGTTGTGCTGGGTAATGTGTTGGTGTAGGTGATGATGTGTTGTGCTGGGTAAATGTGTTGGTGTAGGTGAGATGTGTTGTGCTGGGTAATGTGTTGGGTAGGTGATCATGTGTTTGCTGGGTAATGTGTTGGTGTAGGTGATCATGTGTTGTGCTGGGTAATGTGTTGGTGTAGGTGATCATGTGTTGTGCTGGGTAATGTTGTGTTGGTGTAGGTGATCATGTGTTGTGCTGGGTAATGTTATGTTGGTGAATGTGACGTTGTGTTGGGCTGGGTGGTGATGTGCAGGGCTGGGTGGTGATGTGCAGGGCTGGGTGGTGATATGTAGGGCTGGGTGGTGATGTGTAGATATGGGTAGTGTTTAGGTATAGGTGGTGATGTGTAGGGCTGGGTGGTGATGTGTAGGGCTGGGTGGTGATGTGCAGGGCTGGGTGGTGATGTGCAGGGCTGGGTGGTGATGTGCAGGGCTGGGTGGTGGTGTTTAGGGCTGGGTGGTGATGTGTGGGGCTGGGTAGTGATGTGTAGGGCTGGGTGGTGTTTAGGTATGGGTGGTGATGTGTAGGGCCGGCTGGGTGGTGATGTATAGGGCTGGGTGGTGATGTGTAGGGCTGGGTGGTGATGTGTAGGGCTGGGTGGTGATGTATAGGGCTGGGTGGTGATGTGCAGGGCTGGGTGGTGATGTGTAGGGCTGGGTGGTGATGTGTAGGGCTGGGTGGTGATGTGTAGGGCTGGGTGGTGATGTGCAGGGCTGGGTGGTGATGTGTAGGGCTGGGTGGTGATGTGCAGGGCTGAGGGGTGGTGTGTAGGGCTGGGTGGTGATGTGTAGGGCTGGGTGGTGTTGTGTAGGGCTTGGTGGTGATGTGTAGGGCTGGGTGGTGATGTGTAGGGCTGGGTGGTGGGTGTGTAGGGCTGGGTGGTGATGTGTAGGGCTGGGTGGTGATGTGTAGGGCTGGGTAGTGATGTGTAGGGCTGGGTGGTGATGTGTAGGGCTTGGTGGTGGTGTGTAGGGCTGGGTGGTGATGTGTTGGTTGGGTGGTGATGTGTGGGTCTGGGTGGTGGTGTGTAGGGCCGGGTGGTGATGTGTTGGGCTGGGTGGTGATGTGCAGGTATGGATGGTGTTGTGTAGGACTGGGTGGTGATGTGCAGGTATGGGTGATGATGTGTAGGGCTAGGTGGTGGTGTGTAGGGCCGGGTGGTGGCGAGTAGGGCTGGGGGTGATGTGTAGGGCTGGGTAGTGATGTGTAGGGCTGGGGGGTGATGTGTAGGTATGGGCAGTGATGTGTAGGGCTGGTGGGTGTTGCGTATGTATGCGTGGTAATGTGTAGGTATGGGCAGTGATGTGCAGTGCTGGGGGGTGATGTGCAGGGCTGGGTGGTGATGTGCAGGTATGGGCAGTGAAGTGCAGGGCTGGGAGGTGATGTGTAGGTATGGGTGGTGATGTGCAGGGCTGGGGATGTGCAGGGCTAGGTGGTGATGTGCAGGGCTGGGTGGTGATGTGCAGGGCTGGGTAGTGGTGTGCAGGGCTGGGTGGGTGATGTGCAGGGCTGGGTTGTGATGTGTAGGGCTGGGTGGTGATGTGTAGATATGGGTGGTGTTGTGTAGGGTGGGTGGTGATGTGTAGGGCTGGGAGGTGATGTGTAGGGCTGGGTGGTGATGTGCAGGCTGGGTAGTGGTGTGCAGGGCTGGGTGGTGATGTGCAGGGCTGGGTGGTGATGTGTAGGGCTGGGTGGTGATGTGCAGGGCTTGGTGGTGATGTGCAGGGCTGGGTAGTGATGTGCATGGCTGGGTGGTGATGTGCAGGTAAGGTGGTGATGTGTAGGGCTGGGGTGGTGGTGTGT
>CM031603.1:47362447-47372447 GCA_018398815.1 Conus ventricosus | reverse complement strand
CTCGGGCGAAAAGATCGATTTAAAGCAATCCTGAGATGTAAGGTTTTTTTTTTTTCTGTTTTATGTTGATGTAGACAGGCCACCACAGATTTGTCCCCAGCAGTTATCTTATTTCACACAAAACACAATAAGGATCAACGAAGCTGAAGCGACCGAGATCCAATGATTTGGACCTGGAAGTGGCTTAGTCACCTGGGAGGGAGGGAGGGAGCGTTCTGCTGTTGGCGTCAGATCGGTTTGCCAGCTGATTGGCGTTCCTGAAGCCAAACACCCAAGTCGGGACTTCGAGCTCGCTCACATGAAGACAGGAGAGGAAGTCAGAAAGTTACAGTTGAAGACCCCACAAAGTCAGGAGGATGAAGTCTGCTACTCTGGCACCGGAAGTTTTAAAATCAGGCGGGAGGAAATCTGAAAAACACACACACACAGGAAGTGTGAAAATCAGGCACGGAACATGTAAAAATCAAACACATGAATTAAGGAGAGAAAAAAAAAAAGTTGTAGGCGGTAGTTGTTGACGAAATCGAGAAATCAGGCAGAGGAAATCTGAAAGTCAGGCACAGGAAGTGAAGAAAGAAGAAGAAGAACGAAAAAAAAAAAAAAAGAAATGTGGCGGAGGAAGTGAGGCCAGCGGACGGTTTCTTGACGGCTTGCCTCCCCTGGATCGTTCCTTTACACACAGGCCTGACGTGTTGCCTCCTGGCGCCCGGCAGGGGCGCTGTGTGATCCTCGCCTCCCGGGACACCCGACCCTAATCCCCTGTTAGCGCTCTGATGCCAGCCACTGATAACAATGTATCGCCCTGCGCTCCCTGTCACCATCGCTTTCAGCTCCGCGATGGCTTCACTCCGCAGATTGCGCTTGGCAGTTTGTCTGTCTCTCTCCGTCTGTCTGTCCTCTCGTCTTCTTCTTTCTCTCAGCACTCACCCAAGCGAGGAGCCGGTCGAGGCAACATCCTTGGCACGCTCTGTCGGTCTTGTCTGTCTGTCCGTCCCGGCGCCACTGAAGCGAGGCGAGAGAGGCCCGATACCACAAGCCGTGGCACAGTATACAGACAGCCCGGTCACACCTCTTCGCGACTCTCGGCGCTTGCTTTTTTGAGGGGGGATGAGGGTTGGGGGGGGGGGGGGGGAAACTACTGCTAAGGGTTTTCTTTTTTTTTCTAACCCCCTTTCTTTCACTACTCAGCCTCTCGGCCCACCACCTCCTCCTCCTCCTCCCCCTTCTCCCCCTTCTCGCTTCCCTTTCCACTCACCTCCCCTGCCTCTCCCTTCCTCTCCCTCCCATCCAACCCCCCCTACCCCCACCTCCCCTCTCCCTGTGCTGGATCGCAGGGCGTGCAGTGCGGGTGTCGCGCTGAGCGGGGAAGCAAAGTGTTAATCCGCGCCGTACCTCCCCCCCCCCCCGCCACAATCCTCGGCTTGTCAGATGGCTTTGAGCGCTCGGCTCTCATTCGTCCAATTCTACCCCCCCCCCCCCCCCCCCCCCGCCCCACCACCACCACTTCGGTGAGAGGAAGAGAGATTAGCGCCAAGAGATGTGCACACGAGAGAGAGCGAGAGAGAGAGAGAGAGAGAGGGGGGGGGAGGTGAGAAAGGTGGAATGACAGGTTGAAAAAAAAACAGATTAAAAAAAAAAAAGAAATGAACAAATCAAAGGGAGAGAAGAGAAGAAAGCAGAGCTGAATAGTAGTGGAAGGGTGGGTTAGGGGTGTGCTCGTTTGCTGTGAAATACTGTCGTCTGTTGGCATTTTCCGCATGTCAGGCCCATATGTACTTGCCTGCACAGGCACGGGCACGCGCGCGCGCGCGCGCACACACACACACACACACACACACACACACACACACACACACATACACATGAACACACACACACACACTGGTGCTTGCGCGCGCACGCACGCATGAACACTAATACACATACATACACACACGCGCGCGCGTGCACGCACACACAGAAATACCCGTGTAAGTGTTTTAATTAGACTGTCCTTATTGGGTATGTACCGTCATGTCAGTTGGAAGAACAGAGAGAGAGAGAGAGAGAGAGAGAGAGAGAGAGAGAGAGAGACAGACAGACAGACAGACAGAGAGAGAAACCCATGTACTTGCTCATAATATATCAGTGTGTCTGTACCGGGTGAATTTGAAATGCAAGTCAGTCTGGTGCCCAGAGAGAGAGAGAGAGAGAGAGAGAGAGAGTAATCAAATTTGTTCAACACATGGTGCTATCAGAGCTAGCATATCCCGTCAATCTGCCCCCCCCCCCCCCCCTCCCCATTCTCCTCTCCCTCCCTCCTTCCCTCCCTCCCTCCACCCCACATTTCCTTCACTCTTCTCCTCCAAAAAAAGAAAAAAAAAGTCCAAACTCTCTCTCTCTCTCTCGCCTGCCCGAAATGAAATTCCGTCCGTGACGGCGTCAGGGGCAAGACCTCCAGTGTCACGTTTGTGACAGCCAGAATTGAAAGGCACCAATAGGACCGGAACAGCGGGGGTTGAGCTATATTGCTCTGCAACAATTATCACCGAGGTGTAGGCTGGCTTGGCTAAGGTAAGGGGGATTTGTCAGGGAAGGGAAGGGGGAGGGGGGGGAGGAGGGGACGTATTGAGGGAGAGGGAGGATGGCGTGGATGGGGGTGGGTGGGTGGAGGGGGGGGGGGGGGGGGGGGGGGCTTATAATCCGCATATTATCAATAAGCCTGGGTGAAAACAACAGGTGTCAGGCGTGATTGATCGAGGCAGGCTCACAAATTGACTTCACCTCACAGAGCGAGGTGTGGGTCGCCTGTCAACGTTAGGTAAACACAGATGTCTTCAGTCAACACTGCAGTTGTATTCCGTCTTCAAAAGGAGAGAGAGAGAGAGAGAGAGAGAGAGAGAGGTCTCATCTTTTAAAAAATGAAATTGAAATATTAACCGTTGTAGTGCTTAACGAATAAGTTGTAGTCGGCCTAATTCTGTTGACTGGCTCCAAGGGGTTAGACTTCAAACACTTTCTTCGCGTATCATTGCGTTTGAAAAGTTCAGTGTGTTGCCACAGAGACTGAAAGGAAGTCAGCAACCGGATATCAACTTCGTGACGTGGCTGCTTTGTCTTTTACATTTTCTCTCTCTTTTTTTTCTTTTCATAATTTCTTTCTTTTTTTTTCTTTTTATTCTTTTTCCTTATTCTTTTCTTTTTTTTTTTTTGGTTGTTGATTTTTTTTTTTTTGTTCATAAGCAGATACAGCCAGACTAAAAGCTGAGCGACAACAATGATGCGGCAGCCCAAAGAAAGGTAAAATAAAGTTTCCTACCATAGCTCAGCAATCTGTCAAAGACAGAAGTGTCTCCAAACAAACAATCACATAAACAGACAAACGAACAATAAAGAAACAAAATAACCTTGCTTAGCTTGTACTTGGGAACTTTCCCCCCCCCCACTCCCCCCCCCCCCCCCCCCCCCCCCCCCCCCCCCCCCCCCCCCCCGTTGCTTCTTCACTGTAGAATAAGAATCGAAATGTCGCTTAGCTTCGGTATGGCGGTCTGCAGTCACTTTTGTTTTCTCTCATGAGGAGGCAGACAGTATACTTCTAGCAGAGATACTATCTCTGCTTCTAGCTACACCGCTTTTCAGCGGTGTATACAGCTTGCTAGAATACCGCAATGCAAAATGGCGGACATTGTAGCCCGGAAGAGGAGTAATCGCATGCTTCGGTACGTATTTTCTGCATTCAGTCTTCATCGCGCCTTAGCATCGGGAAAACGAACTGTGTACAAATCAGTGCTGGGCACTTATTCTGTTCTGGTTGTCGTTAGTTTTTGCGTGTGTGTGTGTGTGTGTGTGTGTGTGTGTGTGTGTGTGTGTGTGTGTGAACGGGGAGGCAGTGGGCGTGGAAAGGGGGGGGGGGGGGTCAGAGGGAGGGGAAGGGATCGCAGCAGCGTGCAGGTCACAGAATACCTTTCTAAAGAAAATCATAGTACTTCACACATTTTTTCATTAGAAAAAAAAAAGAGGGCAAAACCCCCTCTTCTTTCTTATATTCTTTCCATATCGCCTTTTTTTCTGCTTCCCCCTTGCCTCCCGCCCTCCCTTATCCCCCCCCCCCCCCCCCCATTAACTTACAGAACTAGCATTGCTACCCCACTCTCCCTTCCCCCCCCTCTCTCCTCTCTCTCTCTCTCTCTCTCTCTCTCTCTCTCTCTCTCTCTCTCTGTGTGTGTGTGTGTGTGTGTGTGTGTGTGTGTGTGTGTGTGTGTGTGAATGGGTTCCTTTACTGCGAATGCTCACGATATCCATTCATTGGTTTGTTTGTTTTGTTTGTTTTTCTCTACTTGCAGTGAGTATGGATTAAGTTGCGGCAGATTACGTACATCATTCTGTCATGTTCCCTCAAGTCTTAACAATGCGGTAAAGTGCATTAAACAAAAAACAAAACAAAACAAAAGAAAAAGGAAAAAGACAAAAAAGATCGCCCCCCTCTCCCCATCCCAAACCAAAGCCGGATGGAATTACTGAAATGTAGACAGCAAAGGTGTGTGTAGTAGTACTTTAATTTAACGTCTCTTCACCCTCAAGTGACATTAGACAAAAAAAAAAAAAAAAAAAAAAAGCATGTGAGAGATTCTTTAAAGTGTTGAGTGTTTTTGAGTAAATGCAACATCAATGCCACACTTAAGTATTGGATTCTACAAACACAAATGATCTCAACATTACCAACAACTATCAAAGAAAAATACCAACAGAACTAGAATGCAAAGTTTCTGAAAACAACTTAAGAAGATCAAGGTCATTAACTATTTTCTGTAATGTTATCGGATTTCGATGGTTGAGCGCAGTGCCTCCCTTTTTGAGCATTTGAGCTTTGATGACAGGACAGTGCAGAAGCAGATGATTCGTAGAAATTTGACTCCCACAAACACAAATAATATCTTTACAAAATTTTGTTTGGAGAGCGTTTAGACGAATCTTAAACATCAAAGACGTAATTGATCTGGATTTGATTTGACTTAAACTCTCAATTATCATATCCGAATGCAGTGTATCACAAGTTTTTACACAATTATGTGAATATTGTATATCTGAGGTCTTCAACTTGTCAACAAAATTATCCTTTGCTAACTTGTCAAAGTATTTACAATATTCATGTAGATCTAGCTTAACATTAAGTTTAATTGTCCCTGTAGCATTGCGTGCTGCACTCTTGGCTGCATGATCTACCTGTTCATTAGAGAGAATTCCACAGTGAGATGGAATCCAATAAAAAGTAACACTGATATCTTTGCTTGCTAATTGATGTATTAAGTGCTTGACTTCGTGAGTCATCTCAACCCGTGTCTTGGTATTTTGACCTTATAATACTGATTTTGAATCCACACAAAATAATATCTTGCATGCATTTAAAGGTAACTCTTTAATGTGATGTAACGCCATTAAAATAGCTGTTAATTCAGCAGTGAAAATGGAATAATGCCTACCAATATTATAACGTTTTAATGTTTTTAAGGAAGGAATAAAAAATGCTGATCCTGCACTGCCATTTTCTATTACAGACCCGTCTGTGTAAATCTTGATATAGTCAGTATACTTGTTTTCAATGCTTATGTTTACTAAATTTTTCAAGATATTTGGAGATTGATTTTTGTTTAAATTTGTATCATCAATATCAAAAGCAGGTTTAATATGCTCCCAGGGTGCTACTGGTGAAACAGTTGGCTTAGTGGCTATTTGTTTGTGTTTTAATTCTTTAGAATTAATTATATCGGTGGCATAAGAATTGATTGATTGTAAAGAGTGTATTGTTTTAGCTCTTTTAGCAAAATCTTTTGCGGAGTCTAATCTAATTTCTTCTTTACAAAATGTATCAAAAGCTAAAGACTTTACTATAAATTTAGCACAAGAATTTTTTCTATTGTCATCTAGAGGAAGAACACCCGCTTCTTTATAGGATCCTAGATTGGAAGTATGTATTGGTACCCCAAGTGCCAGTTTAACAGCTTTGCAGTCTATGCTTTGAAGTTTGGATAATAGGTGCTTGGGGGCATTAAAGAAAACTTCTTGGGCATATATTAAACGAGATCGAACAAGTGAGTTTGCAAGACATAAAAGTGCTTTAGTATCTTGACCCCAACGTTGTTTACTTATAATTTTGAAGAAAATTTAATGCTTTTCGTGCTTTATCAAGTATATGATTTATATGTTGGTTCCAGGTAAGTTTTGATGACAGATAAACACCTAGAAACTTAACACTTTGCACAAACTTAAGGGCAATTCCATTAATGCTGAATATAGGCATTTTTTCTGGGTTATAACCCGAGTTAAAAAGGACCATGTTTGTTTTTTCTAAAGATAGTGATAAACCATTTTCTTTCATAAAATTAGTGATTTTATCTAATTCCTTTTGGTAAACTTTTTTTGTATAGTTTAATGCTCTAGTGGGTGTATTTCGTTTCATTGTTACCTTCATCCACATGCATATATCGTCAGCATACTGGACTAAAACTGAATCGTTTGACAATCTCTTGGGAGATCGGCGATGAGTATATTAAATAAAACAGGAGAAATAACTTAACCTTGAGGTAATCCCATCTGAAGTTCTCTGGAATTCGAGTACGTGTTTCCTACTCTTACTTGTATGAAACGATGTGAAAGGAAATTTTTAATGTAGTTATACATATTACCATTAATATTGTTTTCCTTAAGCTTTTGCAATAATTTGTAGTGCCATACTTGATCATAAGCTTTCTTGACGTCAAAAAAAGTTGCAAGGATATTCTTCCGCCTCGCGAACTGCTGTTTGATTTGTGTTGTTAATTTCACTAGATGTTCTGTAGTTGATCGTCCTTTCCGAAAGCCTGCTTGATTTGGGGGTATAATGCACTGTTTTTTCGCAGAAATGAACTAATCTGTTTAATATTACTTTCTCCATAAGTTTGCAAACGTGTGATGTTAACGAGATGGGTCGATAGCTGTTTCTATCTGCTTTAGGCTTTCCCTGCTTATGTATAGGAATAACAATTGATCGCTTCCAAACAGAAGGCATTTCCCCTTTACTCCAACATCTTTGTATGAATATATGTAGAAATCGAATAACATTGCAAGGTAAGTGTTTTAACATTTTATAAGATATTCCATCTAATCCAACAGATGTTTTTGCTTTACTCAAATGTAAAATACTTTCTTTTACTTCCTCAAGTGTTATTTCAGAATTTACATAGCTTTTCCTTGTGAACTCATTATCATCATGATTTGATTTTGTTTTACTTTGCTCTTCACTTTCTCTGTACTCTTTACTTACAGTTGATAAACCTGCATTTCTACTATAATTGACAAACATCTCTGCAAATGCTTCTGCTTTTTCATTATTAGTGGGCAGATCTGAGTTCTTATGGGACATTGTGGTAAATTAATTCCGTTCTTCATGGTTTTCATTTTCCCCCAGACTTTTTGCATATCTTTATGACTGTAGATTTCATTAATACAAAAAGAAGACCAGTATTGTCTCTTGGCCTGGGCGTTAACTCTGTTTGATTTATTTTTTGCCTTGTTTGCCTCTTGATGGTTTGGGGTAGAATTTTCTTGTATGTATTTTTTAAATTTCCCCATTTTTCGCAATTTGCTTTTTCACAGTCGTCATTCCACCAGATATTTCCAGCGTGCTTATTGTGTGTGTGTGTGTGTGTGTGTGTGTGTGTGTGTGTGTGTCGTGCGTGCGTGCGTGCGTGCGTGCGTGCGTGCGTGCGTGCGTGCGTGCGTGCGTGCGTGGCGTGCGTGCGTGCGTGCGTGTGTGTGTGTGTGTGTGTGTGTGCTTGCAGTAACTACTCAGCAAGAAAATGAAGAAAAAAGACGAATAAGGAAGGGGGGGGGGGGGGGGGGGGGGGGGAGAGATAGGAAAACACAAAAGGTAAGAGCAGAAGGGAAAGACAAGGAAAACAATAAAGCTGGATTAAGGTTCGAGTCAGGAACCGTTGGTAGAAGATGGGAAGGGGGAGAGGGGGGGAGGGCAGGGTGTGAATAGATACGAAGAGTGAAAAAGCAAGAAGAAGGTAGGGGAATGTAAGAAATGTTTCAAAGGAAAAAGAAAAAGCAAAACAGAAGAAGAAAAAAAGTAGAAGAAAGAAAGAAAAACGTGGGAAAAGATGGGAAAATTCGAGGGAGAAATGTAAAAGATAATTCAGAAAAAAAAAGCTATAAACGGTAGATGTAGGAAAAGTAGGCCTTGGTCGAGAAAACGAAGGGAAGGACGGAGAAAGGTAGCAATAGCTGGAAAAAAAGTTTGAAAGGAGAGGAAAATGTAGGCAACCAAGGGAAAAGATAGGAATAGATAGGAACAGGTAGAAAAAGCCAGAAGAAAAGTAGGAAAGGCAGAGAAAGGTAGTACAAAATAAGAAATGGTAGGGAAAGGTAGGGGGAAAAAAATAGGACTTGATAGGAAAACGGAAAAAAGTATGAACAGAGAGAAAAGGGTAGTAAACATTGGATAAGGTAGGGGAAAAAATAGGAAATGGTATCAAAATGTGGGAAAAGACAGAAAAATGTAGGAAAAGACTTGGCAAGGAATCTAAAGATAGGAAAATGAAGGACAAGACAGAAAAGGGTAAAGGGAAGAACAATGTAGGACAAGACAGAAAAGGGTAAAGGGTAGGAAAATGTAGGACAAGACAGCAAAGAGTAAAGGGTAGGAAAATTGGGGACAAGACAGCAAAGGGTGGGAAAAGTTGGGAAAAGACAGAAAAAGGGTAGAGCGAAGGAAAATGAAGGACAGGACAGAAAAGGGTAAAAGGAAGGAAAATGTAGGACGGGACAGAAAAAGGGTAAAGGGAAGGAAAGTGTCGGGCAAGACTGAAAAGGAGTAAAGGGGAGGAAAGTGTAGGACAAGACAGCAAAGGGTGGGAAAAGTTAGGGAAAGACAGAAAAAGGTAGGAAAAGGTGGGACAAGATGGAAAAGGACAGGAAAATCTATGACAAGACAGAAAAGGGTAAAAGGAAGGAAAATGTAGGACAGGACAGAAAAGGGTAAAGGGTAGAAAAATGTAGGGCGAGACAGAAAAAGGGTAAAGGGATGGAAAATGCAGGACAAGACAGCAAAGGGTAAAGGGCAGGAATATGTAAGACAAGACAGCAAAGGGTGGGAAAAGTTAGGAAAAGACAGAAAAAGGCAGGAAAGGTGGGACAAGACAGAAAAGGACAGGAAAATATAGGACAAGACAGAAAAGGATAAACGGAAGTAAAATAAGGACAGGACAGAAAAGGGTAAAGGGCATGAAAATGCAGGACGAGACAGAAAAAGGGTAAAGGGGAGGAAAATGTAGGACAAGACAAAAAGGGTAAAGGTTGGTAAAATGTAGTACAAGACAGAAAAGGGGTAAAGGGAAGGAAAGTGTAGGACAAGACAGAAACGGGACAATGTTAGGAAAATGTAGGACAAGACAGAAAAGGGTAAATGGTAGGAAAATATAGGACGAGACAGAAAAGGGTAAAGAGTGGGAAAATGTAGGACAAGACAGAAAAAGGGTAAAGGTTGGTAAAATGTAGGACACGACAGCAAAGGGTAAATGATAGGAAAATGTAGGACAAGACATAAAAGGGCAAAGGGTAGGAAAATGTAGGACAAGACAGCAAAGGGTAAAAGGAAGGAAAATGTAGGACGGGACAGCAAAGGGTGGGAAAAGTTGGGAAAAGACAGAAAAAGGCAGGAAAGGTGGGACAAGGCAGAAAAGGACAGGAAAATATAGGACAAGACAGAAAAGGATAAACGGAAGTAAAATAAGGACAGGACAAAAAAGGGTAAAGGGCAGAAAAATGCAGGACGAGACAGAAAAAGGGTAAAGGGGAGGAAAGTGTAGGAAAAGACAGAAAAAGGGTAAAGGGAAGGTAAATGTAGGACAAAATAGAAAAAGGGTAAAGGGTGGAAAATGTAGGACAAGACAAAAAAGGGTAAAGGTTGGTAAAATGTAGTACAAGACAGAAAAGGGACAATGTTAGGGAAATGTAGAACAAGACAGAAAAGGGTAAATGG
>CM031603.1:47347447-47357447 GCA_018398815.1 Conus ventricosus | reverse complement strand
GAGGGAGAAAAAGTTTAAACCAAAAGAAAAGAATGATGTGCATGAAAATGAACAAACCAATGAAAACATCAACGTGGAATTAAATAACAAATGATAAACAAAACGTGGAATTAAATAACAAATGATAAACAAAACGTGGAATTAAATAACAAATGATAAACAAAACGTGGAATTAAATAACAAATGATAAACAAAACGTGGAATTAAATAACAAATGATAAACAAAACGTGGAATTAAATAACAATTGATAAACAAATATGCGTGGTCAAAAACAAAGAACAGTAACTCTAACTAAACGGGCCAACCAGCCGTCTTTGTAAACTGACCTGACCTGACAAAATTTAAGATAAAATGCAAAAACGAGAAAAAAATAAAAATAAAAGAAAACACGATGCACAAGAGAATGAAAGACCTGAGGAATACATAAACAAAAAGACTGAATGGCAAACAGTAAATACGCATGGTGAAAAACAATGAACAGTGGCTCCGGCTGAATCCACGCCTTGGTCTACTGTAGGGGCCTACTTCGCAAACAGGAAGAACTTTATCCGGTATCACTGCTTCCATACAAAATAGTAAACACTGCGACACGACAGAACGCATTCATGCTACGGTTTGCATATTCTTTCAATGAAGCAGGGATTCATTCTGTGTCGAATTTAAGCAAGTTGCACACCGATCGGTTGCACATGTAAAGCGCTTTCTTGTGGTACCAAGTCGAGAGAAAGGTTGAAGATATCAGCGTACTGGAAGGGGCCCGACAGACAGCGCAAAGTTTCAAACAATCTAGTCGTCGACTCGGCCTATATCTGTTAACACGTCTTTGAGGAATACATGTATGACAGAAAGATTTGTTGTTACGACGAATTGCCATTATTATTGCTCGTGTGCTATAAAAAGTAACGTCCTCTGACTGGTCCACACAATAGTCGTCACTCTCATTGTCGTGCCCCCAGCATATAACAGTTCGAAAACTGCGAATGCCCCATCCAAAATGTTATTTTTTCCCAGGCAGCAAGTTTCGTAGTCTTTCCGAACCTCAGAGAGAGAAAAGTCAGAAAAGGTAGGGAAAAGAATACAGCGTCAGGGAAAGATGGCTTCATCATGTGGATGGGGAGCACTGAGATCTGGGTTGATGTGATGGGCTGGAGCGGATTGGTGGGGTGTGAGTACAAAGAAGGGGGGGGGGGGGGTGGAGTAAGGGGAGGGATTCCTGCAGCGCTCTCTGCCCACGTGTCCGTAATGACCATCTCGCTGAAGGATACACACTGTCCCCAACCCAAGCGTCTACTTACCCTGCCCTGGAAGGAAATGGAACCACGCACCGGTGGGAAACTGGAAACACCTCAGTAATTGGACAGGGTCTGAGTATTTGAGGAAAGGAAAAAGCCTAAGTAGATGGAAAAGTACCAAGTATTTGGGAAAGAGGGCTGGCTATTTGAACAAGCCAAAAGTAGCCGACAATGTGTATTTTGACAGTCCAGAGACGGTGCTGAGTCTGTGGAGTGTTTGCCAATGGGCCCACAGACGCACAATGCCAATAGGCTGGAATGAGGGGAAACAAAGGGAGGAGGGAAGGTGGTGGGAGGGGAGGGGCGGGGGCGGGGGTTGGGGGCGTGGAGGATTTGTGTGGGTCCTGGCCGTGAAGGTGTCGGGAATTACCTCACAGGTGTGAAGGAGCTTGTTTGTGGGGGCTGACCTGCCAGTGGGTGGTCATTGTCTATGGGCCAGTGGGGCAGGCCATCAAGAGAGTCCGCGTCCTTTCACTGACCAGGTGTGCCGCCCCTCCCTCCCCCCCTCCCCCCCCCCCCCCTCTCTCTCTCTCTCTCTGACCTTTGGTTCTTAATCTGCTGGCCCAGTCCTGAGATCGTTGGAACTGTTTGGGAGCTTATCCACCTCCTTCCACTCGCTCTCTCTCTCTCTCCTCTCTCTCTCTCTCTCTCTCTCTTTTCTTTATTTCCTTGCTATACCCTGGATTTACATCATATTCCTTTTTTCTTTCTCCCACGCAATACTTTACTTTAACAATCAATAAATTCATCTACCCATCTATCTTTTTACATGAGAGTTGTCGTTGATGAATTACAAGAAAAAGGAATAAGACTACGTAGGTCATTGTGTAACAGGTGGTGAATAAATCTTCCGTATTCTCTGACAACAGTCATTGCCAAGCACGTCTGTCAGTTTCCTCCGCAAAGTATTGAGGATTCCTTCAAACTTGTCTCGGTCCCAGTTCCCTTGGTTTGCACCACTTGCACCTTTAGGTCTGTGTTAGATACTCCTTCTGACCCGAATAACCTGTTCCTACCAGCGTGTGCTAGTTGGCGCTTCTGGCCTATGTTAGTTCCTCTTGGTCTGTGCTTATTGCTTTTTTTCTGCTGTTCTATCGCTCTTTCCTGCATGTGCTAGTTGATACATTCTAGCCTGAACTAGTTCTATGCTAGTTGCTTCTGCTCCTTCATCTGGGCTAGGATACACATCGGTGCTTCTTCGAGGATAGCTGGAAAAACCAACTACTCGGTAAGAATAGGGACAAAAACTGTGAAGGAAACGATGGGGGAAAAAGTATACGAGAATGAAATAATTGTGTGACCCCCTTGATTCTTGAGCCCAAACGAGAGATGAAAAAGAAAATAAAAATGGTGAGCATCCTAATGTGCAATCGGCGAAATGACCTAAAACAACAAAACGTGGATTGTGGAGTTAAATTCATCCACGAAAGACAAAACTGATCTGAGAGGACATCCGAATAGTTCAGTGTTTATAAGGAAGAGAAGTAGAAGGCAACAAAGGCGTACATCAACGACACAACATGCTTTCTCGTTACTTATGGTGAGCCTGTGCCACAAACACACGCACTGTAGGCTTGGTGTTCATCCAATTCACAGTTCTTCCAATACGACAGAAAACACAGATAGGCTGATGAGAGCGCAGTGTGCAAATGTTTATGCATGTATAACACGAACACACTGGAAGACGTACTCAGGCTGTCTGTTGGTGTTGTGCATCACAACGATGACTCTGGGAATATGGCAGGATAGGAAAAAGAGTTATTCCGATTTTTCATGATATTCGGGAATACTTTATTCGATGTTGCATGCATGTCAGCCCTGGTATGCGTTGTTGCTCCTTCTGACTCCTGCTTCTGGTTCCTTCTGGTGCCCACTTGCTGTTCACTTTGGCCTGTGCGCATCAGTTCCTCTCTCTCTGGCCTGTGCTGTTTGCTCACTCCGGTCTGTACTGGTTCCTCTTCTGGCCTGTGCTGTTTGCTCATTCTGACCTGCATTGGTTCCTCTTCCGGCCTGTGTTTACTCATTCTGACCTGTTTTGGTTCCTCCTTCTCGGCTGTGTTGCTTCTCATTCCCGCTTCTGTTAGTTCCTGACTCCGGCTTGTGTTTTCCTCACTCCGGCCTGTGTCGGTTCTTCCTTCTGGCCTGTGTTGCTTCTAATTCCGGGATGTGTCGGTTGCTACTTCTGGCCTGTGTTTTTCCTCTTTCCGGCCTGTGCTGTTTACTCATTTCGGTCTGTGTTAGCTCTCCTTTCTGGCCTGTGCTATTTGCGCATTCCAGCATGTGTCGTTTCCTTCTTCTGGCCTGTGCTAGTTGCTCGTTTTGGTCTGTGTTTTGTATGCCCCCCCCCCCCCCCTCTTCTGTTTTGTTTGCTCCTCTTGGTCTGTGTTGAGTGCTTTTTCTTTATGTCTGTGCTGGTTGCTACTTCTGAGGTGTGTTGTTTGTTCTTTCTACTCTGGGTAGGTAGTTCCTTTTGGTCTTTATTGGGCGTTCCTTCTGTTCTGAGCAGATTGTGTCTATTGGTCTTTGTTTTTCCTTTTAACCTCTGCCGGTTGTTCCTTTCGATGTTTGTTGGTAGCTCCTTCTGGTTTGTTTAGGTTGTTCCGTCTCATCTGTAATGGCTGCTCCTTTTGGTCTGTGGTACGTCAATTAATGGCTCCGTCTGGTCAGTGTCTGTTGTGCTTTCTGATCTGTTCATCATTCCGGTCTGTGGTGACTGCTTCTTCTTGCTTGTGTTTGTTGCTCCTTCCCCTTCGCTGATAGTCGTTCCCTTTGTCTGCTGTTGGATAGTCGTTCCCTTTGTCTTCTGTTGGATAGTCGTTCCCTTTGTCTTCTGTTGGATAGTCGTTCCCTTTGTCTGCTGTTGGCTGCTTCTTCAGTCTGGCCTGTGTCATAAACAGTAAACAAGTGGGGTAACTTTTGCTCCCATAAGAAAACCTAACACAGAGTAACTTTTATTCAAGACCGGCACAGCCTTTTAAACTTGAATAAAGTCAGACAAATACATAGACGAACAATCTAATGGTGGGGAAAAAACAAGCGCAGGCCAACAACTGAACTGTCTTCATAGTAATGACTTGGCAAATATTTGGACTTAAGGAGGGGGGGGGGGGTGTTGAAGATGGAGAAACTGGGGACATGAAATTAAGAAAATATATTACAGATATGAAAACTCTTCACTAGCTGCTTAAGGGAACCATCGCAATCCCTTTGAAGGCAAATATATTTGTATTGCCTGCTCCGATGCCTTTCGTCCGCTGGGTCGGAACTCATCAGGGAGACACGGCTGGCTGTGTCTGCATTCCTGGCGTCAAATAGAGACACACCACAGTCCATAATACTGTGGTGTTCTCACCACCAAGGGTGCAAAAAAAGAATCCAATAGCACCCCCAAAGCAGCCATTGAAGGGTAGTAAATGAAACCAAACGAAAGTGTGGGGAGGAAAAATGTTGCTGAAAAACTAAAGACATTGTGTCATGTCCTCCTTTTGACTTGACCGGCACCAAATGGTCCTTCTCGCCTGCATCGGTTTCTCCTTCTACTGTCCCGTACTTGATCGTCCCTTCTAACCAGCGTCGATTGTTCTTCCCGCTGCTTGCGGTTGGTTGCTCACTTTTGTTCTTTGCTATTGTATTTAGCATGTCGTGACCATTCTCTCTCTCTCTCCTCCCTGCCTCACTCACCATGTTCCTGTCGTTTGCTATGCATTTTGTCACGTCTTAGAACCTTGGCATAGAAAGTAGCCATGTGACATGTCCCTGCTCCTTGCTATGTTTTGACAGATCCTTTCCTGGCCAAGTGAGGACCACTCCGTGTGTGAACAGGGAAGCAGGCACGACTGGTGAAGGGGGGGGGGGGGGGGGGGGGGAGGGGGGAGGAAGAACACACAGATCTTTGCCTTTTCCTGTAGTTGGTCTTTGTGCTACACGTGTCGGTCCTTTGTTCAGTCATTTGCTAGTAATGTGACAAGTTTAACTGCTTGGCCATGTAGTTTGCAAGGTGTGATGAGTCTCTTGTTGTTTGCTTGTTTGTTTCTTTAGGGGAGTAGGGGGAAAATTGTCATCCAGTTTGCCATGTTACAACGATTCTGTATTTGGTACCATGCAGTTCTTCAAGTGTTTTACGATAAGTTTGTCGTTTTCTAAAACGTCTCTCTATTTCCAGCTTAACCTGTGACAAGCCTTCCTGCTCGGCCATGCAGTTTGAGGTATCATGACAGCTCTCTCTACTTGGTCAAACGGTGTGACGTATATAATGACAAGTCTTTTGTCTTTTGTCTCGCAGTCCAACATACATTGCCAGGTCTTTGTTGTCGGCAACCCCGGGTCTGATCTATTGTGACAAGTCTTTGTCCTGGGCTACGTATTATGACAAGTCTTTGTCCTGGGCTACGTATTATGACAAGTCTTTGTCCTGGGCTACGTATTATGACTAGTTTTTGTCCTGGGCTTCGTATTATGACAAGTCTTTGTCTTGGACTACGTATTATGATAGTCTTTGTCCTGGGCCACGTATTATGACAAGTCTTTGTCCTGGGCTACGTATTATGACAAGTCTTTGTCTTGGGCCACGTATTATGACAAGCCTTTGTCCTGGGCTACGTATTCATGACAAGTCTTTGTCCCGGGCTACGTATTATGACAAGTCTTTGTCCCGGGCTACGTATTATGACAAGTCTTTGTCCTGACTACGTATTATGACACGTCTTTGTCCTGAACTACGTATTCATGACAAGTCTTTGTCCCGGGCTACGTATTATGACAAGTCTTTGTCCTGACTACGTATTATGACACGTCTTTGTCCTGAACTACGTATTCATGACAAGTCTTTGTCCTGGGCTACGTATTATGACAAGTCTTTGTCCTGGGCTTCGTATTATGACAAGTCAATGTCCTTGGCTACGAAGTCTGACGTGTTATGGTAAGTTTTGGTCCTTGTCCATACAGTCTGACGTACCGTGACAAGCCTTGTCCTCGGCCATCCAGTCTGACGCCTTGTGACAAATCGTTCTCCTTGGCGATCCACTCTCACAAATTGTGGCTTTGTCTTTGCCACCCAGTCTGACGTATTGTGACAAATCTTTGTCCTTGGCGATCCACTCTCACAAATTGTGGCTTTGTCTTCGCCACCCAGTCTGACGTATTGTGACAAATCTTTCTCCTTGGCGATCCACTCTCACAAATTGTGGCTTTGTCTTCGTCACCCAGTCTGATGTATTGAAACATGTCTTTGTCTTTGGCCATACAGTCTGACGTATTGTGACATGTCTTTGTCTACAGCCACCCAGTGTGACGTATTGTGACATGTCTTTGTCTACAGCCTCCCAGTGTGACGTATTGTGACATGTCTTTGTCTACAGCCACCCAGTGTGACGTATTGTGACATGTCTTTGTCTACAGCCACCCAGTGTGACGTATTGTGACATGTCTTTGTCTACAGCCACCCAGTGTGACGTATTGTGACATGTCTTTGTCTATGGCCACCCAGTGTGACGTATTGTGACATGTCTTTGTCTATGGCCACCCAGTCTGACGCATTGTGACATGTCTTTGTCTACAGCCACCCAGTGTGACGTATTGTGACATGTCTTTGTCTACAGCCTCCCAGTGTGACGTGTTGTGACATGTCTTTGTCTACAGCCTCCCAGTGTGACGTATTGTGACATGTCTTTGTCTACAGCCACCCAGTCTGACGTATTGTGACATGTCTTTGTCTACAGCCACCCAGTCTGACGTATTGTGAAAGGTTTTCGTCCTCAGCCATACAGTCTGAGGATTTGTGGCAAATCTTTGTCTCAGCCACCCATTCTGACGTATCGTAACGTCTTTGTCCTTGGCCATCCAGTCTGAGGAACAATGACGATTCACCGTCATTGGCTAAATAGTCTAACGTATAGTAACAGATTGTTCGTTCGTGGTCCTACAGTGTGCTATGTTGTGTGACAGGGCCGAGGACCAACGGGTTATAACGTACACTACGTGTCGTGCCCCTGCCACACAGAAATGATCAGTCTGCACAATAGTTCTGTTACTTCTGTACCTGCCGTTCGTTGCCCAGGCAGTACACTCTGCAGCAAAATTTGGCCTTTTGTCTGGACAACGATATACTCACGCACAACACAAAAATCTTGGGCAAAAATCCGAAATAAAGAAACGAAAATGTTTTGTGAAAATTCCAGAGTGCTGTTGAAATACTGTCCGTTTTTTCTTGAAGTTTGCTCACCGAGTGAATGAAAATGATGAAAAGAAAGCAATAAAAACAAAAAAAAAAGGGGGGTGGAAAGCTGTGGGTGGGTGATTGTACAAGGAACCATGGAGTATAAAGAATACTACTTGTATGCAAAATTTTGAAGTTGAAATGTTCGCACGTTTAGTACGGTATTATTGGCGGTGTTGGAGACATGCTTGCAGGAAAACGGAGTGGAATCGAATCACACACACACACACACACACACACAGAGGGAGAGAGCAAGAGAGAGAGAGAGAGAGAGAGGGGGTGGGGTTGTTGGTGGAAGGAGGTGAGCTCTAAGCTGTAACCCAGGCACAGCCTTAAGGCAGTATGAAGCCTGGGGTGGGATGGGGGGGGGGGGGGAGCCTCATTGTGGGATTAGCGCGACACAAGGCAGGCGAGAGGACAAGAAAAGCGGGAGGACGGGGGCTAGTGGGTGGGGATGAGAGCATGAGGTGGGGGGGGGGGGGGGGGGGGGGGCACTGGCAAAACGAGACGTGGGGACGGCGTTGGCGCGGAGCTGCCAATAAAGGTGCCATTGAAGAGGCTGTTTGTGCTGGCCGCTCTTCAGTCGCCTTGCCCAAGGTGGGTCGCCCAGCTTTTTCTTGTCGGGGTCCCCACTTCGCCACGGTGGAGTGCTCCCCCTGCCATCGTCTGTCATAGGACGGGGTCTCCCCCCCCCCCCCCCCCCTTCCTCCCCACTTATGCAGGGAAGAGGAGGACGTGGCCAGTAATAAGTTCCCCCTCACCTCTCTCTCCAACCCCTCCCCCTTCTATGTTTTTCCCTCCTCCCTCCCTCTGCGCACCCCCCACCTCATGGCCCCCTGCCCTGCCCGCCCCCCCCCACCCCCCCACCCCCCTTCTGTTGAACACCCTTCCTAGTCCACCCGACCAGCGTGGTCTGACACCTTTTCACCCATTCAGACCCAGCGCGCTCCTGTTTATGCTTCAGCAGTGTTTGCCGGGGCTGTACCCTCGCGGCCCAAGTCTCCATGTTTTTCAAGTCTTTCAGCCGCCTCCCCCAGCTTTCTCCTTTCATCTGTTGCCGGAGCTGCGACGACTGTCGCTACAGTGCCAGCGCCGTGTCTGAAGTGTCTTCTTTTCTGGCCTTTTTCTTCCTTCTTCTTTTTCATCAGTGGCGGGGGTCCCCCCCTCGCTTTTGTCGGCCATGTTTTTCTGCTCCACTCGCCGCTTTGGCCCGGCCTTTGTGAGCTTTTCAAGAACTGAGGCCCATAAAAACTCCCATCTGAAAATCACCCGCCTCCGGCCATTTACACCTCGTTTGTCTCATCGGGGTGGAGGAGGTGGGGTGCCCCTGTGTAGCAATGCACGAGGAAGATTGATCTACGTTTAATCGCTTTTACCCAGACAGTGTGCGTCTGCTTTCCCCGCAGTCGGAAAAGCCTCCAGGTCGTTTCGTTTTTCTTTTTTTGCAGGGCACGTTTTGATTGAGAGCAGTCACACATGCCAAAGTAAAGGCTTTTTAATGCCGAAGGATGATTTATGAGACGCGACACAAAGATGCATCTTTTGCGTTTGGCGATATTGGTGTGTGGGTCGGGTTGCTTTGGAAACGGCCATAAATGAGAGAAACAAGCCACTGCACTGGGTTCCCGTGTAGAACAGCGTCAGGCACCGTTGTAAACATCAGCTGACAGCTGTCCACAGCATCTTCGTACAGCCCAGTGGAGTTGTTGGACTTAGATAGGCTGTGTGTGTTCGCACATTTGCGAGCGCGTGGAAGATGAGGGTTGCATACTCTCCATCATTTCAGTACAAGGTAGATCCTGAGGCTTTGTTTACCGCGTTGTTGGAAATGTACCAGTCTGCTCTAAACACGATCTGACACAGCTATGGGAGCAAGAAGTAGGACAGGAGGGAAAAGAGCGAGGGGAAGGGTAGAAACAGACTACTCAGGATCATCCTTTGGGGTTGACAATGCAGGTAAGAGGACAAGAAGGCATGGTTGAGGAAACAGACTGCTCACGAGCATCCTTTGTTTATACGTTATTTGCAGTGAGTGAGTGAGTGAGGTAGTGTGTTTATTGTAAAGCGCTTAGAGCTTGGTCTGTGACCGAGGATAGGCGCTATATAAATACCAATATAATAATAATAATTTGCAAATAACATACCTCTTCAGGGGAAAAAGAGGGTCCAGTACAGCATTCATAGTGGACATGCCCTTCCTAATCCCGGCTCTGTAAGGAGAGATTCAGTTAAAGTATCATACTCCCACTAACCTGTGTGGAATAAGAGAGTTTGGTACAGTGTTCAGACTGGACTCGGCTATACTGTTACTGAACAGGAGGCAGGGAGTTGGGGTCAATGTTTAGATTCAATACACCTCTTCCAGTCCTGGCTGTCGGAAGGAGGGAGGTCAGAGGTACTGTTTTTACTCGGAAATGCCTCTCCAACACCTAATTATAGAGAAATACGGAAGGAGTTTTGATAAGGTTTTTTTTTTATTTTTAAATCACACTA
>CM031603.1:47337447-47342447 GCA_018398815.1 Conus ventricosus | reverse complement strand
AGGATGCGGCGATACAAAATGAAATGTCACAATGCAGCAGTCTTTACGACAAAGGTAACAAAGGTATCATTTTCGGATGTGCTATTCACTAAATATTTAACACTCTCGAATTCTTCATGGCGTAAGTCACGAAAGTATGTAACAATTATAGAGAATGCTGCAAGCTATCGGTTACACAAGTGGTCAGCAAAATGTAAAAATGCTGCTGAAGTGTTTACATAGATGGAAATAATATAATGTGTTACCTATGATCAGCACAAGACAAGTCTTAATACTCTATCGCGTTCAGAAGTCATCGATCGATTTAAACCCAAAAGAAGCAAGAGTCTCGAAGGACAATGGAGCAGTTGTTAACATTTTGCTACATCCCAGTCGAAAAATGGAATAGATGCTATAATTTTCGAGCGCTATGCACGAAAACTGACAACATTTTCACATTTTTTTCGTTGTTGTTGTCCGGGCTACTGCGTTATCATACATCGCGTGGAGATCGCTGCGTTGTTCCATTTTGCGTCGTATCAATGCGTGCAGTGATGCAGCCACAGTGTGCGTGCGGGAGGCTGGAGGTGGTGGCGGCATTGATGCTGTACATCAACATTGATCTGTGTGAGAGGAATGCCCCAGGCTCCCTGACTGCTTTCTTTAGGCGGCCCTCTCTGCCCACCATAGATCACAACTGATCTGCATGGAAATGGCTGTCGACTGTTTGATGACTGGGGACTGCCTGGGACCGGCCCTGTTTTCTTATCATCTCCTGGCCATGGGCATGGAATATTCCACGCTATGCCTCAACACCTAGAACCACTGTGTGAAACTAGTGGCGATCCCCTGTCACTGAAGAGGTTAAAAGTTTGAAAGTTTGCTGCAAGGATGTCAAAAAAAAAAAAAAAGAGAGAAAATAAACATTCTGAAGTCAGGATTTTTACTGATTTTTTTTTTCAAACCTTGTTTTGTTCTGTGGACCTACTGGCTTGTAGTTTAGTTTCCAAGAAATATACACTGAAATGTGTGTGTGTGTGTGTGTGTGTGTGTGTGTGTGTGTGTGTGTGTGTGTGTGTGTGTGTGTGTGTGTGTGTGTGTGTGTGTAATATTATACTCCACACTCTGACTTTTGAAAGGCAGAATTAAAACAAAAAATCCATATTGTCTGTGGTTTGTGTTGTGGAGTAGTAGGTTGGGAATTCATAGGCTGGAATCCTATCAAAAGCATTTACTTGCGTGATTTTCTGGCCCCTCCCTGGCTCCCACCCGCAGCTGAGTGTGCTGTTAGCTCAAACGGGAAGACTGGAACCACACGGTCGAGGTTCATCCACTGATGGATACGTCTTTGAGAGTGCTGCTCGAATTTCCTAACACTGCAAGTGTTTGTGCCTCTCGGACCTGGTTGACGTCAGGATATATAATAAACGAAGGCGAAGATCATAGCTCTGTCATGTCGTCTCAGACCAAAATGAAACTTCTTAGCATCTTTATCACCCTCAACTCATCTTTCATAATTACACCAAAAAAAAGTCTAAAAAAATTATGTGGCCTCAGTGTCTAGCTTTTATGGTGACCTCAGCTTTAATTTCTTCACCAAATCCATGTCAGTAGTGAGTTCTTGTAAAAGTCGTCTGCATTGACAAGATCACGGAAACTGTCGTCAGACGGGCATGATGGCTCTCTCTCTCTCTCTCTCTCTCTCTCTCTCTCTCTCTCTCTCTCTCTCTCTCTCTCTCTCTCTGAAGGAGGACGCTCATTTACGCTGGCTCCGTGACCGAACAATTACTGTTTTGTCAGTGGTGTCGTACATGTGACAGATCAAAATAGACCCACTGAACGCTACCGAAGTGGCCCAGCAACAACAGCGCAGAGTCTCGTCCGATGGGAGACCCTACGGCGACTTGATATTGACAGCTCCCTACGAACTGCGGCGCTGAAGATGGGAGATGGCAAACCTGGGTGCAGCTATGTATAGCAATACCGAAAGGAACATCCTGTGAATGACGTCAATGAGAGGGGCACATAAAATGAGGCAGCTCTAGAAAACTGAACAAATTTCTGTTAAAATCACAAAGGGGGAAAAACAAACAGCAAGACATAGACACCGCTGACAGAGCAGTAAAGGAACAGCGCCCAGAGAAAGAGAGGAATCAGGGCCAGTTATGTGTGATGTCACGCCGCTGTGGCTGACCTCCATGATCTATTGACGGTTGTCCTGAAGACAGGGGGCTCCACGGCTATCCATCTGTCGGCACCAGGCATCAGTATGCCCACGACTGACAGCGGGAGATCAATGTGATGGGCCTGAAGTGGCGTTTCTGTCTGTCTGTCTGTCTGTCTGTCACTTTCTGTTTCATTTTTTCCTTCTGTTTTTTTTTTTTCATCCTTTTTCTTATTATTTTCTTTTCTTTCTGTCTTTCCGTCTGTCTGTCTTTTTTTTCTTTCTTTCTTTCTTTCTTTCTTTCTTCTTATTTTTCATTCATTCATTCATTCATTCATTCATTCATTCATTCATTCATTCGTTCATTCATTCATTCATTCATTCATTCATTCATTCAATCATTCATTCATTCATTCGTGTTTTTTTCCATCCATCCATTCATTCATTCTTTCTTTCTTTCTTTCTTTTTTTCACTCATTCATTCATTCATTATTTCTTTCTTTCTCTTTTACTACTTATTATTCTGTGCCTCTCAACAATGTCCTTTCTTTGGGGCGTTCATTCCACCACCACCACCACCACCACCACCCCCTCTACCACCACACCCAGAACTCTCTTTCCCATTCCTAGCACAGGCAATCTACAAAGAACTATCAAACCGCCGTAAGGTCTCTCACCAGAGGAGACCTGCAACCAGTCCAGAGTCATATGTGGCTGACGTCCATTGATGTCTTACTTGATGCTCCATGTAGGGTACCCTGATCTGACATTATAGTCTATCACTGCCGCGTGAAACTCACACGCTGGATGATGGTCCCACGTCTTCACCTCATGAATTTTGGACTGTTCTAAGATAGAAAATTTATTTTCCTTTCTTTATCCTTTTCGCTGCCGTAACCCCCCACCCTCCCTCCCTCACACTGCCATACCCGTCCCCCTCATCTCTCTCTCTCTCTCTCTGTCTCTCTGTCTCTGTCTCTGTCTCTCTCTCTCTCTCTCTCTCTCTCTCTCTCTCTCTCTCTCTCTCTCTCTCTCTCTCTCTCTCAGAAACAAGTATACTGTTTGCGACTAACACCCCCCCCCCCCTGTCTGTCTGTCTGTCTTTCTGTCTGTCCGCCCATCCGTCCGTCTGTCCGTCTGTCTGTCTCTGTCTCTCTCTCTCTCTCTCTCTCTCTCTCTCTCTCTCTCTCTCTCTCTCTCTCTCTCTCTCATTTCTTCCTCTATCTCTACAGTAGTTATAAACATAAGCCGATACTATTTTCCTTTCATCACACAAAGAAGGGGAAGCGGGGAGGGGGGAGGGGTGTCGCTCCATAAAGCTCAAGAGTCGCAGATGAAAACTAGACAGAACGTGCGAAGACGAACTGCTTGGGCGGCAACGGTCCCTGTGGAAAGGCCTTGACCTTACAGAAAGAAGAGGGGTGGGACAGGAGGGAAGGGGTGGGGGGTGGGGGGTAGGGGTGGATAGAACAGGGTTTATTTTATCTCCCCCTAGTCAGGCCTCTAAACGAAAGAGGAGAAGGAAAAAAGGCGATGCCAGCAATGCTCGTAAAAGGTGTGCCTCACCCAATCCTGACTCTACCAGAAGAAGCAGAGAGACTGGAACAGTATTCGTTCTGGATATGTCATTTCTACTCCCGACCTCACCGTACCACTATGTTACTTGTGGATGCGGCCTGTCTTAATTATTCAGGGATTCAGTAGGGAGAGGGAGGCAGTTTGGTACAGCATGCCTCCAACTGACCTTGACTCTTCAGACTTTTAAGTCTGTCAGTGGTGGGTGAACTCACGCGCTAAGTTTGGATGGTCCCACAGTGGTGGGTGAACTCACGCGCTAAGTTTGGATGGTCCCACAGTGGTGGGTGAACTCACGCGCTAAGTGTGGATGGTCCCACAGTGGTGGGTGAGCTCACGCGCTAAGTTTGGATGGTCCCACAGTGGTGGGGTGAACTCACGCGCTAAGTTTGGATGGTCCCACAGTGGTGGGTGAACTCACGCGCTAAGTGTGGATGGTCCCACAGTGGTGGGTGAACTCACGCGCTAAGTGTGGATGGTCCCACAGTGGTGGGTGAACTCACGCGCTAAGTGTGGATGGTCCCACAGTGGTGGGTGAACTCACGCGCTAAGTTTGGATGGTCCCACAGTGGTGGGTGAACTCACGCGCTAAGTGTGGATGGTCCCACAGTGGTGGGTGAACTCACGCGCTAAGTGTGGATGGTCCCACAGTGGTGGGTGAACTCACGCGCTAAGTTTGGATGGTCCCACAGTGGTGGGTGAACTTACGCGCTAAGTGTGGATGGTCCCACAGTGGTGGGTGAACTCACTCGCTACGTTTAGATGGTTCCACAGTGGTGGGTGAACTTACGCGCTAAGTTTAGATGGTCCCACAGTGGTGGGTGAACTCACGCGCTAAGTGTGGATGGTCCCACAGTGGTGGGTGAGCTCACGCGCTAAGTTTGGATGGTCCCACAGTGGTGGGTGAACTCACGCGCTAAGTTTGGATGGTCCCACAGTGGTGGGTGAACTTACGCGCTAAGTGTGGATGGTCCCACAGTGGTGGGTGAACTCACTCGCTAAGGTTGGATGGTCCCACGTCTTCATTATGATTATGCTTGATGGACATAACGGGGATAGGAGTTTCTGTTCCTTCTCCTTTACTGTCTTCCTTCGATCAAAATGTATTCTTCCCTACCATTCCTTTCTCTCTCTCTCTCTCTCTCTCTCTCTCTCTCTCTCTCTCTCTGTCTCTGTCTCTGTCTATGTCTATGTCTATCTGTCTGTCTGTCTGTCTCTCCATTTGTCTCTGTCTCTCTGTCTCTGTCTGTCTGTCTGTCTGTCTGTCTATCTGTCTGTCTGT
>CM031603.1:47327447-47332447 GCA_018398815.1 Conus ventricosus | reverse complement strand
ACTTTTCTTCATCAAAATACCCTACCCGTTCCCCCTGTCCTGGCCCCCTCTCTCCCTCCCCCTCTTTCTCTCTCTCTCTCTCTCTCTCTCTCTCTCTCTCTCTCTCTCTCTCCTTCTCTCTCTCTCTCTCTGTTTTTACCAGCTTTCTTTCGCCCTCTCTCTGTTTGTCGCCAGTACACAGTGGTTATATCACACACCAATGCTACTTTTCCCCTTCACTACACAAAGAGCGGGAGAGGCACAGAGGTGTACTACTGTAGAAAACTAATTGCGGCAAACAGAGGAAATCGAGAGAGCGTGTGCAAAGAAAAAACTGCGTGGACAGTAACAGCCTGGAGTCTTAATTGATCAACATAGCATGTGTAATGTTGTGTGCGTGTGTGTGTGTTTTGGCAAAGAGGCAATGGGAAGGATGATATAAGCGGGAGAGTGGCATGTGTGTGTGTGTGTGTGTGTGTGTGTGTGTGTGTGTGTGTGCGTGCGTGCGTGCGTGCGTGTGTGCGTGTGTGTGTGTGTGTGTGTGTGTGTGCATATGAGAGAGAGAGAGAGTTAGTGTGTGTGTCTGTGTCTGTGTGTCTGTGTCTGTGTGCATGCTTTCGTGCATGTCTGCGCACGTGTCAAATGCATGTGAAATATGAGTAGACTATGCATGCATGTGGTGTTTTTGCGAGCAGTTTTATGCACATACGTTCAAACATGCACGTGCAGCTCAGCGTTGGTTGTTTGTGAAAAGAGTGCGATTCAGCGCTGCCTGCTTTCTCCATGTAATAACCAGCATTTCTGACCACGTGGGTCATAACAGATTGACAATGGGCCTCCTTTGTTCGATGACGCCAGACTCTATAGAAGCTGCCAGGCATGTTTTCTTAGCATCTCTTTGCCCTCAGGCATGGAATAATCGGTGTTATTACTAAACGCTGCACATTCGCCACATGCCACACAAGAAAAGTAACGAAGCTTTAAAAATAGTCTCAACATGAAAAACTGATTTTTTTTAAAAACGTGCTGGAGTGTTGAGAGAGAAATAGATACACAGATTAGGACAAGATAGACGAAAATGTAAATTAAAGAGAAGCTACTATTTTCCTGTTGTCATATCTTTTGTTTTAGCAAGGAACCCAAATATTATTCGATTTTCAAAGCATAAAGATATGCAAGAAGGAATTACGGTGATCGATTTCCAAGATCTGTTTACTGGACGAACAGATCAGACGCTAGAATGATCTCCTTCTCCATAGAGAAATTTGGGTTCTTCTGTTTAATGACGCAGCACTACATCAGGGAAAAAAAACCACTGTGCACTTGCCAAGATCATATGTAAAAAAACAAAAAACAATCATAACTACAGTATGGTGACCAATATTTTTTTTCATAATTATGTAGACTGTATCTATTATTAGTCCTCCTATTCCACACATATATTATCTATCTGTTGTATTCTAGCTCGTTTCTTTCTTTGTGGAGGAGGTGAAAAATGCTTGCATACATGATTAAAGACGTGCATAAGGTTATTAAGGGATAGGAACGTGCACAGAGAAAAGGTACGATCATAATGGGGGGACAACTGTGGTGGAACACCATCAGCTACAGGACAGGAGAGACAGGGGATGCTAGGGTTGAACGAGGGAGTGGGTGGGCAAGAGCAATGCCAGACACGCTTCTTGCAGCTTCTTTAGGGTGGCCATTTCTCCCCACAATAGATCGCAATCAATCTGCATGAAAGTGAATGCCAGTTGGTTCGTTGGTCAGACTCTTTTCCCTTATTAATTATCTTCGAAGTTTGCCCAAAAATGCACACAGACACAACCACACACACAGACACACAGACACAGACACAGACACACACACACACACACACACACACACACACACACACACACACACACACACACACACACACACACACACACACACTGGTGTTGAAGTGGAGCATTAAAACATATGGTGTCTTCAAAATCGATTTGTATTTTTTGAACTGTTTTTCTTTTCCTTTCCAAAGTATACTTGCTAGAAAACCAGAAGTATTTGTATAGTACGAATAAGGAACGTGCCGTACTTATTTGTGGCATGAAACAACTGATTAATACTCAAAGTCACATCTGACAAGATTTCCAAAGAGAGAACTGGAGATGAATGCTTACAGAGTATCAACACCATCAGAGCAGGTGTCACCAGTTGTGTCTGACATCACTTCGATGCTTGATCTCCGGTCTTGAAGCCAAGAAGCAGACTGGGATTTCGCTCTCTGCAGGGATTGCCAAGTGCCGGCTTTGTTCAGTGATGGAAAAAAAGGTAGGGTTCGTAAACAATCTTAGCAACTACTGCCTCTCATTCACACACACTATGAAGATCATATGACAGACAAAAGACAGAGCTCATTGCTTTTCGTTTTTTTTTTATTTTTATTTTTTAAAGAAATTAGCACCCCAGCCGGAGATTATGTTTGCGCAATTAATAAAAGAGAAGAAAAAACGTGGAGCCTGATTTTCTTTTTCATTTGTTTTCCTTTTTGTTTTGGTTGCAATTCCCTGGTTTGTTTCCGTCCCACAATATTTTATGGTGTAACCAGTCAACGAGCAAAACTGTTCTATAATGGAGCTATGGTTACACACCCTATACCAGCTACAACAATCAGGTCTAAAAAGCTCCCAAAAGCAAATATGGAGGTGAAAGTCTTTAGATTACGAGAAAGGGTCTGTTGTGTTTTGTGTCGCTCAGCCGCTGTGATTTTATTGATCTCTTGATGTTGTCTTGAAGGAAATTTCTGCAAGCAGGATCGACATGCGAAAAGGTATCTAGACGTCCGATGTGGAGGATCGTCTCAATTGACTTGGCAGTCTCCCGTTATCTGTCTCTCTGATATAAAAGCACTTGCTAACACAGTGCCCCCCCACCCCCACCCAAGCTCTCCTTTCTAAATATCCAGTGAATCTCATCATATCTTCTCTCAACTTTGTCCTCCCTTCTTCCCTCCCTCCCTCCCTCCCTCCCTCCCTCACTCACTCACTCACTCACTCTGTGTGTGTGTGTGTGTGTGTGTGTGTGTGTGTGTGTGTGTGTGTGTGTGTGTGTGTGTGTGTGTGTGTGTGTGTGTGTGTGTGTAACGTCTTTTCCAACCCATTTCTCTCTCCCTTTCTCTCCCTTTCCGCTTCTGGCTTTTTTTTTTTTCCATTCCAGTCACTCTCCCTGTTTGTCACCAGCACACAATGGTTATGTCATAGATCAGTGCTAGTTTCCCCTCATTTCACGGCCAGGGGGATAGAAGGCATACTGCGGCAGAAAGCTCATTGCAGCAAACAGTGACAACTAAGAGAGGGCTTGCCGTGAAAAAGTGTGTGGGTAATAAACGGCCTGGTGTCTAATTGATCAGCCTGGCATGGATAATACTGTATGCGTGACCGAGGAAGGGGACTGGGAAGAGAGGGAAGTGGGACAGTGGTGTGTGTGTGTGTGTGTGTGTGTGTGTGTGTGTGTGTGTGTGTGTGTGTGTGTGTGTGTGTGTGTGTGTGTGTGTGAGTGCGTGCGTGCGTGCGTGCGTGAGTGCGTGCGTGCGTGCGTGCGTGCGTGCGTGTGTGTGTGTGTGTGTGTGTGTGTGTGTGTGTGTGTGTGTGTGTGTGTGTGTGTGTGTGTATGTGTGTGTGTGTGTGTGTGTGTGTGTGTCTGTGTGTGGTGTGTGTGTGTGTGTGTGTGTGTGTGTGTGTGTGTGTGTGTGTGTGTGTGTGTGTGAGTGTGTGTGTGTGTGTGTGTGTGTGTGTGTGTGTGTGTGTGTGTGTGGGTGTGTGTGTGTGTGTGTGTGTGCGTGTGTGTGTGTGTATGTAAGTATACGCATGCGAGTTATCTGTATGAATGGACGTGTCTTCGTGTATGCATTTTCATGTGCAAATCAGCACTGACTGTTGTGAAAACAGCGCTGTTCAGAGCTGTCTGCTTTCTCTACCAGCATTTCTGGCCATGGCGGGTCCTAATGGACTGGCCGTGTGAATGGCTGTGAATGGCTGTGAATGGGTTGAATACGCGCTACTCTCTGGATGGTGCCATGTTTTCTTAACATCTCTTTGCCTTCAGGCATGGAATAGTTGGTGTTATCGCCCAAACCCCGCCTATTCCCCACATGACACTCAAAAGGAATAATTGAGCTGAAATATCATTCCAGTTCTCTTTGTGTGTGTGTGTGTGTGTGTGTGTGTGCGTGCGTGGTGCGTGCGTGCGTGCGTGCGTGCGTGCGTGCGTGCGTGCGTGCGTGCGTGCGTGCGTGCGTGCGTGCGTGGTGTGTGTGTGTGTGTGTGTGTGTGTGTGTGTGTGTGTGTGTGTGTGTGTGTGTGTGTGTGTGTGTGTGTGTGTGTGTGTGTGTGTGTGTGTGTTTTGAAGTTCTAGAAAATTGCGAGAGAAGTGCACACACATGCAGGAAAAAAGCAGATGAAAATACAAACTGGAGAACAGTTCTTTCTGTGTGTAATCCTTCTATTTTCATCTCCGTTGAGCAAGTCAGTGATTCAGATTTGATAGGATTTTCAAAGAGTTAATTCGTTTAGAAAGGAACTGTGGTGAATGACTGACAAGTATATTTACTGACCATGATTTTGTCAAATATTTTTCTATGAAATCAGATAAAAAGACTTTTTCAATTAGAATCGTTACTTTAAAAGAGGTAGGTTATCGTTCTATATTACACACAAACACAGTGACACTCAGGGTGCGTATTAAGGTGACCATCAATGACTTAATTCCTTGTCTACAGACCGTAGCTGTTGCCAAGATTTCTACACACACCACATGCACTCACTCTCCCATTCTCATGCTGTTTTTCTTTAATGACGTGTTTTCAGAGTTTCAGAATGTTGCATGCATGATAAAAGAAGCCAACAGAGGTACTGGAGGAGAGGAGTTTTGCTGTGCACACACAAAGCAATGACGTAGGAGGAGTGTGATGAAGCACCAACAAAATGGAAAAACCGGGCCACAGAACGCTACACTCTCCTGGCTGCTTTCTATGGGCGGTC
>CM031603.1:47314947-47317447 GCA_018398815.1 Conus ventricosus | reverse complement strand
GAAATTCTGAAGGCTACCGACACCAATGTATTGTCATATTAACCTTTGGTTTCTCTTTGCTCTCTATAGACTACAAAGAACATTGCAACAACAAAAAGGAAAGAAGACGTGGAGCAATGCGTGTTTGGCGTCTTTGTGTTGTGGTGCTTTCTCTGATCCGGTGATATCAACCTGAAGACAAGAAGCAGAAAGGTGTCCCTCAGTGTCATCCATCTGTCGGCGTGGGGCATTGACATGCAAACGACTGGACAGATCGTCTGTGATGGGGGATGATGCCAAGATAAACCTGATCGGCGCTCACTGTCTGTCCGGCTGCTATGAAAACACGTGCTAACCCCAGATCTCCAGCCTTCTCTTTATCTTTATGCAAGGAATCTCATCAAGTGTACAGTTGTCGTCTTCATCATCATCATCATCATCATCATCATCATCAGCATCATCATCATTATCAGTATCATCACCAAGACCACTCTCTCTCTCTCTCTCTCTCTCTCTCTCTCTCTCTCTCTCTCTCTCTCTCTCTCTCTCTCTCTTTCTGTGTGTGTGTGTGTGTGTGTGTGTGTGTGTGTGTGTGTGTTTGTGTGTGTGTGTGTGTGTTTGTATCTGTGTGTGTGTGCGCGCGCGCATGTGTGCGCGTGTGTGTGCGCGCGCGCGTGTGTGTGTGTGTCTGTGTGTGCACGAGCGCATGGAAATCAGTTTCGACTCACGTAAAAGAAAACCTATAATATCATACGCCACCCCGTTTCTGTATGTTCTCAGTCCTTTCTGGTCATCAGGGGCCAAACAAGAGATATACGTAGAAATGGCGTTGGCTGTAGACTGTTCTCAGTCCTTTCTGGTCATCAGGGGCCAAACAAGAGATATACGTAGAAATGGCGTTGGCTGTAGACTGTTCTCAGTCCTTTCTGGTCATCAGGGGCCAAACAAGAGATATACGTAGAAATGGCGTTGGCTGTAGACTCACCACACCGGGCTCTGTCATGTTTGTATTGCATTTTGTGCTTTATGCATTGACATGTTTGTGCTATTCCTAAAAGAATCGCCCATCCTATACATTCAACACACTGCATATTGCCGCTTTTTATGAACAAGCAAAGTGTGCTGTAACTGAGCAGGTCATGTGCCTGATTACGCAACGGTCATAAAAGTCGTTGGCGCCTAAAAAGATTTTTGTTGTTGTTGAAAACATAAAGGAAGACATACGCAGCTAGTACGACACTCGGGAAAGCAGTAAACATTCGCCAAAGTCGAACGAATCCTAGAAAAGCATTTTGCACAACAGGGGAGGTAATAGTAGGTATGGAGTATAAGACTTCCTTCCCATGCACTTTTTATCGTAGAATTTGCGAAATACGAAATATCAACGTTTGCATCACTTGAAAGTTTTTTTCCCCATTGCATGAAAAAATACGACTTTCCAGGCAGATATTAATTCGTTGTCAGTAACTTTACCGTGTTCTTGTTCAGAGGAACATTTTTAAAAGATTTTATCGAGCGGATCCGGTTCTGCTGATTCATCCAGACCGGATCTGGATCTGCTGATTCATCCAGATCTGGATCTGATTCATCCAGATCTGCACAAAAGCTGCATGTGCTCTTCCTAGTGTTACATTACATCTTACACTTGCACGATGTGAGACACAAACATTTTACGTCAGATTCCATGAAAATCTTGTTCAGAGATGTCCCACCTGACGCGATCTTTGAGTTCTTGAAAGAGATTAACATTTTTCATCGGATCTGAGATTTTACAGTGGAAAGATTTTTAACAAACTTTCGGATGGTTTTTCGATATATTTTAAAGAATTGTGTGAATGAATGACTTGTGAGTTGATTTTAACGTGGTGATAGCCCTGATGTGGCCCTTTGCGGTCGGCTGGGCTATAAGCAACATTATCTTATCTTAAGTTCCGTTTGAAACTGATAGGGAAGTTTAGTATAATCGTGCTGACGGACAGACAGACAAACAAACAAGCAAATAAACTGACTGGTGAGGATGGAAACTTCAGCTAAATGGAGGTTGATAGCAACTCGCATGGTTCTGACCAGCATCCTCCTCTTTCCCCATCTGTCTCTCATTATCTCCCCTTCTCTCCCATCCTGGTGTTACCACTTTGCAGGATAGTCCCTCTCTCTGTTGGTTACCAACACTCAGTTTTTAAATCGTAGATCAGTGCTACTTTCCCTTCATCACACAAAGAGAGGGGAGACAAATGGTGCGGCAGAAAACTAATTGTAGCAAACAGTGTAAACTGAGAGAGGGCTTGCAGGGAAAATCATGCGTGGACCATAAACGGCCTGGAGTCCAATTGATCAACATGGCATGGGTAATACTGTATATGTGCTTGGGGAGGGAAATGGGGAAAGGGGAAGTGGGCGAGCGGTTTCTCTCTCTCTCTCTCTCTCTCTCTCTCTCTCTCTCTCTCTCTCTCTCTCCCACCTTACCTCTCTCTCTCTCTCCTCTCTCTCTCTCTCTCTCTCTCTCTCTCTCTGTGTGTGT
>CM031603.1:47302447-47307447 GCA_018398815.1 Conus ventricosus | reverse complement strand
ACACTACTTGTCCGTCCGTCTGACATGGAAAACACGTGATAACCCAACATCACCCGCCTCCTCTCTAAATACGCACGGAATCTGATCAAGTCGACAATCATCATCATCATCATCATCATCATCATCATCATATCATCATCTTTATCATCGAGTCTGTCTGTCTGTCTGTCTCGGGCTCTCTCTGTCTCTCTCTCTCTCTCTCTCTCTCTCTTCTCTCCTCTCTCTTTTCTCTCTCTCTCTCTCTCTCTGTTTTCTCTCCTTTTTCTCTCTCTCTCCCCTCTCTCCTTCTCTCTCTTCTTCTCTCTCTCTCTCTCATTGAAGACATAATCGTGCTCAATGGTTTTTCTGTCTGTGCATATAACAGACAGGGAGGGGGGTGGGAAGGACATAAGACTAATGTAGGCAACAGAGAAAAAGAGAGGGTGTGCAAAAAAAGATTGTGATGAATGGTAACAGCTTGATAGTGGATTCATCATAAAGAATGCCGACTCTCTCTTCTCTCTCTCTCTTCTCTCTCTCTCCCTCGCTCTCTCTCCTCTCCTCTCTACCCTTTGGGGCCCATGAAATCATTTGGACGGAGGGCAAAAAATTGAAAGTGGCCCAAACGAAAAAGTGGGGGGCGCGGAAAGTCCGAGTGGGGTTCTCCCTTGTGAGGCCTGGGGAAAGGGGAGAAGGGGCCCCCTTTGTCTCTGGGGGGGGGGGGTTGAAAGTGGGGGTCGTCGGTTTTGGGGGGCCCCCGGGTCGGGGGCCTCTCCCCCCGTCCGTGGGGCCCCCGGGGTGTCCCCCCCTTAAAACGGGGTGGGAAAAACCCAAAAAGGGGGGGGGGGGGGAAAAATTTGAGGGTTGTGTTTTTTGGGGGTCCCTTTTTTCTTTTGGGCCTTTCTCCCTCTTCTCCCCCTTTTCCTCGGGGTCGTTCTCCCCCCCTTTTTTTTTTTTTTTTTTTTCTCTTTTGAGCGGGTTTTTTTTGGATAAGAGGGGGGGTGGGAGGAATAGGGGAGGAAAAGAAAGAGGGGGGAAAGAAGGGGAATGGAAGGGGGGGGAAAACCCAAAAGGCCCCCCCCCCCCCCCCCCCCCCGGGGGGGGGGGGGGGGGGGGGGGGTGGGGGGGGGGGGGGGGGGTGGGGGGGGGGGTGGGGGGGGGGTGGGGGGGGGGGGGGGGGGGGGGGGGGGGGTTTTGGGGGGGGGGGGGGGGGAGGGGGGGGGGGGGGGGGGGGGGGGGGGGGGGGGGGGGGGGGGGGGGGGGGGGGGGGGGGGGGGGGGGGGGGGGGGGGGGGGGGGGGGGGGGGGGGGGGGGGGGGGGGGGGGGGGGGGGGGGGGGGGGGGGGGGGGGGGGGGGGGGGGGGGGGGGGGGGGGGGGGGGGGGGGGTTTTGGGGGTGTGGTGGGGTGTGTGTGTGTGGGGGGTTGTGTGTGGGTGTGGTGTGGAGAGGAGAGAAAGAGAGAGAGAGAGAGAGGGTTGGTGTGTGTGTGTGTGGTGTGTGTGGTGGGCGGGGGTGCGTGGTGGTGCGTGCGTGCGTGCGTGGTGGGTGCGTGGCGTGTGGTGCTGCGGTGGTGCGTGGGGTGTGTGCGTGCTGTTTTGTGCGGCGGTGTGGGTGTGTGCGGCGTGCGCGGCGCGTGTGTTGTGTTGTGTGTGTGTGGTGTGGTGTGTGTGTGTGTGTGGGGGGTGTGTGGTGTGTGTGTGTGTTTGTTGTGTGTTGTGTGTGGTGTATGTGAATTTTGTTTGATGAGTGTGGGGCGTTGATGTGGAATTGATGCCATTCATGCCTACTTTGCATTTGTGAATAGGCCATATTTCGCACTACGGGTGGTGAACACAGCGTTTTTCAGGGGCCTGTTTCCCCCTTTCCGGGTATTTCTGCCATGAGGGATCATACAGGATTGGCCTTGTAATGGGTGCAATTGCCTGATGGCCCGTCTTTTTCGAGAAGCTGCCAACAGTGTTTTCTTAATATCTGCTTTCTTTAGGCTCGAAATAGCTGGTGTTACTGCCAACCCTTCATTGCCGTTATGCACATGCCCGACAAGAGAAATATTGGAGCTAAACTAGTATCATCTTTATAACATGAAAATCATCTTCAGATTCTGGATGAATGAGAGAGAAAACTATAGATGAAATTGCAAATTGTTGAAAGTTTGATTTTTTTTAAAGTTTTAATTTTCTTTTGTACGAGCCGAGAATCTAATTTAACTTGATTTTCGAAGAATAAATATACATGGGGTGGGATTTTTGAGACTGCATCACGAGGCGTTTTCTGATTCATGAAATGAGATGTAAGAGACATCTGTTGTTCATACTGTGAAGTATGTTGGCTGTTTGATCAGAATTTCTTTTAACGCATGTGGTTTTTGAGAGATACATTTTCTTTTTGAATCAATTGTAAGAAAAAACAAACGATCAACATTATCATGGTAAATGGATTGAAGAACTTCATGATTACGAATGGTTGCATGGATGATTAAAGAACGAACAGGTGTGTTCAGTCAGCAGAGTGTTGCCTGCCCCACAGAAAATTGTAGCGACGATAACAACTTGGCCAAGCCTGGTAAAGCACTGGTCAGGTGAAGACTGGGGGGAGAGGATCGCTGTTGACTCTTCTGGTTGCTTTCTCCAGAGTGCTTTCTCTCCCTGTCACAGACCCAGCTGATCTGCATGGGGGGGGGGGGGGGGGGGGGGGGGGGGGTGTTCATTGTTTCACCATCTGTGTGTCCCCGGGAAAGCGGCATTTTTTTCCTTCTGTTTTTCATCGTTTATTTGTTTTTCTTTCATTTCATTTTCATTCATCTTCTCACGTTGTAAAAACTGTGAAAAAAAATGGAACATTAAAATAACCTAGTAGTCTATAAAACCTGATTTGTTTTAATGCACCATACTTCCTGGGTTTCGTTTGCCAGAAAATCAAATATGAGTGTACCATTCAGATAGCCAATCCCGTGTTTCGCTTGCAGATGATGCTTCTTACTAACGTACATAATCACACCTGGAGCTCTTGCTAAGGCAAAGAAAATAAGACTGGTGTTGACAGAGTGCACGAGGACACGACCCATGCACAAACCGCGTACCTAAGTGTCTGGTGTCACTTAGATGGGGTGACGTCACAGATCTTGTGATCAGCAAGATCGTCATTTGTCTCTCTGTACAATTTTCAACATGTAAAGGACTGCCGGGCTCTGGTATGGAGGATGCTAACATCCATTGGCTAGTACTGCCTGTCAGTCATGCACACTGTTCAAGTCAAATCATGAAGAAGGCGACAGCTGGATACTTTCCTGATGCAAGAAAGATCACACGCTAGGCGATCTTTTTTAATGCACAACTAATGGGAAAGAACGCATAGCAAAGGAAACTGAACTCCTTTTTTTTTTTTTACTCCCTGTATATATGCCAGTTTGTGTTTATTTCCAAGTTCTCTGTTCAGAAAATGAAATTTTAGAGTATAGTCAGCCCAAAAACCACAAATCTTCTGTATCAGCCACAGCATCTCTTACCCTATAACAATCAAATCAGATCAGAAGAGCTGCCTTAGCAAGACGCTGAGTTGAAATCCGACACCAAGGTTTGGTCAGATTAACCTTTAAATCGCCTTCAAGCGAATACAAGAACAAAGTAAAATGGAGACAAGGCGTGGGCAGTCACGTTTTGGGGTCATTGAATTGTGGGAATTTCTATAATTATTTAGTGGGTGGGCATCAACATGTAAAAGACATGGTGAATCGTCTGTGAAAGAGGATGCTAGGATAAACCTTTCTGGCTATCACTGTCTGTCCGTCTGACAGGAAAATACGTGCTAAACTAGCATCCATCCCCCGCTTCCTGTCTATATTAACCTTTGGTTTGCCTTTTCCTCTGTATAGACCTCGAAGAAAATAGCTGAAAAGGAGAGAAGACGCAGACAAAATAATGTTCGATGTCGCTGCGTTGTGCTGATTTCTTTGATCTATAGCTATCGCCTCGAAGACAGGGGGCAGAAAGTGCCATCCATCTGTCTGCGTGGGGCATTAACATGCAAACGATGGGGCAGATCGTCTCTGATGGGGGATGCCGAGATAAACCTGACTGACACTTACTGTCCGTCAGTCTGACATGAAAACACGTGATAACCCAACATCGCCAGGCTCCTCTCTAAATAGAAATCTCATCAAGACTACAGTCGTCACCATCATCATCATCATCATCATCATCATCATCATCCTCATCCTCATCATCATCATCATCATCCATCTCTCTCTCTCTCTCTCTCTCTCTCTCTCTCTCTCTCTCTCTCTCTCTCTCTCTCTCTCTCTCTCTCTTTCTCTCTCTCTCTCTCTCTCTCTCTCTCTCTCTCTCTCTCAGGGGAAGGGAAACATGGAATTCAAATGTTACCTGGTGCTGCTGACTTATTTCTAATGCTTTTCGCTGATGATGTTATCCTCCTAGCAGATACCCCTATTGGTTTGCAAAATCAGTTAGACACACTGAAAAGAGAATCAGATAGGTTAAAATTAACGGTGAACCTAAGCAAAACTAATGTAATGGTTTTCAGAAATGGTGGTTACTTATCAAAATACGAAAGATGGTTTTATGGTGGAGCAGAAGTTAGAGTGACAAGTAGCTATAAATACCTTGGGATGTTATTCACGACAAAATTAAGCTTGAGTAAGGGCTGGCTTGAGATGTGCAGAAAGGGAAAGAGAGGTGTCATGGATATTCTGAGGACTATGAAAAAATTGAACTCCAACGATGTGAATCTATTTTGGAAATTATTCGATTCACAGATACAGCCTATTTTGATATATGCATCTGAAGTCTGGGGAATGTTGGATAATAGCCAAATGGAAAAAGTTCATACTTATGCGATAAGCGGACGATACCCTCTATTTATTATAACTTATGTTAGATGTATTAACTATTGGCTGAAATTAGTAAACCTACCAATAACCAGACTATGTGCTCAGGCGTATGAAATGCTCATGCTGCAACATGAAAATGGAAAATTTAACTGGGCCTCCTGTATTAAGAAAATATT